>CM024089.1:3047817-3364172 GCA_013433165.1 Hypsizygus marmoreus | reverse complement strand
TAACCCTAACCCTAACCCTAACCCTAACCCTAACCCTAACCCTAACCCTAACCCTAACCCTAACCCTAACCCTAACCCTAACCCTAACCCTAACCCTAACCCTAACCGAAGAATTCAAAGCCGCATTCCGTACTGATACCGAATGGCGTGAATCGATCCTCCAAGGCAATGATACCTTCACCACTCAAGATGACCTCGTCTTCCACCATGGCCGTCTCTTCGTTCCACGGTCCCTTCGTGCGAAGATCTTGCATTCTCGTCACGACTCAGTCATCAGCGGTCATCCCGGACGCGCTGGTACTTTCAACAATGTCGAACGCGATTATTCCTGGCCTGGCATGCGACGTTACGTGCGTGCTTATGTCAAGTCCTGTGACCTCTGTTCTCGTGTCAAGAACACAACACACAAGCCGTATGGTCTCCTCCAACCTCTCGACATCCCTGATCGTCCCTGGCGTTCAGTCTCCATGGATTTCATCACCAAACTTCCTTTGTCCCACGGATTCGACTCCATTTGGGTCGTTTGTGATCGCATGACCCGTGCCGCCCACTTTATTCCAGTCTGCGAATCTATGGATGCTCCCGAACTGGCACGCATCTACCCTGATCGTGTTTTCCGCCACCACGGTTTCCCTCAATCTATCATCTCCGACCGCGGTTCTGTCTTCGTCTCATCCTTCCTCACTCAACTCATGAAACTCTGCGGTACCAAGATGAAACCTTCTACGGCATACCATCCTCAAACTGATGGCCTCACGGAACGCACCAATCAGACCCTCGAGACTTATATTCGGACCTATTGTTCTTATCAACAAGACGATTGGGTTGACTACCTCGCTTTAGCCGAATTCTCCTTCAATAACTCTGTCAACTCGTCCACCCAGCAAACTCCGTTCTATGCCAATCTCGGTTTCCATCCCGACTTCGAAGTCCGCATCACCGAACGCACCACCAATCCCGCTGCAACAGAATTAGCCGAACGACTTCAAATCATCCACCAGGAACTCCGCGCTGAACTAACTCATTCCAATGAGTACATGTCCAAGTACTATGACAAACGGCACCTCAAAGCTCCCGAGTATCAATCTGGCGAACAAGTTTGGCTCCTACGGCGCAACATCAAGACAACTCGTCCCTCTGACAAATTTGATTACCGTCGCCTGGGTCCTTTCGAAGTTCTCGAGCGACGCGGCGTAGCCTCGTATCTCCTCAAACTCCCACGTACCCTCTCTCGACTCCACCCAGTTTTCCATGTATCCCTTCTCGAGCCTTATACCTCCCCATCACTCATTTCCGATCGACTTCAATCTGATCCCGTTCCACGTGTCGAAATTGTCCCCGATCAACCACGCGAGATCTCCTCAATCATAGATACCCGGAAAGTTGGTCGTCGTTACGATTATTTTGTCCAATGGCGCGATCTCCCAGAATCCGAGAACTCATGGATTCCATTCTCCGATATATCAACTACTCTCTACGAGACTCTGGAACAATTTCATCGTCGAAACCCTCATCGTCCTCATCCTCCTCGTCTCCAGTTCGACCTCTCCACGCCTTCCCCGATCACATCTTTTGACACACCTCTTCCTCCACCTCCGCCTTCTTATCATCCTCCCAGAACTCCTTCACCTCCACCGGGACCATGGCAACGCGACTACGAACCTCCCACGCAGACAACCACCCGCTCAGGACGTGTCGCTCACCCTCCCAAGTCCAAGGATTACGCACACTCCATCCTAAAGAAGGGGGTAGTGTAACGATTCGCCACGCGTACAAGTCCCATCCGGCATCCGATCCGACCTCGTGATCACCACGCGTCTCGCGTCTTCTCCTCTTCTCGTCTTCTCTCATTTTCCCTCAGACCTCTCGTTATCACATTCCTTTTGCTCCATAGACACTACGACATTTCCTCCTTATTGCTACTATACTTAGTTATCACGGACCTCTTTGTTACTCACTTTCCTAAACTTTACTTTACTCCTCTCGGTTCTCCTCTTTCTAGCTCCTTTACTTATATCTATAAAAGCCCTCTAGTTTCCCTGTAATCTTCGTAGTGTCAACTCAGTGTACAGACCAATCTACACCTTGTTAACCTCTTCGACATCTAGTTCTAATCTCTCTTAACCTGAATCTCTCTCAATCTCATCTATTGATCCTTGTTTACTTCCGATCGAACTCTTCCGATTTCATTTGGATCCTTACATGGGCGTCCAAATTCTATGGAGGTCACGGACGTGAACACATGGACAAGATAGCCTATATGAGTAGGCCCACACTCACGAACGCCAATTCCGGAATTGCTGCTCTTTGACCGTGATCCGCTTCCTGATTCCGAGAACGGTGGACCTGTTGTACAACGACACATGGAATGACGGGATTGAAAGGCCGCGATGACGACGGAGTCTTTTGTGTGTGGTCGGCGGTAGTCAGCTTGAACTTGTAGAATCGGACTTCCCCGAGCAAATTCGTAAACTTTGAACCTTCAGCTTTCTGTAGTTTGAGCTGGGCGCCTGATAGATGATGAACAAAAGACGATCCTTCTGGGACAAAGAAACTTACAAACATCCTCTTCGGATCGCTGTTCTCGACCCGTGATTCCTTGATTCCTGATTTCGAGCTCAGCGAGCTTTGTGGTACAAAGACAACGCATGAGAGAAGGACCAGCGGGCTGTGTTTCTTCACTATAATCATCGAGAGTACATTTGAGTGTACTCTACGTGGCCTAAGGCGATGGGGAGAAAAACACACAAATTAGCTCTTGAGAAGACAATTCTTTCCGGTACGATAACACTCACGAGCATCCTCCTCTATGCCATCGGCGCTCTCTACCCGCGATCCACTGATTCCAGATGGCGAGATGAAGATAGCGAGAGCGGTGTACATCGTTTCTGAAAGTACAATGACTACCATACAGACAAAGCACGGGAGATGGACTCCTCAAAGCAGTGGTCGATGCGGAGCGATCCAAGACATTCTAGGGCGCGGTAACAAGGCTGACATGATCTGAGCGCCCACCATGATCATGATTCGTCCTTCATATTGTCCACGTCGATTCATCAAACTTGGGGAATGCCTGATCTCGAGAACACAGGCCCTGTAAACCACAACAGTCAAAACAAAACTTCGACCCGGGGGGGAAGAGCTCACGGTAGAGTGCAGAATATTAACTGGAAATGAGAAGAGGTGCGCTGGATAGAGTTTCAGAACACACATCGTCGGGTGAACGTCTCTCCCTGTCGTTTTCATTCGGGCGACTCACGCCCTCCCCGTATCGCTATCCACATCTCGGACACACTCACTAACCCCATGTTTCCTCCTGCGCTGCAATCGGTCTGGAAAAACCTCGGTATCATATCGAGCAAGAGGCGACGAACCCAATCCCCCCCCACACCAGATACGGATACGGATATGGTCCATGGATAGCGCTATGACCCGTATGGCGCTGCGCTGCGCCGCTTGGATGAACTCTCCGGCGAACGGGGAAGTGCGCCACGCGTCCTAGGCCACTCACCAAGACGCCGTTGATCCCGCGAAGGTCGTGTGTGATGTGGGGGTTCGGGTTCTGGTTCTGGTTCTTGTTCTGACGTGGGAAGGAGGCAGGAGAAAACACACGTTAGATTATCACGGGCGCGGGCGCGGGCGTGGGGCGTGGAATGGAATGAAAGGCGGAGAGGTGCAGAAATAGACTCGGATGGCTATGGCTACGAGGAACCGACGGTGTTGTCGGGAAATAACACTTTGACTCGGGGTTGCAAGTACAGTATATTGGACTTCCGGTCGCGGTACGGCGTATACCCGACAGACAGAGGACGTGGAATGGAAGGCGGAGAGGTGCAGGAATAGATGCCGCTACGAGGAACCGACGGTGTTGTCGGGAAATGACATTTGACTCGGGATTGTACTGTTTATTGAACTGCCGGCAGCGGTACGACCTCCTCAATAGACATAGGACGTGGAATGGAAGGCGTAGGCGGTGCGTTAATAGATTGATAGGAGATAGGGTACCTATGAAGCGGCGGGAAGTATGCAGAGCACCGCGGGATCGTGTATAGGATTCCCAGTCTGCGGTTATCATGCACGCCATACCCTTCTCAACCGATAGAAACTCGAACCACGGCACCCGAATCGGTGTGTCGAAGACACGGATATTCAGCAGTTCGAGAGTTCGGAACGGGAAGGGGGGAGGTTCGACTCGCGGGATTTCAATCCACAATCCACGATCAACCAAGACATCACGAGACGGTCAGTTGATGCGGGTGTGTGATGCCGAATGATGAATGAGCCCCCGGGCTCTAATGGATCGTCCATGGCGATGCGCCTGTGCAAAGTTTGCATCGGTGTGATGAGATGGGTCCTTATGGGTCCCGGTGTCCATTCGTTTCGCCGTCCCACGTTCGCAACGCCGTGCTTACTGTACTTCTCGAACATGCAATCCAATATTCGTATTCCTCGCATTCAATATCCCCGTATTTCAGGACGTGGACCCGCCCAACCTCGCGTAGATGTAGTCGAAACCATGACGGGCGTAACAAGGGTTTCAAAACGGTTTGAACGATTGCACTGGGTAGCGGTACTGAGGGTGTGATGGAAGATCCCCACGCGACATTGCTGATGACTGGGGCCGTGACCGAAGCATTCGTTTGATCTGATGAGACCGTGATATGTTGATTCCGCCAGTGTACAAACATAGGACATAGGCGAGGTCAGACGGAAACAGAAACAGTAGCCAGTGCCAGAAACGATAAACCGTCCCAGCCCAAAACGGGAGGACATCAGTGTTCCACGAAAGAACCCAGTCGAACGAGAAAAGAAGCACTGCAAGAGAAGGCGAGCATGTGGGTTTTGATGGTTGTAACTCTATAGTACGGTTTGGATTGGGGGGCAGAGGCCCAAAAATAAACGGCGTGTGAAGCGGGTTGCGTGGTTTGGGGTGCGTTTGGTTGCTGGATTTGGGAGGGGGGGTGAGTGAGCGCCGTGAATTTAAAGAGACAAAAGACAAAAGACGTGACGTTTACATTTGGAATGGAACAAATGATGGAGCTCATTGGGAGGCAGTTATGCACGTCCGAGCTGTACTCGTCTCGTTCTAGCTGTTGTTGTTGTTGTGGGACCGTTTACGTTGAACACGATTATAAAAACAGATCGTCATCTTTTCAGGTGCACTGGGTTTGTTTGGATCACAGCCATCATGATGAGCTGCAAAATGAAAAGCTTGAGATCGAGATGCGTCAAATTCATCGAGGTCGGTGATGGGGTGCAGGGTCGCCGTGATAAGGTGGGAGGAGATCCAGATTGAGAACAAGGTGTCATTGGGCAAAGTGGAAACTCCGTCTACGGTACATTCGTACAGCCATGGGAAGGGAAAGGTATAAGGTAAGGGAGGATTGGAATGTGAGGGGCACGTGAGGCCCGGGGACCCACCTCTATCGCCGATGCGGTGAGAGGACTGGGCGCCAAAAGGAGACAAAGGGGGACGAGCTGCTCAATGGACAGAGGCAACCTGTGTGGTGTGTGCGAGGGACGGGGAGATTGGGGCAGCTGATGGCCGAGTGATCCGAGGGCGAGATGGGCGATCGGCGATTAAAAATGGGGCAAGCCGGGGAGTGCGGAGCTTGAAAATAGAAAAAAACTCATGCCAAGAGGATTGCACGCGTTTGAACCAGTCGACGAATTCGCGGTCAGGTCGAGCCAGGTCCAAGCAAGGTTCAACTTTGGATTTTTTACGCCTCGTCGAGTGAGCGCTGGATGTCCCATAGGGTTCTTTCAGACTCTCCCATCAACATCACACTGCACAGCTCATCCAACATGCCCACGTTTGGCTGGTGTGTTCTGCCTTAAATACTCCCTGTTCCCCCATCTAACAGCTATCCATCACCCAACAGGGACTCGCAACGACAGCCAAAAGAGAACGAGAAAGACGAGCAGCAGCCATCGGTCAAAGCACAGGAGGAAGATCACAAGCCGACAGAGCCTGACGCGTCCACCATCAAGACCGACAGCGCAGAGCAAGAACCCCCCAAACTGTCGTTTGACCCAAATCGTCTCAACGTCGGTCTATTTATTTCGCTCTAATTGCTGGCATCAATTGACCCTGATCTGCATCTTAGTTTCCATCAACTTTCGATTCTGATAAGAAGGAGCATATTCCGTCGTTCAATTTTCCAAACATCGCAGCAGACCGCGCAGCCGAGTCCCCTGCACACCTCTCCATGCCTCACAGAGTAGACCCGTATCCAATGACATCCTCGTACGTTTTTTTCTTTCTTTCAATACTTATTTAAATCACTCGAAGCTGACTCGAACACTCAGCCATCGTCGCCACTACGAACCATACGACCACCGCCGGCCATCGCCGCCACCCATCACCACACTCACCCATTCGCCTTCGCCCTCAGTCTCGTCACTGGACCGTTCCGCCGTCTCCACACCTCCGGTACGCCGCAGCCCACCACACGGCATGCCGGCCCCTAACCTCTACGCGACGCACTACCCGCCGGACCCGGCGATGCTCAACTCACGCCAGCACCACTTCTCCCGGCCGGGCGAGGGCATGTCGCACGGGTACATGTACAGCACGCACCCGCCGCCGCCGCCGCCTCTTGATCCGAGGTACGACTCGCACGAGGGCGTGTACCACGGCTCGCCACACCTTAATGTTCCCATAATGCACGCCCATCCTCCGCCACCTCCACACGTGCGGGATGGATACGCTCCGCTCGGCCACGGGCACGCGCATGCAGGTCATCCGTACCCGCACCCCGGCCAGCAGAACATCTCCATCGTGCATACCGACGACGCTGCTACTAAGCTCAGCGACCGTGTCCGGCGTCGCTGCTTCAACTGCTGCACGACCGACACGTCCACATGGCGGCGTTCCAACCTCAGCCCCGGAAAAGTCGTAAGTTTTCAGGTCATTTCTCCTCTCTTTTACACTCACACTGACACGTGCTTCGTTCCTTCTTGCAGCTCTGCAACAAGTGCGGCCTCTTCGAGCGTACGCACTCCCGTCCCCGCCCAGAGCAGTTCCCTCACAAACGCGGGCCTCTCGCATCCTCAACCCTCCGTTCCCGCACCCCTCCTCAAACCCAGCTCCCACCCATCTCGCCTCCTCCCCCTTTCCACTACTCCCACCCTCCTCCACCCCGGGACTACGGCCCTCCCCCCACCAGCAACCACAACGCCAGCGGGACGACGCTCCCCGGTCTCCCATCGTGGCACCACCCGCCTCCGCCTCCGCCAGGCCAAGGACAGGGACAGGGACAGGGACAAGCACAAGGACAGGGGGAGACGGGCCCGGGCCAGTCCCCTCATATGCAGCCTCCACCGCTGCCTCCGGCGCCACAGAGGAGGGGCACGTTGGGTGCGGGGAGCAGGCCGCCTTCGCCACCGCCGTTGAGGCCTTCGTCTGCGCATGGACAACAACAGCAGCAGCAACAGCAGGAGGCGAGGGAGCAGCAGCCTGTGGCCGCGTCGGCGGCTGCTGCGTGATGCGTGCTTCGTTCATCCGTTGCTGTCCTTGTGTGACCGTGAGCGTGAGCGGGGAAGGAGGGGTGGATATGGAACGCTATATATCCTGGCAGTAGAAGCCCGTGCGCACTTCGAGACGGGGGTGAGACGAGGGGCAGAGGAGGGGGAGGGTTAGAGGATGGCCAAAAGTAAATATCGAAGTATATGTGGTGGTGGTCGGCGGGGATGGTGTTTGGCGGTGCGTGCGTGCGGGCTACAATCATGTATCATCTCATCGAATCTGTCCCTCTTGTCCTTTCTTCTCTATTCCTTCCTTCCTCGCTTCCCACATACCTCCTCTCCTTTCCCTTCCTTTCCCTGCGCTATACTTTCCCGTGTTTTGAACCCTCATTCCGATTCCGATTCTAGTCTTATAGTCCTAGTCGTGTTTTTTGGATCTCCCCTTCCGTCGACGTCCTACTACCCCCTTCCCCCTCCCCCTTCCCTTCTTTTTCCGACTCTCACTCACTCTCCATGCTGTCTTTTATCACCTTCCTTCTCAGTATACTCTTAAGTATCTCGCTTTCGTCGTCGTCGCCTAGTACCCTAATCAAATATCCACTTGGGAGGAAACTCGTATATCGTATAAACCTTGGTGGTCGCTGCTGCTGCACCGATGCTGGTCATGGGTGGGACTCTACGTATTCTGTATATTCGATCGAATTCGCGCATGCATAGTTACAATACTTCGAACCCTTGAAATTTTATATATCATACCAACTTTTTCGAACCTCCATTCCCGAGTCTTTCAACTGGTGTGTTCGAGTTATGTTTATCGATGTATGTTCCAAGCGATCTATCATAGGAGAACCTTCAACCATGTAAGTAACTATCACTCTACAATAACTATCACTCTACAACATTCTGCACTTTCTCACACATGTGCGCTTATACGAATTTGCATGTGGTACACCTAGGCACACTTGCTTATCCAGCTGGCCTGTTGCACGAAGCAATATTGAGTTCGAACCAGCGCACGACTCCCCCTCTCACATGTTACATGTACTACTTACAAATTACAGCCCGTCGCCCCTTCTTTCTCCCACAAACACCGTAGTTAATGTAGGTGAGTCAGTGACTCAATAGACACCGATGGCTATTGTTTACCACTCAAAGCTATAATACAGCCACTATGTACCATCGAACTCGAAATCCAGAGCCCACGATACGCCCACGGCACAACCCAATTGTATTTCAAATACTATTACCAAAAAGAAAAAAAATGAACGATCGATAACTTTGATCGCCTCCACGTTCACGCGTTTTCCTTGGTGGTGGCTGGACCGCAGTTGCACCCCTGATCACTCATCACCGATTGCGGATTGCGGATGGCGAATTGAACCCCCACCACCCCCTTTTTGATCCGCCGAGCCACCTGGAATTGACCCGTCGCGATTTCGTCATCGGCCGGGCTCTGCGTGTGTGCTTGTGACCGTAAACTCAGACTGATTGCATGACTGCGTGGAGCTCGAGGTGAAGAAGCCCACTATCGATGCTTCGCGGGTGGGCTTCTTTCCTGAAATACTATCTACTTACTTGGGTGGCGGTTTGGATTGACTGGCGATTGTGTAGCTCCGAGATCTTGCCAGATTGTTACCAGAACTGAGTTCAACGCTCGATGTACCAGGCTCGTAGATTGAATTTCGCCGAGTGTGTGGGCGTGTAAGGAAGGGAATGGCACAGTTCATGGGCGTTTTCTTGATTCGTGTGATTGTTCGCTTTGGGGTGAACGAGTTGAACGAAGTAAGTGTCATTGAATTGTGAACGTCGGACGGCGATGGATGGCTATGACGATGCTGCTGATCGTCGTTGATGCATGATGGGTTGATTGTTGATCAATTAAATTCTTGAACATTGATGCTGTGTTACTCTGATTGAACGCGGAGTAAGGACGACAGTCTTCATCGTTCATCGTTCATCTTCAGTTAGTATGGGCAGTGAGCACTGACCCACACCTGTGCCAAGCTCGATATGTCTGTGTACGCTGAACTGCCTCGGAAAGCTTCAAGAAAGGGATCTCCGCGGAGTTCTAGATCAGGAGGGTTGTATGCCAAACCAAACAGTGAACCAGTGAGTATGGATCTCGAATGACTCGATAATTTAATCACCAAAATACCACCAAAGTCCGAAGACGAACTCAACATCCACACAAACGCGATTTGAAACTAATGCACCGCGGTGGGCTGGACTTGAACTTACGTCGCTGAAGTTCGACCTCGGAAGTAAATTACCAGCGTCATTTATGGACCATGGTATGAGCCACCGAAACACAGATGCTTATCGCCGGTCTCCAGGCATACTACGACGTATTGGGCGTGGGGTTCGTCCAAGTTATTACACCGGTCGACGGTTATCCATTCGTCGACGGTTACTCATCCTTCGGCGGTTAGTTGTGCCGAGCGCGTCTTTGCTGCATTTTGCTTCCGTGGGACTTCCATATGTATAGATCGAGACCGTTCGGTGGAAACTCTCACTAGAAAATGACTGGAAACCGAGTGGTGACTTGAGACCACCCCGCCGCCCAATAGCTGTAGTGAAACCCGCGAGTGTGGTCCCTAGGTTCCAACGCGCGCAAACGGGTAGATAAGGCATTCCAAAATAAAAACGATGCCTCCCGAATCGGCCAACAAGCAATGAGAAACTGACTCAGTCGATATATATATCCGGGGAATCGGATATAGCGCATGATGAAGCCAGGTGATGGGCGGCGATATGTCGACAGGTACGAGTACAATTGCCTTCATTGCGTCGAACTGGAACAGCGAGTGATGATGTGATTGCGAGAGACGACTACTGTCCAGTGTCGTCCTTCCCATGCAATCTGATCTAAGCGGAACAACTCGCGAGCCTGGAGCCCCGGACGATGTCAATGGTCGACATTCTGTTTTGAGTGTGCCTGCTATGTAGCCCCTGGGAGTGAGTGTGTTTGAGGCTTCCCGGCGGTGAGACCACCGCATGGTACATATGTCATGGTGACCGATGCCCGAGGGCCCCTGGAGAGAGATGGGAAGTAGCGCGTCAATAGCGGCGAGCTTAGGTTGAGTGTGATTGGAGAACTTGGACGATATGAGGTTATTAGGTTCCTGCTGCTGCGGTTGATGCGTCAGGCAGATGCGTGATGGAAGCCGGATCACGAATCTATCGTCTTCGAGCTGTTGAGCTTTCAAATACCTCAGTAGAACGTGAAAGAGGACATTCTCGGGAATAGAGAGACGAATAGAAGACTCAACTTCAACCATAGTGCCAGAAATGGCGATTTTGCGTGCACCGTGGTTCGGTTCATCGTGGTTCACGCGTTTAAGCGCACACATACGTCAGGGTCCTATATCTTAGATTCAGTACGAGCATGCAACACAAGTCGACAACCCGTGTATCAAGGAAAATTTGTACAGCTCGTAGACGTTCCATGCCAGGTGAGAGAAAAAGAAGTGTAGGTCCTAGACGAAGACTGGATGGTATTTCAGCGACGATTACGGAAAAAAACATCTAGACAAACTGTAGCGGTACAGTACCTGTCTATTCCGTTTCGCGTAATGCAACAGAACAACAGAAACTGCATCCCATCTTACGGCAACGTTGGTCTCGTGTACCCATCCTCCTCTATGAACCTCGAAACCTGTTCAAACCCCTCGTATGTATGTCGTTCAGCATCAAACGAAAATAGCCATTCTGGCCTGGGTAGATCCATCTGCGAACCACAGTCCTCCGGCCATTTGTCTCGCGTCGATTCACCTATGAGCTGCGGGAGTCGGACGCGCTGATACCTGCCAGAAAGCGTCAAAACTTTGGTCAGAAACACAATAGCAACTGCAAGGGCCTTGATAACTCCGAGCCTCGGTCACCCCTGTATCCTCGACCGAGGCAGGAAATGTAGCAAAGCACGACATACATGATATGTTCCCATGTTCTGACAGCATGCGGTACCTTGGTCTTCCCCGCAAGCTGAAAGGTGACAGCCAGGGTATCGCCGTCATCGACGGCATGCGACGCGCCTTGGACACTTGTCCTGTTTGTGCCGGGATATATATAACGCGAGGTGACGAGAAATTGGTGAAATGTCAGTAGAACAAATCGAATTGACAGGATTGGTGTCGGAATCAGAGATGATGCGGACGGAGTAATTGATTATCAGTTCTGCATGATAGAGTTCTAGTAGCGAATGGGATGCTCACGGCAAGAATCGATGCGCCGCGCCGCCTATGAGGACCAGATGACCCGCCGTGCTAATCCAGGTGGGCAGGGGGTCACGATACGTCAACTTCCAATCGATGAATGATGGTGCTTTGGAAAGAACTGCTGAACAGCGTGGGTCCCATTCTTTTACGATATTCAGGACATCGTCGATCTCGTCGGGGAACGACCAGTCTTCTTCTATGTCGCTGTCACCTCTACAACGATGGACGGAGGGGAAAATCAGTCACTGCGATGGGAATATTTTTTCTACTCGATATTGGGAATGCCAGCTGTGCGTGAGGACGCATGAAGCCGCTGTTTCTCCCTGGGAACATGAACTGATAAGATGTATGTCTAGACCTGGCGAAAAGAATACGCAGGCGATGGTAGTCAGGAATACGGCATGATTCTGAACTAAGGGAAAACTAACCAATCCAAGCGTAAACCTCGTCTTCGCGGTTGCACATGAAATCATGAAATCAGTAAGCGGATCACAACCAACACTAGTCTTCTGTGCACTGAACCAAGCTCGATAAAGGGAGGGCGTGACCCGGTGGTTTCGGGTTCAGTATTTTCATATCCCTGATGAAAGAAAGAAGTAGATCAATCCCGCTTGGAATGAGCTTCGATTCGTACTAAAGAGACTCCGAGAGCATAGGTGCGGATGTTTACGGAAAAACTTACAAGAACACACGTTCGCGCCTCGCTCCTCACACCGTCTGCACCAACAACCTCGTCTCCTTCAAAACGCTGCCACAAAGAACCATCCCTGCTGTGCCGCGAACATGATCTTCCCCGTATTCAGAGATCTAGGACATGCATTCCCAGACGGATCACGACCTGAAGCGGTTTCGCGTGGTCGTAAGGGATGGCGTGCATCTGTCCGCGATGGCCGTGATAGGCGCGTCCCCCGAACCCACGTTCTGGAAGCGGCAGGATATTTGTTAATTCGCCGAGGTGATTGTGGAGATGCTGGCAGGGTCGATTAGCGATACAGTTTCTGTCAGCTAAAAAGATGTCTTCTGTGATAACTTGGAGAATCAATCCTTACGAGAGCAGGGGCGTGGCTGCGGAGAGGCCATAACCTGGATAGGTTCGTCTCGATGAAGACGGTAAGTACGAGATGGAACGTGGATTGTACCGGTCATGAAGACCACACCTCAATGAGGCGGCCGCCATTGGACCAAGGCTAACCTAGGCGAAGAATTTTCCATCAGAGGATGTCATCGCCTGGAGAAAGTGAGGCTTACATCCCCTGAAAATCCGTCGGAAAGTTTGGTTAGGACCTCATACCAGTGAAAAGATAAGGGAGGAGACCCACCTAGACAATTGAGCTCTTTGCTTTGCTCAAGGAAAACGACTTCATGACCTTTACGCACGCACTCTATAGCGCACGCGAGACCGGCATAGCCACATCGAACGATGATGACTTTGAATCCCATGGATGGGGGCGATACACGGTTGACGTGATCTCCCACAGTGAACCGATCGCTCATTCCCAGTGAGAAACCCGTCGTGGTAAATCTTTAGATATCTGAGTGTGATCTGAGCTACGATCTACCTCGATTTCCCAAGAAATATGACGAATTATCAGATGAGATTTCGTGGAATATCGAAGCACATCGAGACAAATCGCAACGTCAGATTTTGTCACGACCTGCCCCGTTTTCCCAATATTATTTCGTGGCACATCGAGAGCCTTCGTGCCAGATATAAGCATTTTGCTGCCAAGCATATTTGGTTTTGAGCACTATTGGCACGGTTTGGCACGCTCACACAGCAGTTAAGAGAAGAAAAAATTATTATTCACAGTACTACTACACGGCACTACCGATACATAGAGAATATCAATCTAAATCTACGGAGGAAGGTCCTCAAACGTCCGTCCCCGCCTTCGCGCGATCATTGTTGCGGAGCGGAAGGACAGCACCTGTGTGAGTGCGAGGTACATGTTATTGACGTCGTTGGCACTGCAGATACAGAACGACGGCGCCTGGCGTTTGCGGTCTGTTTGCGGCTATCGTCTGACTCGATCGACAGTGGCGTGTTTCCGCAGGCATCGCGTCCTTTGCGAAAGGTCACAAATGTGTTAGGTTACGAGGATATGCATAACTCTCTCTTCACCTCATTACATGTGTGGGCCATTTAGATCCTCCGAAACCGTAAAAACCCTCCCGAGCTCTTGTTACGGATTTACTGATGCGACGTTCTCGTTGCGGCGTTCTGGCGGGTAATCAGCGTGTGCTTAGAAAAGCGGACTCAGCATACCTCTACAGTACACATGTGCCTGCCTCGACATGCGCATAAGGTGGTGCTGACTAGATTGCTGGTTCACGGATTGGACACATGAGAGATGGGGGGAGAGAGACTCGAGAGAAAACTCAGCTGAAAAGGAAAAAAATTACAGCTGCAAGGAAGGGAAAAAAATCTCACTCGACGACGAAATCCGCGGTCATAGAAGACAGCGACGCGCACCTTTCATGGCACCCTTGAAGGCGGCTCTGGTATAAGAAGGTTAAAGCCGTAGATGCATACAATAATAAAAGAAAGAACATACAAGAAAGAAACACGAGGGAGGCACGAGGAGTCCTGGAGTGAAGACGTGGCAAAGAGGACGGTGAAAGGAAAGGAAAGGACATGATCAGAAAATGTTGTTGCGTATGTAATCACGCTAGGTTGTGGTTGGATTGTGGCTGACAATTGCCTTTGGGAATCTCCACAGAGACTTGATGAACTCTGCGAAACCAAAAATGCAGAAGTGTCTCACGATTTCGAAGTTTGTTGAGAGTGCGCCAAGAGAAAGCAAGCAGGAGATATGCCGAGAAATCGTAGAAGTCAGAAATGTCACGACAAGCCTCGATCTTGTGTGGCTTGGCAAATATTTACCTCGATATCTAAAGATTTACCACGACGGGTTTCTCACTGGGGCTCATTGATCGAGAAGAATTTCTGTGGAGACGATACCAGCGAAGATGCTGAAATGTCCGTCCAGCTTCACCACAAGCTTTAAGAGGTCGTTTAGAGTCCGAACACCTGCGCACGATGGCGCGCAAAAGAGAGGATTGAGATATTCGCGCCAGTTGAAACGAATGCTCTCGACTTCGGTGGCGCGCCGATTGTCACTGAGAAGGACGCTTGCGTCATCGGGTATGATTCATTGGTCGACATCTGATGTATTCGCTACAGAGAGGAAATCCAGGATTTGCCTCAAGGACGCCGACCATCGGTTCGAGTCCTAGTATCGGAAGTGATAAGCCTTTCGGTCTCGCTAAGGTTGCAGCCTAGCCAAGGTAGTTCGAGGTATCTCGATTGGCGAACGCACAAGGCAGGCTGGTTTTGTTCCACCCCTGGACCAAGATGAAGAAAGAGAGGCCCATTCGTCCGGATAGCACACAGCTGGAAGGCGGTGCAGTCGGGATGGAACTTCCACGCGTGACACGTCGAAGCGTTGGGCGATGAGGTCAAACGATAGACGGGAGGAGGGACAATCTTGGCGAAGGGCCGACCGATCTACAAATCAGTAATATCTTCAGTCCTGCGATCTTGATGACGGATCACGACAACATGTTCGAAGGTGCAATAGCAGGAAGACCAGTGGTCGAACCAGTTACGCTTAATCTTCTAGAATTAGGGTGAAAATCAATATAAAGACAGAATGAGTTTAAACTGACAGTCAATATCGTAAAATTAGCTCCTACTACTGGCGAGGTCTTCATGGACATCAAGACTGGGTGAAATTGAGAGACATGCATTGCATATTTACTACAATTTAGTTAGTGAGATACCTTCATACTCATTGCTATATTCTCACCTCTTGACGGAACCCGATGGATCTCACTGCACACCGGTATCGGAGAATGAGGGGAGGAAAGGCTCGGACGTGCGGAACTCGCGTGGCGGCGGAAGGTGTTGCCAAGCATATCCAAACACCGATTTGAACACCATCACGGTACTTTTGCCAAGAACAAACCTTTCTGCCAACGTGACGTTTGACTTGCCACTTGCTTTGAAGGGTAATACACATCCCTGCTGAAAGTCGATTAACTCTAACGAGTAGTTGCTGTTAGAGGTAATTCTGACTCCTCTGGACCTCAATGGCGTGATATAACTGACGTGCGATTGAAAGATGTGGCGGCACTGTCTGTGGATTCTGACCGCATGATCAGAGTTCGGCAAAGCGTACAACTTACTCGCTGGAATTCTGGCTTCGGTCTTGTTGGCGGTGAGCACCTCACGACTTCCTGTGACTTACTATTGTCGCCCTAAGTTGTTATTCCTCCAACAGAGTCGTTTAACGCTGAGTGCTGACCATAGCTTCACCTTGATGGAATGAGATCGCTTGCGGTGGGATCTAGAAGGGCGGAAGCACATGGTGCGCTCGACATTCGTGTGACACCGCTGGGGCTAACGGATATATAATTTAGAGAATTACTTCCAGTTGCGCGGGTCCTCCACCGGAAGCTCTTGACCCAATGCATCTCTCCGCACCTTTCCGCTCTCTGGCCGTTCTCCTCTGCTCATCCCTGGTCTTCGCTGCACCTCCCAGGGTGTTTGCACCCAAAGTCAAGGAAATCGTTGCTGAACCTCGCGGATGGGTCAAGGTCGCGCCTGCGCCTGCCGACCATGAGATTGAACTTCGAATCGGTCTCCCGCAGCCCAACTTCCCCCTTCTGGAGCAACATCTCTATGAAGTCAGTGACCCTTACCATGAACGGTACGGTGCCCACCTCTCAAAAGCCGAAGTCGAGGATCTCGTTGCTCCCCATCCCGAGAGCGTCAGTGTGATCGAGGAATGGTTGGCTGCTCATGGTTTGGGATCGGCTGATCTCGCTCGCTCCCCTGCGAAAGATTGGGTAACAATCAATATCCCTGTTCATCTGGCGGAGAAGATGTTGGATACGGTACGTGAGCTTCAACTTGATGGGACGTGTTCTGTCGTCTTAAATCTCATCGACAGAAATATCACGTTTGGAAACACATTGAGAGTGGTGCTCACCTCGTCCGCACGACCAGCTACAGCCTCCCAGAGAATGTCCACGCCCATGTTGACGTCATTCAACCCACCACGATGTTCGCCCTCTGGAAAGGCTTGAAGACCTCCCTGCACTACGAAGATCATACTGAGGAGATCGCCATCGCAAAATCACTGCCCAAGATCAACCTTCCCTCGGGCGTCAGTGTCGATCCTGCCTGCAACGTCTCAATCACCATCAACTGCCTTCAACAACTTTACAACATTCACTACGTCCCTAAAGCGACGAAGAAGAATAAGATTGGAATCACAGGGTACCTGGAGCAATTCGCTAACATTCAAGACCTGCAGTCCTTCTATGCCGACCAGCGACCAGATGCTCTCAACTCGACATTTGAATTTATTTCGGTGAAAGGTAATTGTCCCGTTTTACATCACTGGGTTCGTAATCAGTGTTAATCCAACGCACAGGTGGCCTCAACAATCAGACACTCGAAGAGGCAGGCCTTGAGGCTAATCTTGACGTTCAATTCGCTTTCGGACTGTCATACCCGACCCCAGGCACGTTCTGGTCCACCGCGGGCCGTCCGCCGTTCGAACCAGATATCCTTGTCCCTGAGAACACGAACGGTAAGTCTTCACCACTGAAGATTTCGAACTGCTTCTTAAAGTTCTCTTCCTTAACAGAACCATACACCGATGTTAGTCCCCTCCTGTGCTTATCCACCCCCGTTACTCACCCAGAATGATTGTTCAGTGGCTCGACTATGTTCTCTCCCATCGTGATGTCCCGCAGTCCATCTCCACGAGTTACGGTGACCATGAGCAGACCGGTAAGTGGGCCGTCTTTTCTATCCATCACCGTCCGGGACTGATCTCTCTTCCCTCTGAGTCCCCGAAAGTTACGCCCGCCGTGCATGTGCTAGCTTCGCCCAACTTGGTAAGTCTTGTTTCAATGAGCCATTTATTCGCCTCCTACTGATGACACGGACCTTCGTATCAGGCGCCCGGGGCGTCTCGTTGCTGTTTTCCTCCGGAGATGGAGGCGTCGGTGATAGCAATCCGGATCCCGCAACGCAACAATGCCTGACGAATGACGGCCGCAACATCACACGGTTCATCCCGATCTTCCCTGCCGCGTAAGCTCCCCTTGTTCCTGGCTAGGTCTGTTCAACGATGCTAACCAGTACTACTCCAGGTGCCCATAGCATGTAGTCTTCTTGACCTCTTTGTTTTCCGACTAAGTTGCATGTCTAGCGTCACTGCCGTTGGTGGTACCGTCAATGTTCCCGAGATTGCCGTGTTCTTCTCTGGTGGAGGGTTCAGCGACTACGTACATTTCATGACATGTCACCTTCGTCAAGAATGCTTACGTTTCTTTCGCAGTTCTCAAGGCCTTGGTATCAAGATATAGCTGTCGAAAGCTACCTCAGTAAGCTTCCCAAAGATTTGTACAAGGGTCTCTGGAACAGGTTGGCTTTTCCTCCATCCCCACGCATTTCGATAAACAATCTCACGCCCTTTTACCTATAGGAAAGGACGTGTGAGTATCCTGATTCAGTGTGGCGAATGCACTTCTCATCACACGACATTACCTATAGGCCATCCCCGATGTCGCTGCTCAAGGTCGCCGTTTCCGTGTATTCTGGAAGGGCGGCATTATCTCCATTGGTGGAACATCCGCGTCCGCACCGACCTTCGCAGCAATCGTCGCTCTCCTCAACGACGCGCGTCTGAGTAAGGGCTTACCGACCCTTGGATTCCTGAACCCGCTGCTATATACCAAGGGGCTCTCTGGATTCAACGATATTGTCGAGGGCAACAACCCGGGGTGTGGAACGCCTGGATTCAACGTACGTTTCTTCTCTTGCTGTTTCGTTGGAGCAAGAGACTCATAGGACTTGAATAGGCAACGAAGGGATGGGATCCTGGTTAGTTTTCCTTGAAGTCAGGTCATTAATTCTTGGCGCTGATGCTCGCCACTCTTCTCCAGTGACAGGTCTCGGAACACCCGACTTTGGAAAACTCAAGAAGCTCTTGACATAAGTAACTGATTCTCGTGCGCTGAGTTCGAAGGCAAGGGGTATATATCCCTAGTCCATGCGATCTCGTGGTATCTTCTTGTACAACTCCATGTAAAGTACGCAGGCTTCTACGATATTTCTTCAGGGCTATCTCGCTATCGCGAGGAGTGTCTCAGCTCGTGTTTTTATTAACAGAGCTCGCTTTCAAAGTCATTACCCCAGGCATTCGGATAGTGATATGACTTCGAAGCTTCGGCTGATATTTCTTCTTCCATCACTCTGATCCACTGCAGCGGAATCAAGAACACAACAATTCCTTGACAAGCCGCACTGTTCAGATCTAAACTGCTCATCTGGATCACTGACGGATGATCTTTTTCGGGAACGAAAGTAAGTCAGATCGTGGATCTCAATACTGGTGAATACAAAGCGATGTGACCGTCTGGTAGTCATACTGTGTCTGCACTGGCACTGAGTGCTCATTTGTTTTGCCCTCTTAGCTTCATATCAGATGTTTCGTTTGTCTGAATCCCGCAGGCCGCAGCCGCCACCGGAAATCCTGTCTGGGTGGAGGATTGCATATATTGGTGTCTTGTATCCTGCCAGAAATATCCTCGACACTACACGAGACTTGACCCAAAGACTTCCTTGACACGCCCTGTTTGTCGGTGTACACTGCCTAAGGGGGTCAATAACAGGAAGACGATGCGTCCATCACGGAGGTCAAACAACTCGAACACCTAACATCGAAGCCACATCACAGCCTTCCCTTTATCGACTGTAAGTACTGTGTAGACTACGAGGTCCGTTGTTCTTGTAATGTCTATCTTCTGTTCAATCCAACAACAAGTTCAGAACCGTGACATGCGTTACTTTCGAGACGACACTGAGCATCAACATCGTTTCCTTTGAACACAGATCCCGCGGTATCACGGTCGCCGATTGTCTATATTCAGAAGCAAATGCTATCCTTGTCCTCTCCATTTTTTCTGTAGGCGCTGATGTCCTGTTCAAGGACTATTGTTCCTGATCACACCCTGTTCGTCGCTTTATTGTTGATCCCCACACCCTCTTCGTCTATTCAAGAACGCAGCATTGACGTATCACATCTTTACCGGTGACCAGACCGTGCGTTGTTGTATCCAATCCGTGATAACGCTCCACCAAAAATAAAGGCGAACCGATCGCTCCCAGAATATTATCATCCGCAACAGTTCGTCTTCTCCTTATGGTGAAATATTTTTTGCTAGTATTGCCCGGTGAGTTCTGGATTTACCGATACATCTCATCTATCCGTTGCTCTCATTGAATGCTCCCAAAGTCCAAACGCCCCATAGCCCCAACAGGAACTACCGCCTTCAGGATGATTCTTCCCCTACTTTCACTTCACTCTCATCCCAAGGTTCGGGACCTACGGACCGCATTTGTTTGTGCAACGCACCACAAAGCTCGTTCCATCTTCCCTCCCCATGTCTCTACTTCCCCCATCTGTTCTGTCCTCTTCCGATTTTTTTTTTCTAATTGAGGAACTTTGGGCTGGGCTCTGTTGCTACGAGGCTATCGCAATCTCATCTGAGGGATAGGCGTCTTCTCCTGGGCGACGACGTCTTTATTGTCTTCAATCGCCATTACTACAGCTAAGGCTCCCCCGGTCCTTAGTCCACCATTACCTGACAGGAGTACGTTTTCTATTGTATATTTCACCCCACGCCCCCGTCTCATCTACCAAGCTTCCGTCTTCAAGCCCTTCCTCTCCCACCACTGATTAAGACAACCACTTCCAGAGACCACACTTCGGCCCAATCACCCTATGTTACCATTGCTGATTCTCGAGAGCGATTGCCTTCTCCTCTTACCCTGGGCAGCGGGGGAGAGATGATCACGTATCGTGAGTAATGAAAGATATTTCCTTCTCATGCTTACATCCTTGCGAATACAACATAACTAGTGTAGCATAGTGCTGTCTGAAGGTTCTCCACGTCGAGACTTGCTCACTGCGGGAATGATCAATATTCGAACCTTGACATCCCTCTCAATATATCATGCAACAGAACTCATACCTCGATCTGAAGAGCTTTACTCCTCGTCGAACTCGATGAAAAGCACCAGCGTAGTCGCGGGTCCTGAGAATCGGTGTTTGGAACTAGTCAAGGCGACCTGGAATGTCTGATGGGGCACGGCCTGATGGGTCGTATTCTCCCTCGCTTGGAGGTCCCAATGACGTGATGTTACGATGCTGTCCTTTTTGACGATGTTGCTTAGCCTTCGAACTTACAAATTCTTCGTATTCAGCACCCAACCGCAAACAAATAATTCATTTTTTTGTCGTGCGTACATCTTGATATTTGTGCCTGTGCCATGAGAGGAGCAGTGCAAAGTACGTCGGGAAGTTCACGTCTTCTATTCTCGCCTTTTCGCAGATGCTACTGAGCAGCCAAAATGCATCGCGATACTCTCCCTCTGCCCAGCTCATTGCTACATCTAGGCGCACATGGTTGGACATTGGCAGCTTCGACGAGAAATCGAAACAGATCTGAGAGCCATACCCGTGGAATATCAAGCGTGGTCGAGATCGAAGTGAAAGTAGACATGAAGCGGGTACGTAAACAGGTGACGGCGAAGGCGGATGTTAGGCCCACAAGGCTCCGTGTATGCGCATGCGTATATGGCCCTTTTATTCGCATCAGTAGATTAATGGCAAGTCACGACCTGTTACGAGATCCCAGTGAGCACATATGGAGGCGAGAAAAAACATAAATTGAACATGAGACAGACCATAAAATCATAGAAAAGGCTCAATTCGCACGTCACTTTGGTAGTCCTTGCTGAGATTTGCCGCTCGGACGACGAAGCGTTGATTATCGCCCTCAAGACTAAAATTCTCGGGATAGATGCCCAAAGCGCTGACGAGCCGACTCCGTGAGGCATCACTGGGAATATCTCGCAGCCGATGCTCGACAGCGTCGAAGAACATGTCCAGCGTCTCAGCATCCAGACATGTCTCAAACTCCTCCAGCTGGGGAAGTAGATCATCGCTCCCCATTTTCTCCAAAATCGGCTTAGGGGTCATGAGGGTTTGTGCACAGAGGCTTTGGAGTGACGGGGTTGCAGCAAACAGGTTGGCTAAGGCGTTGGGATCGCACTGTCCTACTTGTCCTTCCGCCTCGTAGTAGTCAAGTTTCTTGAGAGCGCACCCCGACCGCCGGATCATTGAAGTGATTTCTGTGGCGGGGAACGACTCTTCGAACTGCACGTATAAGCGGTAAAGAGATGGAAGCGTGAAGGCATCGAAAAAGGCACCATGATCTAGCCGAACAATAAAGAAACGGAGATGTGGAAGGATGATACTGTGCTCCGATGTCCCACAGTCACACTCCCATACCGCAATGTCACACGTTTCGAGACTAGCACAGTATTCGAGGATGGAGAACATGTCGGACAATTTCACGTAGAGGTGGGAAAACTCCAGATCAGTGAGGTGTTGCCAGTTGGCTCGCTCGGTGGGAAGTAGGTAAAGAACGTCGTAACCGCCTAAGATTGTGAGATTCCGCAAGGTGCTAGGAAAACCGGATATCGGAGGGTCGGCGGAGGTGGGTCCCACGAAATCAAGGATCAAGTTCTGTAAGACGCCTAATTCGTCTGGCAACATGTCGTAGAAAACGACCATACTGTCTCCAGGCAGACCGATATCGAGATCTACCATTCGCGACGCGTGGGGTACTATGATCCTTTCGATGGCTTCTTGGACGCGCATAAAATATCCGTCAATACGCAGAGACATGACTATCGGGCCGGTTTTTGAGATCACCATGTCGAGAAGTCGCGTGGACTTCGTTATGTCCCCGATCTCTTTGTACCCCGGACCTTCGCCTCTTTCAAGGTTCACTGCGATGGAACTCCAGAAATTGCGATCGTCGAGGACAATGTTCCGCCACCGTGAGCAGACATGGCGCAACGTCCATGGTGGAGTGGGTTCTGGGCCGAGCGGAATGTTGAAAAACTCGTCTTCAGTGCTGAGGTGAAATATATAGGATAGTAGCTCGGTGGGAAGACGTTTATGGGGCGCAACCGCCGCACGCAGCCTCTGCAGTTGAGCAGCATCTTGCGCTCGTTGATGGGAAGGTGCAACGAATTGGAGCTCAAGCGCCTGGAAGTCGCGTTCCGCATTCGATAGAAGTAGTCTGGCAGCTATTGTTTCAGATTCAGATAATATGATGCTATTGGAAGTTCCGGCTTCGAACTCTATGCGGTGATGGAAACGTGCATCAGCGTTCGAGGACAGTTGACTCTGTTCCATAATGCGACTGTTGCAGTGATTCGTCACTTGACTCTTTGAGTATCTAAATGGTTTCCGAGTTTCAGTAGTGACTTAATGAAAGAAATTTGGATATACATTGAGTCTGCAGTAAGTACACAGTGGAGGCCCTCTGACGTGACGTGTTGTTTTGAAGGAGCATCGGAGAATCGGAACAGCGGAACGCTGAAAAGCCACAATATTTGCGTTCTGTGTTGTAGTCAAACATTCGCACGTGAATGTCCAGGCCCGTGTCGGCTCTGGAGTCTGAGCACTGAAAGTTCAACTCCGCGGCGGTCCTGCTCAATCGCTCTTCCCTTCGAATACGAAACCTTTCCGTGCCATCACCACCTCACAGACGCCTCGTGCATTCCTTCTTCTGAGATTAGTGGGCATCACGATAAGCACAAAGGTCAAGTTGGACATCCCCTCGCACAACAAGTCATCATCTCATATTCATGCTCTGGATAACAACAAAAAAAAAAGCTTCATTGGAGTTTACAGCAGCTAATTCAACACCGCGTCATATGATGTCAATCGATATGATCCACTGGAAACTCAATCGTCAATCCCTCACTTTCAAGCTTCTCAACAAGATTCCGAACGCCTCCCGTATCACTAACCCACTCCTGTCCACAGTACTCCCCTGGAGATTCCCGGCTCCTCCACGTCCTCAGCACCAGATGAGAAAACTTCGCCAGTGATTCCGCTTCTCCTGCGGGCCAAAATCTAGCGCGAACTAGAGTTGGGATGATTGTACCGCTTAGTGAATACATCTCTCGGTAGTTTCGCAATGCCCCCTCGTCAAGCGGGAGGGGCTGAT
Source organism: Hypsizygus marmoreus (assembly GCA_013433165.1). Classification (NCBI taxonomy): domain Eukaryota; kingdom Fungi; phylum Basidiomycota; class Agaricomycetes; order Agaricales; family Lyophyllaceae; genus Hypsizygus; species Hypsizygus marmoreus. The sequence goes on along the minus strand of CM024089.1, from coordinate 3,340,380 downwards.
ATGCAGTGATACCGGTGATGCCGTTGAGGACACCGAAAGCGCAGAGGGAGAGGGAAAGCGACGTGAGGGCTGGAAGAATGATGGGCGCATGAGTATTTGTGTTGGTGCATGAGTCGGCGAGCATCGATGCAAGTTCGATGTACACCTTTTGCTCGAAAAGGTCGAATGAAAGGCTGCGCAGACTTGGAGTGTAGACGAAGAAACTGCGCAAGCCGGTGGGATTCGAGTCACCAGAGAGGGAAAAGTGGAGGAGAGGGAAGTCGGAGCGTTGTTGAAGGTCGCATAGAGCTGTGCATAGCGCGGAGCTGGGCGTTCCGCCTGCCGCCAGGTTGAGTGTAGTGAGGACAGGAAGAGTCAGGGCGCGAATGATGGGACAAATCCCATCAGTCGTGAGGAAGAACGGCAAAAATTTCCATTCAATAGTAAGGGAGGTGAGGTCTGCGAGGACGGCTGGCGGTACCGTGGGAGGCGCAGGGGTATCGTTCGGAATTAGCGCTCCAAGCCCAAGGGAGACATGACATTCAATGAGGCTGGTACATTGCTTCAGAATGCCGACCGCTTCACTTGGTGTTGCTAGCGAATCGACAATTTTCAGAGAAGTGAGTTGAGACCAAGGAAGCTTGAACTCCAGAAGCATACGCCGCCCGTTATTGAAATTGTTGATGTTCCGGCGGCGCGCCGAGATCCATGCAATGTCAGCATTTCGGAGACAGCGACATTTCGAAAGGTCGATTATCGATATTACACGTGGGGACCTCCAGTCGCCGAAGCTCTCCAGATTTGTGAAAGAGATTGACTCTAGGAGGGGAAATCCCGAAGGAAGAATTTGGCGAAGCGGGAGGTACTGGAGCGACTCCAATCTGAGTTCGAGTCGTCTTACGCGGGATGCGAACGGGAGTAGTGAAGTAGTAAGAATCGGAGCGGAGGGTATCGCGCGATCACTGGTGAAATCGTAGGATAGGGACATCGGATGGTCACCGGCTAACTGCAGCCAGTGGCGCACCATTGGTTCCCAGTTCAAGACCTCATTAGGTCCTCCACTGAGCTTTAAGGTCGTCCAGAGGCGGGAGATGTCGCAGGCAAATTGACGCCACGATCGGCAGACCCACATCAGGTTCAATGGAGCACTGCGCCTGGAAGGCACTGGCGAAGTGCCGGAAGACAAACACAAAAGAAAGACGTCATACATAACGTCCAAGGGAATGTTGTGGATATTGATAGGGGAGATACCTGTCTGCGGCTACCGTAGGACGGTGAGGAGGTGGTATGAAAGAGAAATAGAAATACTTACATTTTCGAGAGACATGTTTGATGTAGGATCCATGCAAGTTGTTCTGAGGGGAGCTGAGAACTAAGTTCTTTATATCTTAAGTGCCACGGCCAAGCGGTCATGTAAGGAGAACAATGCGCCAACATGAACAAAGTGCCACCCTGGTTCTCAACCTCAGAGATACCATTACCAGGTTCCACTGGCCATCCTGTTTCTAGATCTCTTTCCAACGAAGAGTGCAAGATTCCCAATCAATGACGGGGATCGGAAGTGAGAGCACTATAACAGACGCATCGACCAAAAGACACTGCGCGTTCGAGAAGCCACTCACGTTCAAAGCCAAATCTAAGCGTGATGCTTATCCCCAATTAATTGTGATCGGAATAGAAATGAATCGAACATTGGCTGAAAGTCCAGTGCGCATCGTGAGAAGGAGCGAGAACTGGGTGTGGTGAGAGACTTGCCACGAATATTGGAGTTGAGGTTCGGGAATTGGGAGGGAGAATGACTTACTGTGAGAAGAGGTAATCCAACTGACGATAGTCGCCATCAGGCAGGATTTAGAGGACGAAGCGCGGCTCTTCCTAGACATGGTGAGCTGAGGGAGGTGTTCGAGCTCCTCGTCTGAGTCCATTGTAGTGTTCCGCTGAATGCACAGTGTTGATCCAGATGACAGTAATATACCTAATGATATCCATGAAAGGCTGATGCACGTTGAGTATACCAGGATATATGATAATTGCTGGTGATCGATGTCGTTTAAGGCGGTGGATTATAATAAGGATGAAGATATCGCATATAATTGGGTGAGTGGTTATCCAAAACGCTGTCCTGAGGGCCCAATCGACGAAGTGAAGGCTACGGTAGTGAAAGGAATGTGAAAACTGGGTCAGTACTTGAGTACACGTGATGTGTTGTAAATCGCAACGCGTCACGTCACGCGAAGGTCGATCGCGCCTTTTCCCCTCTCTCATCCGGCTCGAGTCCTTAAGTGAATCCCTATGAGAAAGAGGAGTCATCCTCGGAACTCCTCCTTTTGGTGTTTGTCCCTTGCTTCCCTCCCTTGGCTACACGCCGTTGCGTACCATGCTAGGCCGACTCTCGGGCGTTCGATTCTTACTGTGGCATGTCTCACACCACCTTCCCTCCCACTTCGTTACAGCTTACATTTCTCACCAGTTCCGAATATTTAATATTAAACGCTCGCGTCCGTCCTCGACAGGCTCAATCCCTACAGTCTCTTGCCTACCTAATCTGGCCTGTTACAATACTCGATTTGCGGTTCTTGTCTTGCGCTTCGGGAATTGTTTTCATTTTCGTACGGGTCTGAGCCAGACTCAGGAGCCTGAATCGGGGTTGTCGCGACAGAGGACTACTTCAGTACGATGCGAGATTTGAAAATTGTTCGCTGGTGGGAAATGACTGGAGAGGGCAGACGAGTCGAAGAAATCGAGTCATGGAGCAAGCATTATAGTAGAGATCATCAAATATTATGATTTCAACTATTTACATCGATATCTTGATGCTGCTGAATGGTGTATCGGGAAGATGTTCATGGAATGCCGATGATAGATTTGGAATGCCAGGCATGTGCATCTCTGTGGATGACAATTCGAACGGGGAATCACGCTGTTTCAATGACTCCAGCCCCGCAACGTGGTCGTTTCGGTCAGCGACATATGTAAAAGAGAGAAGAATATTCGATGGAAAAGGACTCCAAAAGGCAAAGCTGGTCGACCACCTGCGCTCCACTAGGAAATAATTGACTGCGAAATTATCTGAGGAACAGCTCCGGTGTAAAACAAGACGAGACAGGCGTGAACGTTATTGGGAAGACAGGATGCGCTCTACAGGGGCGAGACCGCGGACGGAGCTGGAACTTGGGATGACGGAATGCGTGCCACCCATATTTTGTCAGGGGCGGCTCAATGAAACCGGTGGCAGTCCTCGTGGGGGTGCCCATGGAGACGCGGTCTCATTGTGTCCCCTGATCGACCGACGATCCAAAGGTGAGCGGGCTGCGGCACTCAACTCGAAAACAGGAAAGTGGGCGAGGGTCCAAGAGAACAATGACCTACCCAAAACGATACAGTGGCCAGTGATATACATATCACTCAGCGGTAGAACATCCTTCAACGTTACTCTCACCTCCACAATCACAGCCTCCACACGTTTTCTCTACACAAATTCAGCGATAGCATTGAGCATGGTGAAGATAAAATCACCTGGGCTCGTACAAAGGGTCGTTGCCCAAAATCACGCGATAGCGACAGGAATGTCCGGAGCTTCGAGCTTGTCAGAAGATATGTGAGTTCACGAAGACGTTCCGTAGTGAAAGTTACTGAAGATGTCGCCATAGGATGGCTGAAACATCCATACGGGTGCCCGTCACTGAAGAGAAAAGGCGAAAATCAAATAGAATTCGTGAGAAGTCGCGGGGAAGTACTGCCCAACTCCCTCCGCCGCCCACGACGCAGAAGAGAAAGACGAAAGCTCTCCAGGCAGCGAAGCAGAATAACACGGCACAGAAGACTAGAACGAGGGGAAAGTATATGAAACTGAATCAGAGACTGGAACTATTGAAAAACGACCCATCCGTTGTGGATTTTGCTTCACCTGTAGTTACTTGCATTTGCGACGCGGAGATAACGCTGGACACGCGAGACGGCGGGCTTTATCTCGACCGCTGGTTCAATCACAAAGAGATTTGCAAGGGTATATCTGATAAGGAGGTGAGCACTTTCTGGGTTTCTCCGTGAAGCGAATCGAGCTGACTGAGTGCTTACATGCGATAAACAGAACGAGAAACCCGGACGAGTCATTCCGCTGAGTGAAGAAGATGTCGCGATGTCGGTAGAGGATGCCGAGGAGTCAGAGAAAGAAGATGCCGAGCTGGAAGACGATTCCACCGAGCCAGAAGCAGAAATTTCCGTCACTTCCCGGCCACACACTCCACCTGGTATTAGAACCTCGCCATTGGATGCCGCACTGGCGAAATTCTTCTCGCAGGAGAACTCGCAGAGGAGATTGACAGAATCCGCACCTTCACGATGCATCTTCTCGCCCAAAGACGATGACGTGTACTTGCTCAAGCCTGGAAAATTTACATTGGTACCAGCAAGATGGGATGAGGCGCCACCACACTATGGAACTCGAAGGGCTTTCATGTCGAAGCCCCCTCAAGGACCAACTAACTGGTTAAGAGAACGATTGCCGAGCAGCGGGTTTGAACGTTGGCGTCAAAAGGTAGGAGGCATGGCAACAGAAAGTATGTCATCCCTATCACTGAAAAGCCTATGAATTGTATTCATGAGCCTTTTGACGTAGGTTTGGAGGCGCAGACGCACCCAATTTCAGAACTTCCGGCTCCGGGCCAACATGGACATCATCAGCAGCTTCACATGCAAGAGTCTACGTTCAACATCGAAAACCAAGCCCACCAGTTAACCATCCCTAAACCGACTCAAGGAGAACGCAGTTGGTTAGACACGGTATTGAGGAACGACTGAGGGGTCGTTATCTTTGGGGATCGGGGGCCTCTCGATGAAACTTTGAAAGCAGCTTGCGGCGCGCGATGGATGAGAACATGAAACAGAAATGACATAGTATGACGAACACCTTTTCTAAATCTACGATGGAATATAAAGGAATTGCAGTTAGGGAAAGAAATTCCAGGACCCAGTGAGGGTTTTCGTTGGGTTTTCGTGTCCCTCCCTGGTGCACGTGCCGTGGCTGTGTTGGACGGCCTTCGCATTTCTGGTCAGTTTCCGACTGTGACACGTAAACACTGTTGAATTGAATGCTATTCCATCCTTCTGTAATCCGCCTGATGGTGTGATACGTGTAGTGATAAACGCGCTTCCATGCATCAAAGACTAAGGATTCGAGTCTACATTGCTTGCGAGGTAAGCCTTGTCGATTCACCGTCAGGAAGATTGACTGTTCTCCGACAGAACAGGAATGCAAGATACAAGGGAAGAGGCTTGGGATTGGCTGGTGTATAGAGGAAGAAAAGACTACAGTGAGGAAGATACGATCGTATCGACCATACATAATGATATTCGAAAGACAACAACAGAGTGAAAGCAGTGAAGCAATCATATACGATGAGCGAGACACGAAAACGAGAATAGCAAAATACGACGAACGACGCACAAATAATATAAGTACACACACCAGCTTCCGACAGCACCAGCATCATCACATTCCCGGCCCACGCAAACCCCCACTCCCACCTGCGCCATGCCCGAAATCAATCCCTTCTAAAAGTCCCGAGTCCTCCATGAAGGAGCTCCACCGCTCGTCCAGCCTCGAATCACGAGCTGCCAGTCCCAAATCCGCGAGGTCCGCGTTCGGGAGGTGGGCCTGGAATGCTGAAGAGGACGCCCGGGGCGGGTAATGCGGTTGGGCAAGGTGGGTGCGACGTTGGGGGTGTTGTGGCTGGAGACGATGGGTATGCTGATGAGGGTTGTGTTGGTGGGGAGGCTGTTGATACTCTTGCGGTTGTGGCTGATAACGATACTCCTGAGAGGGAAATTGAGGCTGTCCGTATTGCGCTTGCGATGGAACGACAGGCTGAGTATGATAGACCTGTTGTGGTGGTGGAGGCGGGGGCATCGTCTCTGGCGCAGGCCACCCACCACTGTACGTTTGTTGCTCGATCTGATGAGTCCTCTCCGAAGGGACGTAGGGCTGGTACAACATGGAGGGCGTCGGCTGTTCGTCGAGTACCATGGTCGGCATGTAGGAGTCACGGCGATCTTCCGAGTGTGCCCAGCTATTTACTATCTGAGGTGGCGGGACGGTAGGATCATGATGAGCAGTTGCAGGCGGTAATGAGTGGTTGCTATGGCTCTGGAAATCCATGCTTCCACTTGCGTGATGGATATGCTGGTCCGAATGTAGGTGGAGCTCCTGAGAGTGTACCACGGGGCCATTGTGCTGTTGGGTCGTCGGCTGCGTCTTCTTTGCAGAGACGAATCGTGTGTGTCCCGCGAAAATCGTCAGCTCGTCATCTGTATCTTCCTGCTTGATATTCCACAAGAGACCGCCATTATCGCCAGACAACGGCGACAGCTCTGTTTGTGCGGCTGCCAGTGCAATTCGTGCTTTCTCGCTGAGTTTCGTAAGGATCGGCTGAATAATTGGGAAAAGAACAACCAAAATTAATGGAGGAAAGACGGCGATGACATAAGGGAAAGGACGTACGAGTGCTTTACTAGCTCGGATGCTATATACTGAGGCTTTGGAGAACAGGATGCACGCTTGTTCAAGTTCAGACATTGCGGATTGCGCCAGTGGAGACCGTGGTCCCCGAGTCACGACTGTTCCGAAGACGACCTGGACCACATGATAGGTTATGTCAGCATGAGGTGCATGAACAGTCGAGATGTAATAAAAAAAATAAATGGTTTCGTAAAAGAGAGGCAAACGCACCGCCGCCGAAAACGCAAATGTCCACATGGTCCAGAACCTCGCACACGAATTTGGCCACATATTGAACTGTTCCCTGATGGACTTCAAGATCGTCGAGGACGCACGATACGCAGCCAGAAACGACGGCGCGTATGCGCTCTTGAGCGGGTTTTCTGGGTGCTCGATGATGGCTTGGGCGAAGAAACTCCGATGCAGGTACATGAGAACTGCGAGGAATCGTCAGTTTGGGAGTCATAATCATCATGGTTTAACGCACCGGTCTCCCTGATATGATCCAACACACACCGCTGAAACGACAGCACCATGTCCTCCTTGTTGTCCGTGGTTCTTCCAGCAAAACCCGCATCTTTATGCGGCCCCGCCATACCCTCGGGCAGAGGAAACTCGCGCACTTTGCGATCAAGCTCCATGATGGTGGCATAGGATGGGGCCTCCGCAGTGAGTGTGCGGGCGGTGACGTCTGCGACACATTCAGCGGCGAAGCGGCATTGCCAAATTCCGACTATGGAGCCCATGGAATCGAAGGAAGATTTAAACAAACATTGAAGGGAATAGGAAAGACTTGTTAGAAAACTGTTGGCTTCGAAATGAATATAGGACATACACGCTGTTCCGAAGCCGCCCTCAGCTCCCTCCTTTCCGTCAACCGCATCCTGCGGCTCCGGAAAACTACAATCGATGTACGCGAGCGAGAACGATGGTGGACGGCCGGTATTGAGACTCTGTAGGTAGTTCATCATGTTAGCATAGTGAATTTACGCAAGGAATAGTCGTACAGATAAGGAAAAGACGGGAAAAAAATAATACGAGGGAATAGAAGCAGAGATCTAAACGAACGTACCTGCCAGACGTCCGCCACGAAGAGGTCCCAGAAAAGGATACGCCTGCGTTGAACCATCTTGGGTGAAAGGCCCCACCGCGCACTGTCTCGATCTAACCATATCGATGAACATCATGTTAAATGACAATTAGCATGACCCAAACTCACGCAACCCAATCTAGATTACCCAGGTCATCAGCACACAGGCGCACAACAAAAGCAGTCAGAGACCATAAACTCACAGTCTGCGACAGATGAGCAGCTAGCGTGATCAACGACCACGTCATCTCCATGCTCGTTTCGCTCCTCAAATCGCTCCCGCTCATCGCATTATATATGCTCATCAAGTGCAAGGTCTGGATCGTCACGATCGACGGCTTCTCCAGCACTGGCTGAAGCGCCACAGCCGCCCTGGCCACTTGATGGTAATGCTCCGCTAGCTCCACCTGTCCCTTCCCCTGTACTGGGCTCCCTCCATCCTGTGCCTTATCTTGCTCGCCATCCACACGTCCTTCCTCGTCCATCACCAGCGCTCCAAGCGCAAACACCATGAATATGAGCGCAAGGTCATGCGGGCTGGAATACTCCTCCCCTTGTACCCGTGGGCGGCGATATACGACGGGCAGCATGTCGTCTATGAGCTGTGCACGCGTAACACCGCGAAAGATCCAGCTCATCTGCACGAAATACGTCTGGCAAAGCACCTGTGCACGTTCCCAAGGTGGGAGGTGCGATTCGATGAGGGTTTGGACGTCCTCTGAGGGGCCCATGGGAGTAAACGGGAAGGCGTGAGAGAAGAGGAGGAGTGTTTCGGTTCCAGTGAGGGTGCTAGCGGAGGAAGAGGGAGAGGATGAGTGGGAAGGACTCGAGGGAGTGGGGTTGGGTGGATTGAGATTGGCGATGAGAAGACTCTGCGCACAGCAAATCAGCGTCGAACAACAACAATTGGAGAACACGAACCTCAGAGCCCCCCGTCGGCCCAAAGAACCTCGATATCCCATGGTCCGAAATCGACAGCGTCCCAAAAGCATCAATGACATCCGGGGCAGGTCCTTGCACCACCGCCACCGAGTCCTCGACCTTTCCAAACGCTTCATCGTCCTGCTCATCATTCGTGATCAGGTCCTCGTGAAGCAGTGGATGCGGTTCTGTTGAGTGCTTGGCATGCAGGCAAGCCAGTGCATCTTCGAGCTGCCTGATCCGCCCACTCAACTTTGCGATTCGTCGGTGGAGGTGTTCCGTCGCCGCGAGTACAAAACTGCACTTTGAGATGGGTCATGGGTTCGGGTGCAGAACTATAGTTGGAGCTCACCGAGTGCCTTGACCGGTCGACAGACTCCCTGAGAAGGAATGAGCACAATCGGATGCGGGATGAATGAGTGTTCTCACCGTTTGGACAAAGCGCAGCACACCCTCTCCGCTAAGATTTGATGGCGTTTTGAGACTTAAATAGATGGATAGAAAAAGAGGCGTACCTGGCAGGATTGGCAAGGAATTTGCTTGTCGCATTTTATCTTGAGCCTTGTTATATCCTGGGGTTAATAGCCCGTGGTGGCTGATGTGCGATCATCGCATACCTTCGACATTCGGCACAACTGACCTGGGGGCAATATATCCTTTCAGGATCGATCGGTTTTTTAAGCACTCATACGTACCTCTCCTGTAACAAGAAGACATCAGCACCACAATTGAGACATTGAGGCAATTTCGAGCACGCACCTCTATTCCGTTTCTGTTCTAGTTCTCGGGCGTGGCTTCCATCAAACTTGTATTCGTCGATCTCTTTCCTGCTCGACCGCCGCTTCACTTTCGCTTTCGTAGGCTCTACAGGCATCGTTTGAGAAGAAACAGCCACAAAGACGAGAAAAAGCAGGTTAGAGACGGCAACTGGCTTCTTATTTCACACTCATACTCTCGCCCTCAGACCCCAATTGAGACAGAGACCCTCATGGGAATTTTTCGGCCGCCACGTCAATCTTGGCCGTGTCATCGATCGTTTGTCATTTCTCGTGCTTCTTCACCCGTAACAATGCTGATCGACATATCGAGAAAGAATGCGGGGAGTCGAGGGGATCATTGAGGCTTGAACGTTCTTGAATGGCCCAGCAGTAAGAATGGTGATTTTTTCAAGTTTTTGGAGGACTTTTCGTTCTTTGGAGCGTGACCCCCGGCAACCAAGGGTTCTTAAATAACCGGTCCGGTTACCGAGGTGTACAGTACCCGTTGAAAAATGCATTCTTCAGCATCATACACTTCATCGGACATCCCCATCGCGGGCGTGATTTGCAATCTTGTCTCCTTTCATGGACATTCATTCTCATTAGTTCTCATGGAGACCTATCCAACTGCTGCGGCCGGTACTTGATGGGACTACGCTCGCAATCACCATGACACACTCTATTTGCATTCTTACCAACTGCTGCGCAGAAGAAAAAAGCAGCCGATGTTTTTGACAAAGGCGCTTCGTTCTCCCATCAGAGAATTCGACATCGCCTAAACCTGCGCGAGAAATGGCCCGACAGCAAAAATGGAGCACGATTCAGAGCAGGGATACATTCTACAATGCGACGGGCTACGAATCAATTTTTTGTTCGGCATGCCTGTCCAGAACGATCATTGCCTTCATCAGATATTGCATTCGCCGCGACAGAAAGACATGGGATTGAAACGAGACGCACACGATGTTAAGCGCTTACAGTACATCGAACCTTTGCTGTAGTAGGCCATGTTAAGATGAGTCTCTCCGTCGACGAGATTCTGCGTGTTATCCATAAGATGAAAATCTTTGGAATAAATACCCAAGGCGCTGCGAAGCACGCCGCTCGACGCTCCATTCATATCACCCGCAGGCGAAGCTCGACAACGTTGGTGGCAACGTCGATGAATGTATCTGCATCTCCTCATCCAAACGTGATTGTAGCTCGAAGGCCGGGAAGTAGTTCAACCGAGGATTTTCTGGCCATAGACTTTGCGGCTCAAGAAGTTGAGCGTTAAGGATTCTAGAGCTTAGCCGATGTGGCAACATGTCGAAGAAGAAGTTGAAACCTCTTCCAGGAAGACCGATATAAATATCCACCACTCGTGACGAATGAAGGCATACGTATGAGGTTGTCGATGGCTTCCTTAAGCTTAAAGGTCTTGGATATACCCACGAACCTAAAAAGATACGGATATAGGCCCAGCTTTCGCAAGGATGAGGTCAAGAAGGCCAGCGCCTTCTCCGCACCCACGGTCCCTCCATACCCACGCTCGTGGCTTGCCCCAAGACACATGGCAACGGAACTCCACAGAATACGGTTGCCGAGGAGGATATTCCGCCGTGAGCAGACCTGGCGCAACATCCATGGTGGAGCGGGATCTGGACCCACGAGGATTTTGAACGGCTCGTCTTCGGTGTGCCGAGACAGAAAATAAAGGATAGCAGCTCCATTGGAATACATTTATGAAGTTCAAATGCGGTTCGTAGTCTCGTCAGTTGAGCAACGTCCCGCTCGCGTTGACGGAAAGTTCTGCTTTTTATAGCTCGAGTGCCTGGAAGTTGCGTTCCACGTTCGACAGGAGGAGTTTCGTTGCTATTGCCTCAGATTCAAAGAGTAGGGCTGCATTGGAAATTTCTGGAATTATATGCGGTGAAGGAGTTGTTCATCCGCGTTTAAGGGCATTCTAGTATTAAGTTCCTGCGCATCAGGGCTTGAAAGAAAGAGAACGGTACAAAAACAGTCCATACTTCGATGCCGGCGCTGATTGGGTGACTGAAGTTCAAAAAGAAATATTTCAAGGCTCACGCTGGGTCGCTGATGTTGCGGTGAGGAGGCAAGTCTTCGTTACAAGAGGAGAGCAAGGGAGCAAGGTTATCTTTTTCTCGCTCCGATTGATCCTCCGAAACGTCACGTGGCCTCGGAGTTCCACCGTCGCGTTCAACTTGCGAGATGACAACCATCGTGCCGCTCCCGGCTTTCCACTGAACTTCTCAGCTGAACCTGCTCACTCTTAATCTCACCTAAATGACTAACTCAGGGCCGTTCCGGAGGCCGAAGTTCGAACTTCGTTGTGCTTTCAACATAATGTACCAACGCGGCCAACCCCCCTGCCATGTTCCTCCCCGGGCCCCGATAGGTCGAATACTCGATGATCTACTTATGAGGGTAAGCTGCTTACTCATTTTAAACTCTAGTCAATCGACTCCGAAATCACAATCTACTGTCTAACGCACCCTAAATCTATACAGTCGCTTCACATGCATTCACTTTTCGGCTGGCTCTCCTACGTATAGCGTTCCGCAAACGCTATACAACCATGAACTACATACCTTGCAGTCTCTACAGTCAGCTGGTCATTTCGTGCAACACTGATAGGATGCCCTCTTGCGAAAACGGCGAAACGAATGTACACCGGGACCCATAAGGACCAACATGATTCGATCCCATCATACCGATGCAACCGTGCACAGGCACATTACCATAGATGATCCATTAGAGCCCGGGTCTCATCCAATACCCCATCAACCGTAACTGTGATGCTTTGGAATCCCGCGAGTTCTGACTCGAGTCGGTGTACATTCGAACGAGTGCTATGGTTCGAGGTTCATCGGTAGAGTGACCAGTGTGTACGCCATCCCGTACCCGGAAATCCTGCATCGCGCTGCCCAGATATCTATCTTCCCAATGCTCATAGCCATCGATTTCCGTACCTCTACGGCTTCCACTCCACGTCCACGTCCATGTCCTAGCCAATGCCCACACCGTGGGTCTTTCCTTCTCCGTCTCTCTCTCCTCTCTGCTTACCAGGTCGCCCTACAGAACCCACCACTACGACCTTCGCGGACTTACGGCGTCTTACTGAATCGCCTGGGACGAAGCCATATGGATACAACGCTATTCCTATCTTGTGTGACATTGAGTTCAGGCAATCAAAGCTAGATGGTTCCTTCGAACTCCCGCTGGATGCGTTCCCGATAGTTATGCAGACAGACTGCAGTGCACATAGATGTATGGTGCACCGAGCATGGCCGAGGTTACGGGGAGTGCTTGAATCGCCTGCGTGGAAACGATGCATGTCCAGACACTCGGCTTTCAAACTCTATGCAACGCTTCTCTTCCCATTTCCAGTTGAAGTTCTCCACGGCCCGTGTCACAGTTCACATTTCGTTCATTGGCGACTGCCGAACTTTCCCTATTTTTTTCGGTCCCGTGAACTGCCTTGTTCGCTGTGTTTCTTATCCATGTCAATCTGCAGGCGACATGCGCATCTCATCTCAGTATCTCAAGCGGCTCGCCACTCGCAGATGTCACGTTGTTCTCTACCTTTCAAGGATTTCTCTATCCTTTCCTTCCCGATTTCGGTCCGAGCAGTGATGATCTTTGTGGTCAACACGAAGTCATGATCTGTTTCTTGGACATGGATTGATCTCCTCGGTGTGGGTAAATTCCTGTGGTAAATTGGGAGTATATCCTGCGTGCTTGGGAGAATCACCATGATATCTCTCTCGTCAGTTCAACGGCATCGATTATCGTGAGTCAATCGCCTTTCCTGTGTCAAACACTCGCTGAAGGAACATCGATTTTCGTTCAGGAATACATTCTGGTGGAGAGAATCAGGATCAAAGATCACATCCTTGGTGGAGATGCGAATCGAAAGTCAGAAAATACTTGCGTCAACAGGCGTGGTTCAGGCGCATGGATTGAAGAAACACAGGTGCATATTGACGCGAGCACCCGGGAACTGTAACTAAATAGGCATAAGGCACACATTCCTGGAATCGCAGGTGATCATCCCGAGATTACAATGAACAATCAGCACTGATCATAACAACCTGGACAGACTCAAGAGAATCTGTTCGATGAAGTTCTGATAGCACGGCATCTGGAAGCCGCAATCGGTGACAGAGATATTCGAACTAGGGAAAGCTAAATACTGCCTTTCGCAGGTAGCTCAACTCGATACTCATGTCCGTAATCCTCGGCGGTCTGATGATCTTTGGGGCCGTTCGAAGTTGCGATGAGAATTCTCGCTCATAGATTGTCCACCCCACCACATTGCGCACATCAAGGATTTGTTTATCATACCTTCAAACTCGATCACAGGAACGAGGGCACTGACAGCCACAACACGTATCGTACATCTGTGATTATCATGCACCTCTCACGGAGAATCGAAATGAGAAAAAATTGACGGGGGCTGGGCAAGCCAATGTCACGATCAGCGAGTAGTCCCCGGAATCTGCGCGGATGCAGGCAATTGTGAGTGCGCATTTGCTAATCATTCCAAATATGTGCTGAATTTGCTCTTCAGGGTGACATGGGAATCTTCTGTAGATAATGCTCCCCTCTCTCTCTTGACGTTACTACCATCCATTTGTGCGGCCTGTGCTCTGATCGTCGGACTACCTTTCCATGCCCCAACGTCGCCGACAGTGTTGGCGCGACGTGGTCCTGGCATTCTTCGCCTTGCAGCGTACATATCCGTCCTCGATTCTCAACGCTCGGTTTGGGCTAGTAGAGAAAATGCACATAGCTACTTCGCATTTCCCCTTGTCATGAAGAGGAGCGCTCTTTCCACGCTCCATTCGGGATTATCCGCGATGCATCTCGTGGAGGGGGGGCTAGGGAATCTTGCCTTTCTTTCTCTGATTCCCTATCATCAGCAGATGTCGAATTGGCTCGCTCGTGTATCACGCTTCACACCAAATATAACGTGTCCGGGTCAGCCTTTCGTGCTAAATGCGTGCACACTGTTCAACATGTCTTGCTCGTGGAATTCCGAGTAGATTACGCCTCCTGAATTGCTATCTTCATCAAATGGAGTTTCAGGCTGTTGACGACCGTCTACGAGTGGAAGTAAGCTGTGAGTAGGTTGTCGAAGATCGTTCTTGATGAATTGATTATCTATCATCCAGGTTTTTAGGTGATTGAAAAGACAGCATCAGAGAAAACAACGGCGAACCGAGTCCGTTTCACCCCTCTTCGGAGAGATAGTTTGAAGTTCGGTATTGAACGGTGGCTCGTGAGTAAATGACCAGTGTCGACGCCATTGACAATCTGATCGTCAATCTCAGAGTAATGCAACGAACTTTCGCACCGATATGTGCTGTCCACAAGCGTTACACCTCAGGCATGCAGGACATAAGTCCCTATTTTCACAGGTTTTATGAGCCTGACCCGCCTGATACTTGTTGGATGGCTGTCGCCTTCGCGTGCACCTTATGTGCTGCCTGGTGACGACCGCTAGACAATAAGGTTCTAAGTGGGGTATAAGCTTCAGTCGACTGACTGTCCAATCAATGGCTGCATTGTTAGCTGTGATTCCTTGACCCAAGTAGAAAAACACATCCGAAAACTCCCAACTGCTTCTCGATGTACTGATTTTCTGATCTTGATCAAACAGAAGATCGCGTGGAACCTCAGAAGACCAAATCTGTAAGTGATCGATTGTACACTCCGATATACTGGCACGTTGCTTACCTTCCATCGGATCTGTTGAAGGCCTTCTTTTTATCACCCCACGTACTGCATTCCTCTTGGCAATGCATGATCAGCCATTGCCAACGGGATCTTCCCGCCACTGCCTACGGATCAGCCGTCAATTCTCATCGCTGCAATTACCGCATGTGAACCCCTGCGGTGACAACTGAGACTTGGTGATTGTCTGCCTCGCACTCTTTTAGTTCAAGGTCATGCCCTTTTCTCACCCGGCGGGGATTTTTACAAAATATCTCGGGCTAGCGAGAAATCGAATGCATGACGATCTACATATCAGTGTAACCTGATAGCGAGCTAGGTGCAGGTTCATCCTTTCAGAAGGGCGGGGCTCGGGCCCTCTTTTTGCGCCGGACACCATTGTGAACTTTAAACGAGTTATCGACAGGCATGTCATTTCCTCATGACCTGTTGACTGTTATTGACTCATGAACAGCCAAATGCTCCGCCCAAGCTCCACCCGACCTCAGCCAGGTTTCGGTTCCATCCGAGATGTCCTTTTCCAGCGTCGCTTTGTGGATGGTTGTCCATTATCCATGTCCGACACTTTGCGGTTTAAAAAATTACCTACGGCGTGTATGTGTATATACTTCTCGTCGTATCAACTTACATGTTGTCTTTTGTTCTTGAAGTGGTTTCAGCACGTGTGGTCCACCGGAACTCCCAAGTCTGGATTCTTCCGTCTCATAACCACCGAAATATAGTGCACTGCAAGTTCATATGAACTAGACAATAGGAAAAATACAATTTGTCGTTTCCGTCGGCGTGTTGCGTAAAAATATCAATCAGTCACTTGCGAAAGGTCATTTTTATAATGCCCGCTCTCGACTCGACACCAACACTCACCCAACGCGGTTAATTGTACTTCCACCTTTGGTCCACTTCCAGACGGAGCAATTCTTACGTTTCAGCCTTGACAATTCAGTCGCAGGTGTTTCAAAGTGACATTGGTGGTTGCATGCTGTTACTCCGTTCGGAGCTCCCACTGCGAACAAATGTAATACACAGGTACCACCAAGTTCCATCCGAATACACAACACATTATCTGCTATGGTGGCCATGTGGTGGCCTTCCTACAGTCCCATCAGAGTAGGTCACAGCCCCGTGGTTCATCCCTAATAGCGGCCATAGCGTCTTGTGAAGGGAAATAAAATAATGGAACAGTCTATCTCTTTCGTGAACTACGTGACAATGTCTCTTCATTGACCCTTTGTGAATTATTGCAAGGCAGTGTAGTGGCTCAAGCTCTGACCAACACCGAAACGAACGGAATCTTATCTCACACCCTTTGGTGTCTAAGGCATTGAGTGGCATGGTGGCACGACGTCTCTACTATAAAAGACGAGATGTCTGGCATGAACAATTCACCAATTCGTCTGTGACCATATCGCGCCTCACAATTCGCATTCTGATTTTCGGTCGTCGCCAATGTCGAACCCAGCGATGATCACCGGACCCACCGCACACTGGGCTAGGGATACGCCGACATTCTCAATGAACAGCCCGGCCGTGGAGGGGTCGTTGTATATCCTGAAGAACACTCCTCATGACGTGCTGCATGATCGGCTGACGAAGGCAGTTCGTGCCAATGGACCAGGGTTTGCCGACAAACTCTCGACCAGTCTCCGCGAGGCAGGTGTCGCCACAGCTACAATGATATCCTGCTTTGAGGATCGTACCCGCCGTCACTGCGCAAGATGCCATAAGGACTATATCGAGAAGAATAACCACCTGAACGCCTGCCAAATTTATCATCAGCAGACCGAAGTACGAGACCTCCTGGTTTTCAAGGGGTCCACCGGATATGAAACTCAGTCGATGGTCACGAACTTGTCTGGTGCGCCAACAACCTTGAATGTCAATACCGTCGAAGGTCAAGACTGGAGCACAATCTCCGCTCCACCAGGGATGGTCTTGGTGAAGGAAACGCGCCATCGATGCTGCAAAAAGTTCTCTTGGGCGGGAATACACGCACCTATTCCTAAAATTTGCTTTGAAGGACGACACACTACTGTGGACGAAACCGTGGACTATGTACGGTTCCCAGGTACATGTGCAGAAAGGAAGTGTCCCAGATCCGTTGGTATCACGCCTCCTCGCACTGGTGCTGATGCGCCCGCGGGTACGGACGTGACTAAAGCCAGATCTTAGGAAGCCTCTTCGGAAACCTTGTTACGTCCTTCCTGTAACATGGTGAGCTTCTCTTCTTCGATAGTAGGGGAAAACTCACGTCAGATGTCGTTATCGACAGGGCCCAACAGTGGAAGGACGACTATTGTCGGAATTCTTGAGCAAACGAGCCGTCATATTTTCTAATGTATCCGCGATCTTTCTCTGTACTTACCGTTCACTTTCACGTTCTGTCGAGGTTGTGGATGTTCATTATAACGATTGCATGAAATTTATTATGATTTGACCTCCAGAGAACACCGAAGGAACCATAAGTAAATCAAATGTCAGTCAGTCACCATAAAGAAACAATCAAACGGAGTGAAGTGGGTATGACTTGAAGAAGTTGAACGGTGATGTCGAAGTGTCGTCCATAATGTCCCTTTCTGCGACTCTGTTATTCTCACCTCCAGCTCCTGTCCCGTACAGGACCGCGCCGCATTGTTCTGTTCATCCAGGCGTAAAATCCATTGTCAGTCTATTGAAACTGCCATTGTTAGCAACTAACGTAGTCATATGTAAGACGATAAGCGCACGGGAGTCTTCAACCGTGATTCCTCGAGAACAAAAAGGGCGTAGTGTTACGGTCATCAAATTTGCACATTGGTGCTTTAGGGCGCCCGTTCTCATCGGAATGACCGGCGTTCAAGATGTGCGGCCGACTCCAAGTTCCAGTTCGAAGTCTGTTGAAGAACGAAGAGTCGGTGTGTATGTCGGAGAGTAAGATGAAAGTGAATAGCTGTATACAGCCTGGAGGGGACGATTGGATGCGATGAGGTGGGAGAAGGACAGTATCGTAGCCGTGTAGTCATAGGGGAATGGGACTCAATTTCGTTGCTGGTGGTGAACTCATAGGGTGGAAAGGTGGAGGGGATGCGAGAATTCAATGACTTGAAGACGTGAAATACGCTCCTGATACGTAGACACTTGTGCGAAATCTCTCCCTCTACAGCTTGATCTGTACGATCTATGCATGAATGCACCATCCATGCAGCCATCGACCGGCTCAGAAATGAGAGTTTTACGGGTCGCCGTTGCGATGTGTAGCGTTTTTGTCGCCAGGATTGAAGAGACTATGTACCGTGAAGAGTAGTAACGTAGGAGGTTGGATTCCACAGTGAGGGACTAGCAGCTTTATGGCGATGGAGAGTATTGAAAGGTCAGAAGATCCAGATGCTATGCTCAGATGCGGCAACATGTGTACCACATGTGTCGTCGCCGTGGTTGCATCCGACGGCGTGGATGGCTAGGTGGAATTCGAGTCAGTCGTCGAAATAGGAACAACAACAAAATAGAAAAGGACGTACTCCACCGGCTGAATCAGTGGGTGTCACACCGCTATTCCATCGTCTGTGCATTCGTATCTCATTTCCATCGGTCGAACAATAGCCCCGGATACAGCTCACGAGGTCAGATCATACGAGACTCCTTTCTAGGTCGCGTGGGAGTGGTGTGTTTGTGATTACTTCATCGATGGCTTGGTGGGAGACTGGTTGAAACCCAAGGTGACAAGGAGAGGAGGAACCGTCCTCAGTGTTTGACTGGAGGAAAGTCAATCTTATCGAGCAGGCCACAGTGCAGCACGAGTAAAGAGCACAGGTTTATAACCTCTAATCTACAGAAAGCAGATGAAAAGAAAGCCTTCAGAGGCTATCCAACGGAACGACGCACCGGAATCTACCAAAACCATACTCATCTCTTTCTTTCACACTCAACCATCACGTGAGTTCCAAGATGCGTATGCTAAGCTTGGAGTGAACGAGAAATATTCAATGGTAGTACCGAACCAGGATGGTGAATGCCGATTGAAACATTGACAATTCGTTAAGTATGAAGCATGGCAGTTGCAATGAGATGTCGTTTGTTGCATGCGAAGCATCCGGAGTCCGATCCGCCTCTGGCACGTCAGCACAGCCACATATCAACAGCGCTGCAAGAATCTTGCGATAACCTTCATCAAAATCCTCAAGTTGGAACAGGACGACTCGTATATTGATCTCAGCCCAGCTTACAAGCACTATCTCCCAATTATGGACCAGAACTTTGATGCCGCCAGCTCATTTTATGCTCTGTTTCGGCTTGGTACCGGGAGGGAATGTCCAAGATCTCGACGATGTTTTCGCCCAAGCTAAACGTTTTACCTCAGAGCTTCCCATTGAAGCCGAAGATAAGCTCGTAACGTTTGGAGTAACGATAGCTCAGACAACCGGCAGGCACTGGAGAAGGTGGAGGATCTGAGGGTGCGGATAATCATTCGTCAGTGGTCACACTCATTGATTCATAACATAGCGCATACTGAGTGCAAACGGTGCCTCCATCCAGTACGACGTTATTGGACTATCGCTATAATTGAACTCAGAATATCGGCTCGGTGACGTCCTTTCACCATCGAACAGGACGTTCTGTGGGACAGGTGGAACGCCGGGGCCACAGAGCCAGGGACGGAGCAGAGATGCACATCCGTCAGCACCTTCTGCACCATGAGATTGCTGTCCGCTGTAGTCTGGGCTGAAAATGGTATTCAGTGAGTTCGTCATCGAATCGTCGTAGCTGAGGTTGTCGGGATTTGCTAACGTTCCACCTTCAGGCTGCTCGACCAGATTCCTCTTGCAAGCCACGCTCTTCTTCACATCGCGGACCTTTCTATGCGGCCTCCTAGGCTCCTAGAAGAATTAAGCGTGTTGTCAGTCCCGGCCATGAAGGTGAGCATTTCGGGATCTGACCTCGGGCTCCACGGGTTTATCCTCGAGCGGAATTCCTCTGCAGGTCTTCTTATGTTTATCCCAACCGTAGGCGTAGAACTCTCGCCGCCTGTCCAGAACGATCGGATTGTCACATCCGAGGCATTCCACCCATGTCTCCGTGACTGTACCCGTCCATTTGTCTTGCTCTAAGACGGCTTTTCTGATTTCGGCATCCATGATGTTTTTTCGGCCAGGCTTTCTCTTCTTCGTTGGCTTTGTTGGCTTTTCATTCTCATGTTGTGGGCTTGTTGCTGTAAATATATCCTGGGTGGCGAGGCTGGCTGTCGGCGAAATCCCGACGTGATTCCCGGCTGCGTGCTCATTGACCATCGGAGCAGGCGCCATGCTAGATGTAGCACTCCGTTAGCCTGTCTACACTGTCTAACGCGCTGTTCGCACCTAGATAGCGTAAGAGAATGGGTTTCTGGCTCAGATATCTGTGACTTCTTCGTCAATTGGATGGCCTGAAAGACTGAGTTTGGGCTAAATGCTCTCTGCGTTAGCCATTGTCTGCCACAGCGGCCAAGTCTGATATCTGCGTACCCGAAGCTGCGAATCCCATTGTCCTCAGTCGGTCCTGTCGTAGCTCTGCTACTGCAGAGTTCTTCGAGGGTAAGGCGAGCACCCCTCACTGCAGAAGGCAGTTGTCCGCCTAAAGGAACGACCATTTCCCGAGGTGAGCCACTTGATTTCAAAGCCGATGAGGGTCCATTAATTTCGTTTCTAGACACACTGTTCCTGGTGATGTCCATGTACGACACCGACGCGGCTCGTTCATCGCCGCAGATGGCTTCTCCTGGACATCGTGGAACGCCCTCACGGATACAAGCGCCTCGGCTGGCTCTGCACGAACGAACGGGCGGTGGGAGGAATCTCCCGTTGAAAAATCTCGGTGTCCGCGGCGGCGTGTCTCTCGCCATCGTCGTCGTCTCCAATTTTTTTCTGTTCGAGTATGGCAATAATTCCGGGATGGCGGATGGGATGTAGGGCAGTCTGGCGATGGGTGCGAGGCTGTGCTGTGATTCTAATATCTGTGGCCCTCATGTTGGGGGTTCTTGTTTTATTCGCACGTGATGGTTCAACCGTACATCCATTGTCCGCTGGGTCCCTCGAAATTTTGGTCAAACTCCGCGAGACCTAAGCCACCACAAGCGGTTTCCCCTATCTCTCCTCTCTCCTCTCGCTGCTCGTGGCCCTTCCTCGCTGAGGGTCACTTGTCACCTCAACATCTCAAGAGTGGAGTCGCCCTCCTCGTTCGCGCCCGCCGAATTAAAAATGTCCCTCAGCGAGAAGTCTGTCAGTCGCCACCTTCCCCCTTAACCGCTTTCGGAAGATTGCATGTTGATTATCTCCCAGATCGATGGTATCCTCCGCCTTTCGTGCTTCGACATCCAGGCTCTCCTTTCTAGACTCCTGATATTTTCTCCCGTCACGTACGCCCGCGATGCTTCTTGGATGAAGCATGAAGTCCTTTTGGTTTTGAGAGAGAATGCCCCGGCCTAACGCACACTAAGACGGTCTTCATGCAGCACAGCAGAATCCTCGATGTCAAGTGCGTTGCCTTTTTTTCTTTTACTCCTGGTCTCTTATCTCTACCGTCAGTTCTCGGCCAATGCACGCGCACGCCATGAAGGACCATCCACATCTCACAGGATTCTTTCTGCAAGCACGCCGTCACCTTCACCATTTCCTGGCACACGACCCTGTTCGTTCATCACAGCAGACTACTCAGGATTTGTCCGCTGATGCTGAATTGGCTAGGCACTATCAAATGTTTGCCTCGGTGAATGTATGCGACGCCGGGGATATGCTCAACTCGTGTGACTCTTCAGCAGTGCCTCGCGCGACACCAAGCCAACCTCGTAAGAAGTTCTCCCACTTGTCATGATCAACGCTTATGCGGCCTCAGCACTTTCTAGCGGATAGATATTGTTTCTCGGAGACCGACAAGCCTCGAGGAAGAGAGGTCTACACACTTTGTACATGTACCCCATTCGTCTCAAAAATTACTAAGCTACCATTTCACGAAAGGCTGTTGGTCTTGAGTCTGTCTAGATTCGAGGTCGTAATTATTAGCTGAAACATCCCTAACACACTGGCCCACATTCGCTGTATCGATCCTGCATCATAGTAGAATAACGAACGGAAGATCATAAACAGACGAGGCGAAAAAAGGCGGATTCACGAACGATCAAAATTGCTATGGAAAAAGTAAAGTCATAAGCTTCTCGAAAGGCGTTCTCAGTTTGAAAGAGGACAAACCTATATTGAGGCAGATGGAAGAAGCCGAACACTACAGTCGTAAATCTCACTAAGAAGTGACGCACGACGGACGAGAGCTTGCGTGTCGTCCCTAAGTTGAAGTTCCTCTGGATATGTACCCAGGGCCCCATGAAGTACGCCGTTTGAAGCTCCGTTGGAATAACCCACCAGCCGACGCTCGACAATATCGAGGAACGTGCCCTGCGTCTCCGCATCCAAATGACATCCAAGCTCCTTGAGATCAGGAAGCATTTCGCGGTTTCCGATCCTTTCCAAAATCGACTTAGGGATCACGGTTTCCTGCGCGCCGAGAGCCTGGAGTGAAGGGGTCGCAGCCAGAAGGGCAGCTAGCACATCAGGGTCACACTGTAACTCCTGTCGTCCTGTACAGTGGTGACTCAAGTCAAGAAGAACACATTCAGAACGCCGGATCATAGCGGTGATTTCTGCGGCTGGAAGCTCGGAATAAGTGGTGACAACCAACTCGCTGAGAGAGGGAAGAGTGAAAATATCGAAAAAAGCGTTGTGATGTAGGTCAACGTTGAAGGAATAGAGATATGGAAGGGTGATGTAATCATTCTGGGGCCCATAGTTGCGTTCATGGACAAGGATGGCACACACTTCAAGGTTTTCGCAACGTCTGAGAATCGGGATCAGGGCACTAGAGGAAATTGAATACAGCGCGGAAAGATCGAGATCAGTGATATTATCCCAGTTGATTCCTGGAGAGGAGATGAGGTCACACGAGTAGTAGTCGTCACCAGAGATGGTGAGTGTCTGGAGACTGGGAGGAAATCCCCTGATTCGTCCACCAATATCGTTGGGGGTCAAAAAGTCTAGTTCCAAGCTTTCCAAAGAGCCGAGGTGATTGGGCAACAGCGGGTAAAAATATTCGAACCCCTCTCCAGGAAGACCAATGCTAAGATTTACCGCTCGTGATGAATAAGGGCGTATGAGGCTGCGTACGGCATTCTCGGCACGCGTATAATCCCCATCTATACGCATAGAGACAGAAAGTGGACCAGATTGTGGGAGAATGAGCTTGAGAAGGCGAGCGGCATTTTCAACGTCCACGGTCTCGTTATCTCTACGTCCTCGGTATGCCACAAGATTCACCGCCACGGAATTCCACAGATTACGGTCGCTGAGGACGAGGTTCCGCCATCGGGAACAGACATGGCGTAATGTCCATGGCGGCGTGGGGTATGAGGCCAGCGGGATCGCTAATGGCTTGTCCTCAGCGCTGAGAAGGAAGATGTGGGAGAGGAGTTCGTTTGGAAGATGTTTATGCGGTGCGACTGCGGTACGCAGTCTCTTTAGTTGAGCCGCGTCTTGCTCACGTTGGCGGGAAAGCTCTACAATTCGGATCTCGAGCAATTGGAAGTTGCGCTCCGCGTTTGATAAGAAGAGCTTCGTTGCTGTTGCCTCGGATTCTGATAGTATAACTGCGTTCGAAGTTCCGGCTTTGAATTCAATGTGGTGAAGGAGCCGGGCATCTGCATCTGAAGACATTCTGGTGCTTGTACGCAAACGTGGTAAGTCGACGAGAAGTCTGAGTTTTACCAAGCCCCGATCCTCTGGCCACGTGGGTCAGCGGAGCCTCGGAGCGGAAGAAGCCATCAAGTGTGGCTCTCACGTGGAGCGTTTGTACTTCCAGCAGCCTGTGCGATTGGGCGTTGCGGCTTATTTTCCAATTCCATAGCCTGTCCGTACCGACACAAAAGTGAGGAAAATTGCTTAGACTATATATATCTTGTCTTTTGAGCACGCAGACTTAGGAACATCTCATCTAGATACACTATCCTGCATTCCACCAACGAATCCATCAAACCATCAAGTACCAGGATGTTGTCCAACGGTTTCAATACACTTTTACCATCGGAATCCGAGAAAACAGCAGGTAAACTCCTCATGTTGAATGTGGAAGTGACTTTCAAGCACTCAATCTCCCAATCACAGAACATTCTCACCAACGGGAGCGAGACACCGTTCAGTCGAAGAGAAAGGATATCGCAGTCGCACCACATCAACGTCTTCCAACCGAGCTACTCTCCTGTATCTTTCTTCTCCTTACCAAGGACCCACCATTCAAAGTCCCGCTGGACCCAGAATTCATTCCATCATGGACATTACGTCACGTCTGTTCACGGTGGCGAAATATCATCCTCGACCATCGTAATCTGTGGAGTTCCATCACTGTGGATCTTGTGGCGGACAAGGGCGACAGTTATGAGGATACTGTGGACGTGAAAAGGGCCGCTCGCCTCGTTGACCTCGTTCTTCCAAAAGACGGCACCATATCCATCTTTATCTGCATCGATGGGCAATTCATGCGTATAAAAAATGCCATAGACACCATAATCGGACCTTATTCGTCACGAGTGATAGATCTTTCTATCGGTCTTCCTGGACATGGATTCGATGCCCTTTCTCACATGTTGCCGGACCAACTCAGCTCTCTCAACAGCTTGGATATCGAGTTCTTGTGGAACAGTAACTGCAACCAGGGAATCCGCGATTTCCCTCCAAGCCTGCGGAAACTCACCATCTCTGCCGACATCGAATCCTTTCCATCCATCTCCTCTCCGCAAATCCACTGGAACAACATCACCGATCTGGATTTCGCCAGAATATATGCAAAATTCACACATATATTCCCCATTCTCAAATGCTGCGAAAGTTTAAAAACGTGTGCCATAACTGTACGCGACTGCAACAATGGGCCCCGGGGGCAATATATCAGTCTCCCTTATCTCTATGACTTCGACGTTTCCTTGGATCACCCAGCTTTTTTCGATTCGTTCACGTTGCCCTCCCTCAGCCAGTTGACTGTGGAAACGACCTTCTGTGACTTCCCAGCTGCCCAAATCACTTCTATGATCGGGCGGTCAGGGTGTACTCTTCGAGACTTGATTCACTACCATTCAAAACGATATGCACCACCATGCGACTCCGATGCTTTGGTTGCCCTATTCACTTCAACGTCCTCACTTCAGACCCTCTCCGTGCGCTTTGTAGTCCCTCGGCTACTTATGAGAAAGATCGCGAACGGCAGATTGCTTCCCAACCTCGAGGAGCTTGAGTGCGAGTTGGAAGTGGAGACCCAGGGCACGTTCCTAGATGCTGTTGAGCGTCTATTACAGAGCAAACATGATGGTGCTTCAAATGGGGGGCTTCACAGTGCTTTGGGTATTCTCCGCCATGAGCTCTATCTGTCGGATAATATGCGACCTTTTGTCGACCGAGCATGTCGTCTCAGCACGATTTATAACTGTAATGTTCGACTTTTATCACCAAACTAAAATTTGGTGCGACTCAATTCAATGTCATATCTCTCGTGGTCTTCTAAGGGTGTTTATGGCTGTAGTGCTCCATAGTTTGCTTTCCACTCATGTCACCGCCTAATGGAGAGAGATACGCATACTGATAGTGCGTGATGATGGATATGGAGTCGAGATCGGATTGAGTGCCCTTTGTATCCCTTCAGTATCTTTTGTGCATTTCTACAGCTCGGGTACAGTGTAATGGCCTCTTCTCGGGCGTGGTAGCGTAAATTTCCACTCTACCCATCTGACATAAAACTTCTGTGCTGAACTATATTTTCGTCTCCTCTGATTCGCGACTCGAATCACGGTGTGCACCATGCTATGTGCTCTACATGAAACTTACGACAAACCAGTACCAGTAATTGTTCCTTCATGTGTTTTGATGGAGTCCTCTATTTTTCCGTGTTAAGATGGTAGCCAAGGGTCGAATTCTAGATAACCCACTTGACCCCTTTCCGTCAATCCCATCTTCCCATCGCCTAATGCCGCCGGATCTCCTTGTACCACCTCCGCAGCCTCACCCATGCACTCCCACTTCCGCCACTTCGTCTACAGGGGCGCCATCCCTGGCATCTCTTAGTACTCTACCAAGGTGTCTGTGCTGTGTTTCCGATGCGAATTGTGAATCATCGGTGTTGTAGGGATGAAGAGTTGAAACTGTTATATAGAAGACAGAAGTTAGCATGGCGTTTGAACGGAGGGGTGGAGAGAATGGATGTAGGACGGAAGAAGAAAAGACGAAACAGAACGGAGGAGGGTAGACTGGAGGGAGGGAAAGGCGAGTGACACAGAGTGACCTGAGAGGAGGAGCCATTCTCGATTTTTGACTTTGGAAAGAGTGTTTAATCGTCTACACCACAAAGAATCATAAGTCGAAATCATAGAATTTACAACAAAACAGTGTACAGACGGCAGATGAAAAGAAAGCCTTCGTATGTTATCCAATAAAATGACGCACCGCAATGTAAGACTATAAGTCATATAACTGCTTCCTTCACACATCGTGCATAAGTTCCAAGCTGCACATGCTATTTTTGGAGCGAATACAAGGGTCTTCTGTGACAGTACTGGCCCAGGGTTGGCATTGACAATCAATTGACAATTGCAATGTTGACGGGAGTGTTGTGCATGAGCCGTCCGGAATCCGATCCGTCTATGGTACGTCGGCACAGCCACATATCAACACGTCTTCTGCCAGCACGATTACCATGCGCGATAACTTCATCACAGTTCTTCAGTTGGAATAAAACAACTTGTATATCGAGTCTAAATCTGCTTACAAGCACCATCTTTGAAATCTGTACCTCTTCATCGCAGAACTTAAGCGCCGGCAGCTCATTAGGCTCTTTTCTCAGCATGCTCCTCTACCGAGATGGGGAATTCCAACGTCTCGACAACGCGTTTCACCCAAGCCAAACTTACCCGTGGAGCTTTCCGATGAACCCTGACATAAGCTCGTAGCGCATGGAGTAGCGATAGCTTGTAGGACCTGCAGGAATTGGAGAAGATGGAGGATCTGAGGGTGAGTACAATCAGTCGTTATGCCTATTCATTATAACACGATGCTTACTGGGTGCAAACGGTGCCTCCATCCAGTACGACTTCGTTTGAATATCAGTACAATTGAACTCCAGATATCGGTTGGATGAGGTCCTTTCACAATCGAATGCGACGTTCTGCGGAACAGGTGGAACGCCAGGGCCACAGAGCCATGGACGGAGCGGAGAAGCATATCTGCCTGTATCTTCGGCATGAGGAGATCGCTGCCCGCCGTATTCTGGGCTGGAGATAGTATTCTGTGAGTCCATGATCGAATCGCTGGCATCAAGGCCTTCAGGAGTTGCTGACATTCCTCCTTCAGGCTCCTCAACCAGATCGCTCACGCAAGCCTTGCTCCTCTTCGTACCCCTCTTCGGCCTCCCTGGTTCCTAGAAGAATGAAGTGCGTCATCAGACCTGGCCATGCAGGTGAGCGTTTCGAGATCTGACCTCGGGCTCGACGGGTTTATCCTCGAGCGGAATTCCTCCGCAGGTCTTCTTATGCTTATCCCATCCGTAGGTATAAAACTCCCGCCGCCTGTCCAGCACGATCGGATTTTCACATCCTAGGCATTCCACCCATGTCGCCGTGACCTCGCCCGTCCACTTGTCTTGTTCCAAGATTGCTTTCCTGACTTCGGCGTCCATGATGTTCTTTCGGCCGTGCCTTCGCTTTTGCTTTGGTTTCACTGGCTTTTCACTCATGCGTCGTGGGGGTGTTTTTGAGAATGTAACCTCGGTTTCGAGGTTAGTTGTCGACATGATCTCGACGTGGTTCCCGGCTGCGGGTTCATCGACCAGTAGTGGAACGACTCGAAGAGCAGGCCTCGGGCTAGATTTAGCATTCTATTAGCCCATCTACAGTGTTCAGCGCGCCGTTCGCACCTCGTGAGTGTAACGGCCTGATGGGGTTGTCGTTCAGATCTGTGCGGCTTCTTCGCCCACTGGATGGCATTCGCTTGAAGGACTAAATTGGGGCTGAATGCTCCCTGCATTAGCCATGGTACGTCAAAGCCTCCAAATCCGATATTTGCGTACCTCAAACCGTGACCGCTAGCAGTGTCCATCGCAGCTCTGGTATCATAGAGTTCTTCGACGCTATGTCGAGCATCCGTCGCTGCGGAATGCAGGTGTCCGACTGGCTGAACGGCCCTTTGTTCAGGTGAGCCACTGAATGTCAAAGCTGATTAGCGACCGTTAATTTTGTTTCTAGCACACTGTACCTGATTGTGTCCATATACGGCTCAGACACGGCTCGTTCATCGGTGAAGGCGGCTTCTCCTAGACGTCGTGGAACGCCGTCGACGATACAAGTCCCTCGGCTGGATCTGCCTGAATTTACTGGCGGTGGAAGCGACCTCCCTTTGAAAAATCGTGGGGTCCATTGTGCTGTTGTTCTCGCCATTGTCAGTTCTTCCAGGGTATTTTCTGCTCGAGTGGGGGGATGGTTTTGGGCTGGCAGTGAGGCAGTCTGGCGACGGGGTGCGAGGCTGTGATTCAAATATCTGCGGTCCTCATGTTGGGGGTCCTTGTTTTATTCGCACGTGATGGTTCAACATACATCCATTGTCCGCTGGGTCCCTCGAAATTTTTGGTCAAAACTCCGCGAGACGTGAGCCACCACAAGCGATTTGCTTTGTCTCTCCTCTCTCCTCTCTCCTCTCGCTTCTCGTCGCCCTTCGTTGCCAGCGCTCATTTGTCACGTCGATGTCATGAGAGTGGAATGACCCTCTCGTTCGCGCCCGCCGAATAAAATATGAATCCTCAGGAAAAAATCCGTCCGTCGCCATTTTCCGCCTTAACCGCTTTGGGAAGATTGCGCATTGATTATCATCGAGATCGATGGTATCCGCCGCCTTTCGCGCTTCGATACCCAGGCTCTTGATGCTCTCCTCCCGTCATGCATGGCCGAAAATTGACACTCCTTCGTTTCGAGGATATATCACGTTCGCGCTGCAGTGAAGCCCTTCCCAAAAGGTAGAAATTCCCAGTCTATCGCACACAGAATACGGTCTTCATGCGGAACAATGGAGCTTCGCGTCAGGTGCGTCTTTTTTTCCTTTGTTGTGGTCTCTTATCTCTAACGCCAGTTCTCGACCAGCTTTCGCAGATGTCCGGGAAGGAGCATCCATATCTCGCATGAATATGACTGGTCCCAATTTGTAGCTGCCATTTTGCTGGTACCTCGTACGATTGTATAATCTTCATTGAGCATTGAAAAAGGCACTGACCCGAGAGACCAGGATATCCTCCTCTGTCGTCACGCCACTCACCTTAAAAACCACTGAGCGGCTATATCACGAATGGCTGTTCCGACTACGGTATCTACATTCCGTACAGACCTTCCTGTTGGAGTTTTGGTGGGTGCGGGACCTGGCTAAACGGATGGTGAACAGGAAACGTGTTTGCCTATGTCGGAATATTGTACACCGAGAGGTAAACACGCAAGGAATGCGTGTGAGCTAACCGAGAATATAAGGAACGTATTACGTAACAGTATGTAGAGTGAACTGTGGCTCCAACACACCCCCGCAGTTCAGACGGAATACGCAATAATATGTAGGTCAGCGAAAAGAGTGAACTGAATAAATAAGGGACACACCCCCTCAGTAGTTGGGGACCGGGGATGCAGTGACGCGATGATACGCGGAAAGGAATGAACAAGTTTGCGGCCACGAGGGGTCCGCCAGCCACGACAGGAATGTCGCGTGCGAGTGAGGTGATGACCCAGAAGGCTCGAGTGGAAGTGGTTGAGACGTCCACGAAGGATCGCTTCGGGATCGTATGCAGTGACGTGATGTTCGCCGAGTGATCGTAATTGGATGAATCGAGCCATGGGGGGCTAGCTCGTGTCGACAGTGCGTCGTGCCTTTGATAAGGCGATGGGTGCCTCGGTTGGAGAGGACGTTGTCCCGCGTTGTGGCAGTGACAACGGCTTACGGTGGTTTGGCGTCTCGTTCAGAGGTGTCGGTGACTTGACGAACGCGCTCCGTCGCGTTGTTCCTTCCCCAAACCCTAACCTATCCCATTTCTGCTTCTCCTACATCTTCTCCTACATCTATTCCTGCCGTTGACCCAGCTTATCTCCTAGAGGTTCTGCCTCTGGCTTCCGACTCCATGGCGCGGGTACTGGCCTCTGGCTCGGTGGCGTCTGGGCTCGTTCGTACGTCTCGTCGTCCTATGGCTATCGCTGCCGTGATCAGTGGTCGAGGATGATGTGGAGGTGCGTAGATGGCGGTAGAGATGGTGAGGACTTGTACAGCCCGGATCGCCGTATGATGATGTGGCGAATCCGTTGGGTCCCACTGTACAGCTGTGGTGAACGGGAGCCACCCGTGGCGTGTTTATGTTGGAGTTTTGGTGGGTGCGGGACCTGGCTAAATGGATGGTGAACAGGAAACGTGTTTGCCTATGTCGGAATATTGTACACCGAGAGGTAAACACGCAAGGAATGCGTGTGAGCTAACCGAGAATATAAGGAACGTATTACGTAACAGTATGTAGAGTGAACTGTAACTCCAACACTTCCATGTGAGTGAACAGAGCGGTTCGCTCTCACAGCCATTCATTGTTTGCTCTCAAACTCGCAGGATGGAACTTCCGTGAGTGAGGAGATAGTATAGGGTGGTTGGGGGAGTGTCGACAACCTGGGAATGAATCCATGCTCAACTTTGCCTGGGCGTGCGTGTACATGTGACGGATGGTCATGCTCGATGTGTAGTGCTCTTGTGGAGCTGGATGCATCGGTGATGGTGATCCGATCTTGTAACCCGACAATACCTGACGAATTAGCAGACGCGTCCCCTCACCTTTCCCTAGGGCATAAACTTCTCTTTGTCCTGGTCGTTTTTTTGGATCTGTTTAAGAACTCCATGCCCATGTGCCGATAGGACGTGACACGAAGTGCCGTCACTGTTTTCTCATCCCGCCGTATCCCGTACGTTGCTGCAGTTTTATTAACGCATTCAAGATTGCCATGCCTTCTTTGATACTCATTGGAAGTAAATTGTATAAGGGGTTAAGACCTGTGGCGAAAACAGGGGTAGCGTTGCTGTACATCTCTGTATTTGACGGGACAGCCAAACACTCGCAGGTTATGTATAACATATGTTATTCAAATCGATTGGAAGTCATGCCTGATGCACCGTAAAAGTAAAACGAGGAATATCGTACATTGCTATATAATAGAGTAGCCTGAGTTGTGCACGGGGGGCCGTCTCACGGACATATCATAGCAGGGAAAGTACGACTTCATCAAGTACTGTCAACCGACAGTAATAGCATCTGAATAAACAACAGTAAGCTCCAGACACTCGAAAGATGCAAAGTAGAAGGGAGCGAACTATAAATTCCAGAAACATGGTAGGCCTGTATGACCGTGCCATGAATTCTCTCAATCTCCGTCGCCCGCATGAAGACACTTTGCATGTCGCTCAAAAGACCTAAATCCTGAGGAAACATGCCCATAGCATGATGGAGTTCAGATGTTGACGTTCCAGGTATATTTTCCTGCATCCGACGCTCGACAACATCCAGGAACGTGCCGAGCGTTTCAGCATTCAACCGACACTTGAAAACTGTCAGTCTGGGCAACAGATCGCCCTCGCGGATCCTCTCCAGAATCGACTTTGGCACTACGACATCCAGCAAGCAGACTTCGCGGAGCGAGGGGGCTGCAACAAACAGGGCCCCCAAAGTCTGGGGGTCGCACTCTGCTACCTTTCTTTTTCTCTCGTCAACATGAAGTTCTTGGAGAGCACACCCGGAGCGCTGGATCATAGCGGTGATTTCGGCCGCGGGGAACAGGCCTTTGTGCGATATATCGAGACTGCCGAGCGACGGAAGTGTGAAGGGATCAAAAATTGTTCCATAATCCAGCAAAATGGTAAGGGAATGGAGGCGGGGAAGGTTTATCTGCTGGCGGGGCACCCCGCGGATCCCGAGACGCACTGAAACGTCGCATATCCTGAGGTCTATGCAGTTTTTTAGAATGCGATGGAGCCTGGAAAGGCTCAGATGGAGAATCGAAATATTTAGCTCGGTAATGTTGCCCCAATTGATGTGCGGAGAGGAAATGGCATAATATGAAGTGCGATCTCCCGAGATCAAGAGTGTCTGTAGGCTACGTGGAAAAGCAGATATTGACGGGTGGCCTACAGTCACGGAATCCGTGAACTCGAGCTCCAGACTCTTCAGGGAGGTGAAGTGGTCTGGCAACATCGCGTGAAACATCGGAAACCGGTCGCCATAGAGAGCAATATAAATATTCACAATTCTTGATGAAATAGGTGTCAAAAGAACTTCTAAGGCTTTCTGGGTTCGCTCCATCGACCCGTCGATGCGTAGGCCAAAGGTTAACGGTCCTGACTTCGGAAGGATAATGTCGAGAACTCGTGCAGACCTGCTTATATCCTCACATTCGGCGTAATCCTTACCATTATCAGTTTCTAGGTTCACCAAAATATCGTTCCAGATACGACGGTCGTCAAGGATAATGCTCCGCCATCGCGAGCAGACTTGACGCAGCATCCACGGGGCACAAGATTCTGGGCACAGCGGGATGTTGATCGGCTCGTTTCCAGTGCTGAGGAGGAAGATAAATGATAGTATTTCGGTTGGAAGTCGTTTGTGGGGAGCAATCGCCGCACGCAGTCTGGCGAGCTGCACTGCATCTTGCTCACGTTTACGGGCAAGTTCGGCGAATTGGATATCCAACGCCTGGAAATCCCGTTCTGCATTGGATAGGACGAACTTTGCGACTGTTGTCTCGGGTTCAGAGAGTACAACATGATTTGACGTGCCTGCTTCGAGTTCTATGCGACGATGAAGCTGAGGATGAATGCCCCACTGGGACATCTCGCCTTGGTCCAATCGGAGGTTGGTTGGGTGTTCTGAACGGTACGTATGTGTTTCATCAATGAGTAAAAACGATCCCCTTTCTAAATGCGAGATTATACCTACCTGTTGACTGGGTGCTGTGAAGCGCCTAGATGGGACGATTGCAGTCGTGTTGTATCGGTTCAACAGTGAGAGCGTTTGACATGGAAGGTGCACAACCAGGCACAATCCCGATTTGACCATATTTGGCCGTTGTTCGCTTTGAGCATTTCCGCCAAACAAGTCTGAGCGTCGGCCCGATCCCGAAGCACCCAGAATTCATTATTGAACGACATCTTCCTTTCGTATCTAGCTTCAAAGGAATGCTAGATTTTCTCATCGCCTACTCGCCTTATAAGATCAAGTCAGAAACCCGTTGAGAAAGACGATTCTCCAGCAAAAGGGCCGGCACGACCCAAACACAAGCTCACGTCTCAAGTTGATCGGCTTTTGGAACGGCGGCATGGGGGGGCAAATGCCAGAGGGAAAAAATGACCAGTACGGGTGTTGTTCTGAAACAAGGTGCGTACAATTGCTTTTCTGGTATCTTGTGCACTACTGACAATCATTTTTTCTTCGTCAGTTGAAGTCGGTCAGAAGGGACCCATTCATATTAGATTTCATGAGTCATTTAGGTGAGTTGCAAAGCAACCTATGGCACATCGAATGGACATCTCGAGCGCAGGGATCATAGAATATCAACTCCGACGTCTCGTCACAGAAGTTCAAAGTTCCTACTGCATGGACGACTATTCAAGATTGATCATCTACTTTGTCATTCGCAAATTGGAACCCGGTAACCAGAGCCACGACACAGTGTCAGTGCATAAGATCTCCATTCACTACCCAAAACGCACCATCCACCGATAAGTATGTCTTCGAAATCGGGACGCATCAACACCTCAATGGAACCCAATGATGACTTTCACCACCTGTCGAGGACGGTGAGGCCTGGTCAAGTGCGCGGCGAAGAGTCTGGCTGGGCAGAGGTTCTCGGTGGCAGTCGAGCAGTCATCGGATAAGGTTAGAATAGTTCACGATCCTTTCGTCCGGACGATCTAATTCCTGTTTCTTCATAGCACAAGCATTCCATTCTGAACTTAGAAAGCAATTTAATCAAGCCATTTCCTTTCCGCGCGTCTGCTTGAGAGCCCTGCGAGAGCGCCGAAAGCACCTCATCCACGTTACTGACAAGCCTTCCCCTACTGTAATCCACATTCATACCTTGAAGCCTCCATCATTCCGCGGTGCCTGTGGGAGTCCCACATCCTTCGCCATACCTCCCATATAGTGCTGATTTCACTGGCACCTCCATCTTCGACTTGACTACCATCATCTTTCAGCTCTTTGCCTGCGCACACCCCATCTCCGATTACCACGATCGTCTACCTCCCACCTATACCTCAATAGATTGATCTGCATGTTCAAAGACGAGCAGTCAATGGGCATGGAACATCCCGCCTATGCCGAACGCTCGGTCCATGCTGGTGAGCTGGAGTCGAGCGTCGCGGGCGCTGTACCCAAGCTCCAGCGATGTCACCATCAACTCATGGACCTGGGAACGGCGAGTGAGGTCCTAGCAAGTACGCTCTCGCTTTCAAACTTGGCTTTGCCATGGGCAAGCTGGCGAAGCTTTTCAATTTCACTGCGCAGGACAGCGACCAGGATGGGACGTTTTGACCTTCCATATGCGTACATTGCACTTGGGCGAGGGTGGAAGTGGGTGGAAGTGTTGGAGCAGGACATCGAGCTGGATCATGTGGCACTCGTTGAGATGGGAGGTGTGTCCCAAGGGCAATGATACTATGAGCCAATGAACGATCGCGAGTTCATCATGTCGTGGTCCTCCTCGACACGCTTTATTCTCCACTCAACCCCGATTACACCTCCCGATTCCACTCCTTCATTTGCTGAATCAGATCTAGGTGTTCATCTGCATTCTCGCTCCTGATGATGCCACGTACACTTCCTCACCCACGAACTGGGTTCCCAGGTACTGGTCAGCAGAGCAAAACCTTCCGAACCTGCTGTCACGGCTCCTAGTGGCCACCTCATCCTCCGGCCTGCCGTGCTCGATGTTTTTGACATGACGATGCTGCCGACATTCAATACTTCTTGACCCTCGGGCTCAACCAGTTTCAATTTGCTCGGCGACCATCGGATGGAGGTGATGCGCACGCAAAAGCACAACCTGCAGAGAGAATGTGTGGGCGTTGAGGTCACTAGTGGCCACAAGAACAAAACGTTGGCATGTGCAAGTTGGGCCGATTCTTGTCTTGTGGGGCATTTGGTCACCGCCAATATGACGAAACTGGTAAGTCTTTCGAAACCGTCTGCCCATTCCATCCATCCCATTAACTTCGAATCCAACCAGCCTCTTGGTTTTGTTCCTGACGTCTCGTGATTCTTTAGCTGCATCCAACAAGGGTATTTATCCGCGAATCGCGAGTGTTGATGTTACTCGCGACACAGGCGGGTGAATTCAACATGCCAGTAGCACATGGTAGAGCACCATTTCGATTGGGTATGCACGAAGCCACACCCAAGGAGGATTTTGGGAATACAAGACTGTGGTTCTCGCTTCCGATATCGCTGGACGGTCGTATATGGCTGGAAAGGAGGTTAGATTCGTGTTAGCAAGCGGCAATGGACGACATACATACTTGGTAGTGCTGCGCCAACCCGAACGATGGGAATATTGGATATTCGTACACCTAGCGTTAATAGTCCCCCAGCCGTTCCATAGCGTAGCGTATTCGAAGCCTTTTGCATCGAGGACCAGGCTATCCGTATCCTTGGTTGACTAGTAAAAATTTCAATGGCAGCGGCTTTCGTCAAACGACAATCTGACTTACAAGACAGAGTTGTTTCGCAAAGAAAATTAACACTTCTCTCTAATCCATGGCTAGTCTCGCCTCTTCATGCAAAATGACTGGCTCTGCCTACGTCGCAGCTAGCCGTTTTCGATGACGTGGTTCATCCTCTTCGTATAGCTGGATAGATGGAAACATCAACTATGTCTTCGATAGTACAGCCATTAACCCGCCGAGGACTTCCAGCCAGAAAATTGAGTAGCGAGAGGCCATGACTTGAAGAGGAGGAAATAAAAGCAAACCACATGGGCGCCTAAAAACCAAAAGCTTATTTCGTAAATACATACAGTACATGCACCCAACAAAACCAATCAACCACCCACTTTCCCAGTATCATCAACATACCTCAGACTTGATGACCTCCATGATGTTCCAATTTGTTCGACGAGAAATAATGATGGGACGCATTTTTCAGGCTTTATACAGCGTGACATCGAGATATAGAGAGGTATGTGCTGCTTTTCTTGTGCTATCATTTTATTCGTCCGTCATCTGACAGATTCCAAAGAGCAGTCCGGTGGTCGGTTCAACGGCGGAAGAAAATGGGCAGGAGCAAAAAATAATTGTACGTCTTCTGTGTAATGGAGGCCTTCAATCTGACCTGGCCACGTTTCGCACAGGCCCTTGGACGTGGAGCTGGAATCAAACAATTTCAAGCACGAACCAGATATTAACTATATGTGCGTGGTTCCCACTGAGCGGCGGCGAAGCCTCTATTCTAAAGCATTCCATCATAGCACGAGTAATTTGACATGGTACTAGCATTGACGTGCAGAAGGAAAATCATGGCCGTTGGAATGAATGAACGCGAACTTTTGAAAGCATGGAACGGGATGAACTCTTCGAACAAATCTATTCAATTAGCCAAGTGA
Source organism: Hypsizygus marmoreus (assembly GCA_013433165.1). Classification (NCBI taxonomy): domain Eukaryota; kingdom Fungi; phylum Basidiomycota; class Agaricomycetes; order Agaricales; family Lyophyllaceae; genus Hypsizygus; species Hypsizygus marmoreus. The sequence continues at coordinate 3,303,718 of CM024089.1, read as the reverse complement.
GGAGATTGAGTGAGCACGTTTGTAAAAAGAAGTCAAGTCGTCCTCGCCATTCGCACCGCATAGAAGTAAAGCAAAAGGTGCCTCGCGCGACACGAGACGGGCGGCCAGCGCCTGCCGTCTTCGTACACATCCTTGGTAGAGATCGACTCCTCTACAATCTACGAGCACCCATCTTTGTGTTGTGGGCCCAAGAGCCCACGTGCCACGAGACAACACCACCCTATCCGCAAGAATGACATGAACATCAACAAGGAAACGTGCAGAGTACCTGATCCACCTACCTCGAATACATGGCCGGAGTCTTGGAACATTTCGCACAGCTGCTCCCATGCCTTACATTCTCATCGCCCATTCACCATCGGCTGGAGGATCTCCAGACTAGCCGTTCTGATGCCTGAACTCGCCATCAGATTCCGCTCTAATTTCAACCCGATGCATAAGAAGTATGAGGTTGTCCGAGTCCCACAGTGATGGCTGCGCCTTCTTAACACATAGCGGAGAGAGTCAAGCTGTGTATACGAAAGTCAAGTTCGCTAAGTATACACGAGAAAGGGTGATGAGTGCGTACCGATTATATCATGCACAAATTTTGGATCTCCTCTGGGCTCCCGCCGGAACTATAGCCTTCTGTGCATTACTGCAGCGGTCACTACGAAGTATCTGCATGGGTTGTTGGCCCATCAAAGTGCGAGCTTGCCTGTCGTAGATGAGAGTTTAGCTTGAAATTGCTCAAAAGGATTAACGATACTCACAGTTGTTGTGTTCGCAGCTCCGGCTTTTATAGGGCTCCATGCAGTGCGGGCTCTTTTAGTGTGGATCACAAAGTAGTCCACTGCGGAATAAAGATGGGACTGATGTTACATGATAACGCCAATAGCGGCGGCTGTGCATTGGGAGGTCGTGAGGACCTCCGTGGAGTATGTCAGACGAATGCAGGCAGGCCCTTGAGCCGTGGTCAGCTATTGAAAAGCAGGTAGAGGATTCCAACGTACAAGGTCTCAAGCTTCAAGGCCAGCAGGAAAGTCTCTTTCGTCGTTGACATGTCCATGGCTAGAGTTCTATTCCTGACATATCGGTGAGAATATATATCTTTGAATCAATCATAAATCTGAGAGAGCAGTCAAGCAGAAGACATTGGCAACGAGGCCCAGTGACACTGGATATGACTTTCGGGTTATTGTGACTGAGAAGGGTTAAATGCGTTAGCTCGGCTTGAAGTAAACTGTACAAACGCGCGTGGCTCACCAAGTTTCCTTGTAGCAATATGGCGAGCCAATGGTATCCACGATCGATGGAAAGAGGGCGGAAGACGGGAAAAGCCACATTGATCAACGTTTCGGCCGTTCCCCAGCGCATTCCCACGACCTCGTTACCATCTTGCTACCATCCGTCCAGTCCTTTAAAGCTTCAAATTAAAATCTGCCTTGAAGCTATTACGTTGGTCATTAAAAATGGCCACACCACAGTGCCTCGTGGGGCCCGCCCTCTGCAATCACCAGCACCACTTAGTTCACCAAGTCATCGACTCGTCGTCAACCGAATAATTCCGGAGGTGTTTGCATAAACCCCGTTCTTTGGGCTCAGAGATGATCTACTGCACTCTCTTTCATCTCAGTAATGACCAGATCAGTTCAGTCGTTTAAGTTCCTTAGACACCGAAATAGTTGATCGTTGCCACGGTTTTCGGGACTACAGCGTGAAGCGACTGGCTCTCTGAGATAGCAAACTCTTCCCTATCAGAATTTCGCAGTAACGACGGTATTCGAGGAGAAAGGGTACATGTCTGCGACTGACAACACTGATTTGATCAATCTAATCTGAATTTCAGACAGACCTGGGGCAAACCAGCGGAAGATATAAATACATACCAGAGTGCGCCATTTCTGACCGGTCATGCCATGTCCTGCCTCCACGGAAACGTCAATAGCTGTTGATCCTTCGCATAGATCGAAACTCCACCCCGTTTAGCGAGGAGTGGTATCTGCGGAATGATGATTTCCTCGACGAGAAGTGAGTCTAAGGCTGGAGGGATGCTCAAGGAGATATGGACCCGGTTCAGTCGGGGTGCATTTGCCAACACCTCGTCGATGGCGTTCAGGTCTAGACGATCCACGTCCCTCAGCTTTCCCCCAAAGAAAGACATTGTCGTCCGTATGATTGCCATTCGCTTCAGGCTATGGTTCGGAAGTGATCTTTCCACAAACTCTTTCAAGCGGTGCACAGCCGAGTGTAATGGACTCATATAGCCCAGCTGTAGAGATCGCAAATGCCTCAATGCAGTTAGATCGAGCTTATGGAATTCAGGACACAAAACTGCAACACATTGTTAGCGGCGGGCAGCGAAAGCAGGAGGTCCAGAGAAAGCAATGGATAAAATGCGTGAGACTTACAGGCATTGTTTACTAACAGCGCAAAATGCTCAAGGCACCCTGGTAACAGGTCAACAATTGTTTGACAGGTCTCGACGAAATCCGTTCGTAACAGTGTACAGTCAAATCGCAGGATGCGAAGGGAATCAATGGGAATTGAAGAGCTCGCATCTTTAAATAGATAGGCATCTTCAATAATGAGTTGGTGAAGTCCGTTATGAGGAAGATGAGTGACGGGGAATCCATTGATCCAGACAAGTGTCAATTGTCGCAGATGAGGTGACTGCATCAGATGGTAGAACTCGGTTTGGAGACGACGAGGAAGGTCTTTCCATCTGACCATATTCAATTGATTCGGCCGAAAATTCAATTCCAGCTTGCAAAGCTGAGAAAGCTCAAGAAAAACCCCATACGGAACCTGCACATCGTCCGGAATAAATCGGAGACTGAGACTGCGCACATACGTGCAAAGTTGTGGGTTTTCAGTGAATAAGAAATTCAGCTGCTTAACACGATCGATATTGGATGGGTGGGAACCCAGATCGAGTGCGATGTCACTGTACAGGTGCCTTTGAGCTGGCGCTCGGAAAGATCTTGCGACGGAGGCGCAGGCTTCGAGGGTCTGTCGATCGATGCTGAGTTCTGTGATTATGGAGATGATAATGTCTTCTGGAACCTCGGAGGTGGCAGGCATATCGAGTGGTATTGGCGCAGTAGGATGATCACTGCTGATCACTGTTGGCACGACCATGAGCGACCGTGGTCCACGTGGGCTCCACGTGGAAACTGATCTGAGTCACGTTGACGTTGACTGATCATCAATTTACGATAATCTTCATTGACCATGTTCTCTCCATTTACCATGGCGTTGAGACTGGACATTCCTCAGGACGTGGTCAACACCATACTAGACGAGCTTTATGATGATCGTGCATCACTGGCCGCTTGTGCGTTGGTTGCACGATCATTTCGCCACCCTTGCCAGAAGTTTCTTTACACATCAATCTCAATCGATCTCTCATCGCGTCCAACATATGCAGTTCGTCTTCAGGCGCTTTATGTCATACTCACCAACAACTCCGTTCTGGGAGAGCATGTGCACGATCTATCTATCCGAGTACCTCTTGATCACATCACTGAAGATCCCCAATCTTTCAGCCCTCTTCATATGCTCCCTCGTCTCCGCAAACTCAGCATCGTTGGCCAATCACAACAATGGAGCATTCCATGGAACGCCCTTGCTGAAAGTCTGTGATCTGCCTTATACAATCTGATACAGAGCCCACATCTTCATGATATCCATCTCTCCCTTATCCATGGTTTCCCAACATCGTACTTCGCACGATGTTTACAGTTGAAGACAATTTTCTTAGAATATGTTATTGGAGACTCCGCAGAGCATTCAGTAACTGTTGAAGACCCCGAAGAGTATCTGTTAACTCCTCCCACTCCAAACACATTACCTGCTCAGGTTGGACGCCTAGAGACTCTGATCACAAAGCATTCCTGGACCATTACTCCATTCTTCGATGCCCTGTCCACCTCACATCGTCTCGACAGCCTGAAAAATCTTCGGACCCTATATCTAGGTTGCATGTCCTTGTCTCATATGCCGAATTGCCAAGGCATTTTGGACTCTTGCAAATGGACACTCACGTCCTTTGGCTTCGTGCTCGTACATGGCGGTGAGTTTTGCCTTTGAAGCTGAACCAACAGATGATGCTCATAGCGATGGATCTAGAATGGCAGTCCATGGAATGCTTTCCGAACTTGGCAGAGATGTCGTCATTGCGTTCTCTTCAGATTGGATTTCATCTGTGCAAACTTTCCATTACAGTTGCATGGTTGCAGAAGTTTCTTCATACCTTGCTTCCTTCCATGAACCAACTCGAGGACATTGTCATTGGGGTATTTCCACTTGCTCGTATTTATCAATCTGGGTGGAACCTCTTTGATAAGACACTTGCAATACCGTGTCTCGCAAAGACGCACATTACCATTCGCATTGAAGCACTCCCACCCCCGGCCAAGGTTTTGTCGCTATTTACACAACAGAATTTTCCCCTTCTCGCAGAACACGGACGCGTCTCCCTTCGAGCTGGCATGAGGTATATCTCTGACCTATAGCTAGTTCCCCCCTACCCTCAATCTGCTACATTTCATCCTTCATAAAGTTTCGTCTTATCTACGCCGACGTGCTTGCTACTCAGATCATCCAGAAAATATATCATTGACACGTCAAGTTCACGGTCCTCGCTCCTGACTCCACTGTGGTTGGACTTGGCCTTTCAGTGCGCATGGCATGTCGTTCTTTGCTATTGCCGTTCTCCCTCATGAACCCTGACGACGGCCCATCTCTTGTACAGATTCATAATAGATGGAAAATTTCCCAGCAGTCCGTATAAAATAAAGCTCATATCGCGAAGGTTGAAAGTCAGTACGTTGAGAGCATGCCAGATAATCGTTTCAGGAAAAAAAAATGAATTTCATGGAGGACATTCAAAAAGAACATCCCCATCGAAAATCATTTCACGGTTTCCTCATTCGGTCTAAATGTTCCCCAATCCCACCTGAATAATGGAAGTGTTGGGGATAAAAGCCGATGACAAGATGGAATGCGGCACTCAGATTGCAAGAGGTGTTCCACTAGAGCACCGGTCGACGACATCCAACACACCGATTGGTCGACCCGCCCATGACGAGCAAAAGATCAAAGAAGTAATGGATTCAGCGGGGAGTGGATCGACGCCATACGACAGCGTGAACCTCTGGAAGGAACGAAGTCTGAACACGTCCAAAAGCCCCACAAGGTGCTGAAGGACAATGCGTTGCTTCCGCGCTACGGGCCTATCGTCGGAGTCGAAGTCGTCTATGACTGCAAAGCTCCACGTCTCAAGATGTATGCACCATCGAAGAATCGGAACGATCCGCGAAAACCCTCAAGTCCACGATTTCAGAAATATCGAGCTTCGTGAGCCTTCCCAAATCAAGTTTTGGAGTACCCAAACCATTGGAATACATTTGAATCTCCCAATATCGAGAATAATTGCGTATTCGGAGGAAATTCATGTATTGGAGAGCCCCAGACAGCAATCCAGAGCACAAAGCTCTCCAGCGAACCCAACGGTCCTGAGATTGAACACGCCAAAAAAAAAAAAACACCGAGCATGAGTCCCCCCAGGATGAAGGTGCATCTGTCGGCCCGAACACGGTTATTCAGTTTTTTTTGATGATGTTCCGCACATGGGGTAGCGTGGGGGCGCGGTGGATTAGTGGTACCATCGCGCATGTCTGCCATTGCACCCCGGCAGACACCGACCAGGACTCACTTTTGTTGGGCCCGGGATGCCGGGTTCGATCCTCCACTCCAGCAAAATTCAAATCCTCGTCGGAACAGTTCGACTTCGGCCACTACCGATCACTGTACTGAGCACATGCTCTTTCGACACGTGTCCAACCTTCGGAACAATTCACACCTACATTCCCACCCAAATCACACGTCACAAGCAACTGGATCAGCAGCCATCCAGCAAATTCAGAAAAACCTAACGTAATCCCTCGGTAAACGCCGCGAAGCAGCCTCGCCCACTGCACCCGGATTGGTCCCCCGGATATGCAGAAGGGAGGGCCGGACTGCAGGAAAACATCACTGCACTGTGTTGGTCACGCCCCAGTGTAAGACTCGGTGTGGGAGGAGGTGACGGAGTCTGGGTCTGGAGAGTCCGGGGATGGAGCGAGAAGAGCGTGGGTATCAGACAAGCAGTGTGATTTCCTTAGGTAGCTTACCACATTAGGCACTCACTCGTCGTCCAGATAGACCCAAGTCACGTTCAGAATTAGGCAGCAGAAAAAAATGTAGAATACCTGACATAGGGCAAGGCCCCAAATGGTATATGATAGAAAAAAAAAAAAAAAAAAAAAAAAAAAAAATGGGGTAGCGTACGTAGTCCCGTTAACGCGAAGAGAAAAGTCGATATGGCCGGTCTTTGGAAGTACAAGGTGGGATTCTCGAGCTGATCATCGTCCTCGGTGTACACGCATCCAGTTTCGAGGTCTAGGTCTACTCAAATGTGAGTCTACATTCGATATTGGTTAACAGCAATAAAACCTCCATCGTGAGCAGACATACCACGGGTTTAGGGCGTGTGGAGGATTGATCGACGGCCACGGCTCTGGAGCTGAGGCGAGATATACGGCGCAATATCTCTAAGCGTGGATACGGAGCAATCTGTGATGTTCGAACCTTCGGCGCTGACTCCAACTCCCGAAGGTCAGGACATTACTCGACATTCTCCCCATACCCACGCACAACTCACCATTACGTGAAGCTGAAGCCCCACAACGAACCGGGGAAAGTTTGTTTCTGCCTGGGTACCACATTCATGACATCCACTCCCCAAATCTCCAACCTGGGAACACTAGACATGCGGATACACGAATACCACGCAGGGCAAAAAAAGCGGGGCAGGTAGTGGACGAAGCAATGGCGGTGACGGTAACGAGATAAGTAACCTCCCCCACCGATCCCTCCAAGCCATGCGAGTGGAACTGGAAGACAGGTTTATATTAGCGATCTAAGTCACACCAGTGCAAAGAACAAGAAAAGGAACGAGAAGCGAAACCATACAAGACCAACTCACATCTTGCAATACCGAACATCCCCTTGACCGTCGACCGATGTGCCGAGCTTCCAGTTGAGCAGTGACCTAGACTCCCCAGATGCGAAACGGGGACGCAAAATATCCTGCACCTCCCCGAACCTCGACCTCCGTTTTAGGTTTGGAAAGACCATTGATCACGCTGCAGGATAAAGACGAGGAGGAGGATGGCGTAGTATATGCACGACCCGAGCTACAAACACGCGAACGGGAACTGATCAGGGTATTGACGCTGTACGAAGAACGGGACGCACCATCATCAGCCCTCGGTTCCCCGCATCAAACACGCGAGTCACGATCCATACGGGCTCGAGGGACAGAGCGAGATCTGGGTAAGCCATGCCAGGAAGGGCCAGCCCCGCTTTCTCGAGAACCTTCGACCCCTCCTCATTACAGGCTGAAAATGTCCACTTCACGTGCATATTGCTCCATCATCACCACATACGCACAGCTAAATGCCAGACGAGGTGGAATCCATTGTGGTGGGAGGAGGACGGGATACGTCAAGGAAAGGGAGCGACATCTGAGGAAGAAGGATGTTCGTTCTCTGGCTCGAGATGATCCAGGGAGCACTGGATGTTGTGGGCGGTGTTCACAATACCACCCATCAAGTCGACGAAGTTGAGGGTTATGATGGGGTGATACAGCATATACACGTGAGTTATCTCCCCCCAACACGACATGAAAAGAAGACATGCAGTGAAACCCCAGGTCCATCCCACCCGTCCCGCCGTGAATCTTCGCCGCTTTTTCCCTCCATCTCCCACATCAACTCGGAGACCAATACAAAGACGCGCCTGTCGCCTCCCCTCGAGTTACGCAGACACGGCATCGAAACGTTAAGGTAGGAGGCTCGATGCTCAAGGGATGGATAGAGCGAGATCCGTATAATCCAAATACAGAGAAGCGCTCACTAACCAGCAGATAGTACAGTTTGCAAAAGCCCAGCTCGCCAACGTCCTGGAACGACTCCAACTATTGGCTGACTTCCCATAGCGAAGGGGTGTGCTAGAACGAATAGGCACGCCGGGAATCGGAGGAGCGATAGTCATTGAGTTGCGAAACGGAGTCTCGACATCATGGTGGGCGTCTGAGGACGGGGTCAGCGAGGCAGTTTAGGTGCAGAGAGGGAATGGGGAACTCATACCAGCACCGCCCGATCTACAATGTATAACGCCCGGGGAACTCATCTCGTCTTCTCATGGGATCGGTTGCGCAGAGTGGCATTTGGGGGGGGGGGGGGGGGGGGGGAGTTTCCGCGAGGACAATGGCGTGCGTGTGCGTCGAAGAAGGGTACCAGGTTCGTGAGATGGGAGATGCGCGGTAATCTCAAAAAGGGCTCGCGCGGAGGCTGAGACACGAGCGCCGGTCCTAGGACCTTCGATGAACGATGCGCCGAGCTTCCAGTTGAGCGTTGACATGGACTCCCGGCAGTACACATGCGACAATTGTGAACAATAACACGATCGAAGGGTGGGTCCATGCAAAGCCGGGAACGCGAGATGTCCATGAGTCAAACCCCTCCCCCGCCTCGACCTGGTTAGTCGGGTTTGGGTTTTGGGTTTTGGGTCGGGGTCTGTTGATCACGAGGCCGTGCATGGCGCAGCGAACGTGAGGAGCAGGTGTAACAAAAAGGTCTTCACCCAGAATCCGACTATAAACATGCGATAACCGATTTTCAAAAAAAAATAAAAAATAAAAAATAAGAGGCAGCTTCCAGAATACGCAGATCGAGTGAAGAACGCACTCAAACCATCAACGAACGCCAAGTCCGCCCCCACCAGAACTTTCCGCACTGAAACCAGAGTTGTGATATATGCGAACACCTCTATTGAGTTAGGTTGGGGGCGAGTGAAGATCGGGGCTTGGCGCTCAAGGGAAGAACGTAGCGAAACCTGCGTAATCGATATCAAGTGCTCGAGATTCTCGCATACAGCCTGTGAAAAATGTCTCGCTTGACATCGTAGCAACCTCCACCAAACGTCGATCGCCCAATTTGCGGAGACGATAGTGAATCCATTAGGGTGGAGGAGGAGGAGGAGGAGGGGAGGACACGTCGAGGAAGAGGAACGACACCCGAGGAGAAAGGACGTCATCGTCCGTCTCGAGAGGGCCGGGGAAGCACAGCTCATGCTGGGCGTTGTGGGGTGGTGTTCACAATACCACCATGCAGGTCGACGAGGTTGAGAGGTAAGTATCATTGGATCGTAAGGTCAAATGCATATACTCGAGCTACAATGATATGAATTCCGAAAGTTATTAGAGACTCGTTTTACCAAATATACAGAAAAACGCACGCAGTGAACCCCCGTTCATCTGACTCTACTACCTGTTTCCTCTATCTCACGAAGACTAATGCAAAGATACATCATCGAATCATCGAAGGAGGAGGCTCGATGCTCACGGGAAGGATAGAGCGATATCCGTGTAGTCCATGCAGGGAGGAGAGGAACACTCTAACCCGCATATGTGGGCGTAAGACGAGGGTTCGAGCTATGCCGGCTGTTCCGAAGGGATATGGTAGAAATCGAAAGAGCGGTGATGAAGTTGTGGAGAAAAACTCGGAATGATAGCTGAGACGGATACCAGGGGCTCGATGTGTATGTGTCTAGACATACGCCGGGCGTCTGAGGAGAGGGTCTTTGATGCTCAAGGGAAGGATGGAGCGAGATCGTGGATTCCATGCAAGGAGGGGAGGCACTTTCTGACCCGCATACAGTCTGCGAAATCCAGCTCGATGACGTGGTGGAACGGCTCCACTGTTCGGTCTCCACGACTGCATGACTTCCCATGGTGAGGGTGTGTTGGAACGATGGGCGCGCAGAGGAGCAGAGGGTTCGAGACGTGCCATATGTGCCGAAGATGTGGGCAGAATGGGAGGAGCGATGACGTTGTGGCCATGGTGGGAAGGGCGGAGTCGTAGCTGGGACAAAACCCAGGGGCCCGGGACGGAGCCTCAACGTCATGGTGTGAGCAGCAGGGTATCTGACATGGGGTCAGCGAGGAAGTTTGGGTGCGGGGAAAGAATCCAAAAGTCATAGCTGCACCGCCCAATGCACAGTGTATCACGCCTCGTCTTCTCATAGGATCGGTGCGCAGATGGATGCTTGTGGCGCCTTTTTCGCGAGGACAATGACGTGTTTGTGAGTTTCGACGGAGAGGCCTGCTGGGTTGGGAGCTGCGTGGGATCGAGATGAACGTGGGGGGGAAGCGTCAAGACGACGAGCAAGATCAAAAGACAAACGCACACACCAGAAACACAGCGCAAAGCCTCAGATTTCGCACGAGGACAATTTTGGGCGAATCTGACATTTCCTCCCATTTCTCAGGCATTTCGCTTTTTGTACATTTTGCACCTTGCGAAATCTCATGTAATGTACATTCCCGCTCATATCGCCTGCGTCGAAATCTTTGGTTTGAACTTAGAATAAAATCCGCTTTCATGTGCCCCAGTCGCGCGACGTGCGCGTCGATTTTAGTGATGAATACCTGTCACGAGTGACCCCGTGTGACTCTTGACGCTTCTTCCCGACTTCCACCAGTCCCACCTCGCCTTTGAACGGTGACGATTGCAAGATATCATGGACACGGTAAGACTCGTTTACTATGCACAATAGTTTCAATCTCAAAGACTACCAGCCAGGCAATACAGTCAAAACTTTGCATAGACAGACAGAAAATTATTGATATAGTGGTTTGCATAATTGACAGAAACCATTGTCGAACAACAGTTTGCAAAACGCTATTGATGCTCCGGGAATCAGGAAATTTCCTTTTACAGCAGGCCGGCTTCCGGCAATCCGATTCGGCTATCCACTGGTTGTTACCCAGAAAATAGAAATTGCTGATCGCTGTTGTTGATGGCTCCTAGGACCTCCCGTCATTGTCAGATGCGATGCCCACATTCGCTTGTAACATCAGCACGCGCCGTCACTGCAATCAATCTCCTGATTGCTATTGTTGTGGCATCCAGAGCTTCTCAACATTGTCCCGCGCAGTGCCGAGAATCACTTGGAGCCATCAGCACATGCCATCACAAAGATCACAATGTGGTCGTTGTCTCAGACGGCACCCTCTATCCCTCACCGCTGTTGCGGGCAGTGCCAAGGTAAGTTCCTTAAAATGATCCTATCAGTAGTTGATCGAAGTGAACTTCAGAATTTTCTAAGTCGTATCCGCTGATACTTGTGCAGTCGTCCTCGTTCTTCTCCCCAAATTTTGCCAGGCATGTTGAGTATGATTCGTTCATGTCTCTCCTCACCTGGCTACACATCTTGTTACATAGTTGCATGTCTGCGGGGAGTACGTACGCGACTGTATTTGTGACTGTGTACGTGACCGTATTCGTGACTGCGTACGCGACGTTCGTTACTCATTGCAGAAATCTGACAAGTCACGCGAAATTCTTCTTATAGACTCAATTGATAGATTTCAAACTGTATATACTTCACAAGACTGTAACTAGACAGAAAGTTACATGTATCATTATTTGACAGTTATTTATACTACAAAGATCACGATCGAGTTTTACGCCTGTAAGGAAAAGCAATGAGGAGAGATAAAGAAAACACAGAACGAGACTTACTGCTTCTTTGGAGGTGGAGTTGACCGGCGTTTTGGCGAAGAATCAGGGGGAGGTGGTGGACGAATTGTTCGTTGGACTCGGCGCTCTGCCAATGGGGCATCTCTGTTATCGTCGTCCGTCACGACCTTTCGCTTTGGGCTGATGACAGCTGAGGATGCCTGCGAAGCAGCCATTTCCTTTGAACTGGCTGTTGAAGGTCTCGTTGCAGCTGCTGCTACCTTTTTCTTCGCCAGCGTGTCAGCACGAGTTGCTGCGGCCTTCGATGCCACCTCCTTCTTCTTTGCCAAGGTCTCAGCTCGTTTTCTCGCCGCTTCTTGACCCCGACTCTGTGCCCGACTTGTTTCGCCATTGGGTTGAGCGTGGACGGCCAGACCAAGGTTCGCTGCCTCTGGAACGAGGTAATCCAGCGTGGCAGTGGGGGTGATCATGGGTGTGGCGATGGATGTAACGGCAGGAGCAGTGGCGGGTGTGGTACCAGGCATAGTGGTGGGGATGGCAGCAGGTGCAACAGTAGACGCGACAGTGGGTGCGATGGCGGGTGCGGCAGTAAACGTAGCAGTGGGGATGGTGGATGCAGCAATGGGCACAATGGTGGGTGAGGCAGTGGGTGTGGTAGGTGCGACCGTACCAACAGTGGAAGAGGGGAATCTCCAACCCCATGAGAAATCGGTGGGTGGGGCTATCAGCTGAAGCGACGGCGATAACTCGAGAGGTTGGCGAGGGTGGACCGGTGTCAATGGAGCAGGCAGGGGAGGGAGCTGACCAATAAGTGGACCCCAAGCAGCCTTTCTCGCAGCTGCAGCGTCCTCCTCTGCAATTAACACATCCATATCCCTCACTATCTCGTCGATTCTGTCTGCCGCGTGATCCAAGTTAGGCGTGCGAGGGTTTGGCCTGTTCGTTCTCGGACCACAGTACTCGTCATCACTATCTTCTTCATCCTCGAAATCCGTCGCCGGTGTCCGAGAAGTCCTGTCATGCTCAAATCGCTCACGGGCTTGCTTGCGTGGGGAGGAGAGTGAGGATGATGACTCGAGATCATCTACGCTTGGACCAGGGCTTGGAGACATAGTGGATCGAGCAGCCGGCATACGAAGGAGGTTGTCCAGGTCCGAAGTTGAGTGAGTCGATTCGTCATCCGTCGAGACCGAAGCTTTCGATTTGTGTTTTGTAACGGCATGGATTCCTACCCAGGTTGTACCTGGGATGGTCATGTTTGGCATCACCCTCTGGTGATGCCTTTTTAGTTGGTTTGCCGGATTACATAACGAGAGCACCTTACACCCCCACGTCGAGCATTAGCAGAATCATATATTGGTCAAGCTGATACTTTGTGGGAAAGTAAGGTCTCGTTGTAAAGCCCCGCTTTACATTTTTTTCAGCTACCCATCTATCTGCTAGCTTCGCTCTAAACCGCTCCGCTTGCTTTTTCCGCTCTAAACTCGCATTACTGCTTTCAGCTTGCAACAACCGCCTTACCACCACCACCAACCCCATTCGAACGACACGAGGTCAATGATGCACGCATGGACCTCACGTACCGAAACGGCGATGCATGTGCCGTTTCACCAACCACGGAACGTCGAACGATGTGGCAGTCCTGCCACGTCTCATGTCGAGTCACGCGTGTCACGTGACACCGACATTATACCATACCGTAGGTACGGCGTACACAACAACGCCGTACTAGACTCATACGTATATTACGATCCAATCGTATTTACTTGGTTCTATCGTGATCGAAGAGACCAGGATTTCCTGGACGACTACTTTAGTGACCGAAAGCATGAACTAAACTATCGAGGAATACACCATCCTCGTATTAAGTTTGAGAATGGTCAATGGGTGCCGAATGAGAACGCGGCACCCCAACCAATGTTGCATGAGTCGAAAACACCAGTCGACTCAAAACCCAGCACCTCTGCACACGAGAACACCAGTTCTCACTCGAAAACCAGCAGACGACACAGGTCGTCTGCAGCCAGGCATGAAGCGCCCTCGTCAAGCAGTGGTCGCTCCATGTTCGAAGACATGGCCAAGTTCTTCAACGAGTATCCTCGTCGAAAGAATGGTGGACGACATATTTCGTCCACGCCCATGCACGAAGCCCCAAAGTGGGGTCGTGAGGAGACAGTGGTCGAGAAGATGGTCCACCGAATCACCGACGAGAACCGCCGAGAAGACCTGACAAGGTCACGAACCGAAGTCGTTCACCGAACGACTGAACGAAATGCTGAGGAGCCGCAACGGCAGCTCCTCCCCAAGGAACGCCAGCCGCCGCCGTCGACGATGCACTCGACGGACACCGCAGGCATGAAGGGGCGTACGAGCGCTCCCGACTCGACACAATCGAGGCAGTCGAGGTGCGAAGAAGGAGAACAGTTCCGGACGTTGGCAAACGTCCAGGAAACGAAGGCGGCCGAAGTCGCACAGGCCGCCCAGTCTCCCCCGAGACATCCACCACAGTCGTCGATAGCACATCGACGAGAGGAGCTGGACTTGAAGGGGCGGGAGACAGTTCCCGCCGCACGTAACCGGAGAGTCGACACCGCAGAACCGACAAGGAGAAAGGCCGAACAGGAAGTTCGGCCTCAGCAGGAGGCGCTGTTCCACCATGCGCTGCATGAGCCGACGGCGGCGTACATGCCGCAGTCGAGTCCTGAAGATATGGAAGGAATGAGAGTGTCTCATGACACTCTCAGGAGGGTGAGGAACGAGAGCGATCCTCGTCCTGAAGGAACGTCAGGGAGACGAGACACGCATGCTCATCCCCTCGAAACGTCGATGCAGCTCATTGTTGAACGAGGTAGCGAGAGGGCTGGCATGGCCAGCACAGAGAGAGGTGCAGGATATGATCCTGCACCAAGCCGAAGTGGCGAACGAAGCATGGGGAATATCCCCATGTTCAGCGCGCGAGACGAGGGAGTAACGTGGGCACGAAACGATTCTCATCGTTTCATGGCTGGTGGAGTCTGCACAGGACAGGTGCTGGCACTACCCCCTCGGCTCTGGATGAAGTCCCCTCGAGACGCCACTAGAAGTCTTGAAAACGATGCACAATGGCGAGCGAACCTGCTCGAGCATGCATGCGACTTTGCTCGGCGTGAGGAGGGCAGTCTTGCAGCCGCTGTTGAGAGATTCAAGAGGAACGTGGGCTTCTACGAGGAGTACTGGTGGATTTCGTACTGTTGGCGTGTGGGCGAAGTCATGCAGGATGCCGATGGGGAACAGTTGAAGCACGACTTGTGCTGGGTCCTGATGCAAAACGGCGTCAGCGCAGCGCGGATGGCGTACTTACCGCCATCCCAAACAATGCTGGAGGGCGACGCACCTTGGAACCCGTCACCGGCGCGCTCAACAGCGCGCAGTAATCCTTCCCCGGGGTATTCCATCCCCCAGCCCTCACGTCATCCATCGGCGCTCGATCACGGCGATCGTCGGTGATCCAGGTGAGCAGACGAGAGTATACAATACTCTCGTCATCCAGAACGTCTAGAGCAAGACGTTAGTCGAGAGACGAGACGGATCGTCTCGTCTCAATACTCCAATGCAAGCATTGGAGTAATCTCACCTCATATCTGGGGAACTCGGCCCCAGGTACACGGTCACGGGCTCTTGCAGCCCCAGGAGTCCTCTTCCGTCGTCGAAATCGTCGACGAGGGAGAGAGGAACGAGCGCAACCGTGAACGAGGAGTCGCGGTGCAGAGACGAGGCGCGTGTGACACAAGTCACATGCAGTCATGGTTTGTCAGACCGACGCGCGCCAGCCTGGCCACGCACGATGCATACTGGGCGACATATTCGCCGAGTCCCACCGCGGGTGGAAAAATATGTCCACCTGCGGAACACGACGAGTCATCTGACTCATCTGGCTGGTCATGCAGACAGCCTCAAACTCACGACGTTGAGTTTGAAATTCCGAGTCCACCTTCGGTGGCTGGAAATGTGGATAACATGGCGTGCATGCGCCATGTATTATGTTACCCCATGGAGGATATATCCTCCAGTCTATCGCATGATGATGCAGAGGTGGACGATGAATCCGACGACGATTCCGAGTCTGACCAACCTCAGCGGTGGACATGTGTTGAGATAGGCTTCCGTTCCTCTCCCGTATACCCCTTCGTATTCCTGTTATCTTGCGCTTCATACTTTTCTCCGACTTACTTTTCCAATACTTTATCTTATCTACTTGTTATCTACGATACTCGATGTGCATGCTATCGGACGGTGATGCATTATATACCTTACCTTTCGATCCTCTCACCTCAGTCATCTTACACTTTCGTGTCTGACTCTGAGGTGAGCTACTTACTCTACGGACACTTATATTCCTTACTGATTTACCTGTTCCTATAGTTTCTCTTCGATCTATAGGTATACACATTCAATACAGTCGTCTTACACTTTCGTGTCTGACTCTGAGTTTCGCTTCGATCTATAGGTTATGGGCCCCGTTGCCTTTTGAACTTAGAATCGCAGATCAGACGCATACCCCGACGGCTCAAATTTTTCATTCACTTCGCGTTTACATGCACACCACATTCTGTCATGTCGACAAACAACAACAACAATCCCCCCACTTTCCCTGAAGCCGACAGGTTCAACGGTGACAACTTTGTCGCGTTCCAGAAACGCATACTCATCACAGTCAGAAACCGCGGTGCACGTGGATACCTTGAAGGGACGATCCCCAAACCAACTGCCACTGTATTGAGCAATGCCACTTCCCCACAAACAACTACGACCACTACACCACCTACTCCTCAGTCGACTGCACCAACTGATTGGCACTCGGAGACTCCGTCTGCTGAGGAATGGGAGACCTGTGATGCCTGGACCCTCGGACTCCTTACCTTTAACACCGACAATCCTATTGGCAATGGACTGGACATGGATGGGACTGCCGCTAATGCATGGAAGTCCCTCACCGATCAGTACCTCGAGACGTCGGATCTTGCTGTTGCGAGTGCCGAAACAATCCTCCGTCACCTTCAGTTCGAAGATGGTGACCAACTCGTTCCCCACATCAAAGCTCTCCGCCAGAAGTATGCTGACGCCGTTGCAGTCGGCTCAAAGATCGACGATGCCGGTTTCCGTGTTGTCATTCTTGCTTCACTTCTGGAGTCATGGTACTCTGTCGTTGCAACACTCTATGGTGCGAAGACCTCTGCTGAAGTCATTGCTCGCCTGAACCTGCATTGGTTGCGTGTTGGCAAAGGTCATGCACCACTGTCAGGAGGTTCGAATGTTACCGCACTTCAAGTCAAAGCACCGCCAGCGAGGGATCGCCTACAGTGTACGAACCCAAACTGCAAACGAAAGGGTCACACCATCGAGTATTGTTACTGGAAAGGTGGAGGCAAAGAAGGTCAATTTCCACCTGGTTTCGGAAAGCGCGGAGGCACCGCTGCTGCTACTACTACCACCGCCGCTACCACCACTGCTCTCGCCAACACCACCTCTCTCAACACGAGTGAGGTAACACATGTACTTGCAGTCATCACCGAGATCACCACCGAACTTGCTAAAACACCCATGTATGCTGATTCAGGAGCTAGCGACCACTGCTTCGTCAACTTCTCAGACTTCACGGAGTACAAATCCTTTTCTACACCTCGTGAATGACTTTCTGCTGCCAAGGGCACGAAGTTCCGTATTCTGGGAATGGGTGTCATCAGGAAAACTGTGACATACAAGGGACAAAAGACGAACCTCGAATTCCGAACTGCTCTTCACACCCCCGACCTTGCCGCAAACCTCATCTCCATTAGCAAGCTTGACAGTGCAGGGTACTCCGTGCAGTTTGGAGCTCAGAAGGCCCTCTTTCGCGATCCATCAGGCCGTGTATTCATGGAAGGGAGCAGTATAGGAGGAATGTACTCACTTGCGATCACCAATTTCGCTTCGTCCACCCATGTCACCAACACAACTGCTATGGCTGCTCGTTCCCATGAAAATCCTGTCTCCCTTGACACCTGGCACCGTCGTTTCGTCCATGCTGGAGTCTCATCAATCCGGAAGCTTCTGAGCAAAGGACTAGTTGACGGACTTGAAGTCGTCGGTGACCCTGATATCCGTGGACAGTGTGAGGATTGCATCTATGGCAAACATACTGTCAGGCCATATGATGAGGTAGTTGAGCATGAGACGGACGTACTCGAACGAGTTCACATTGACTTATGGGGTCCTGCCAGTGTTCGTTCACTTGGTGGTGCGTGGTACATGATGTTCATTGGTGATGGTGGATCTTCTCATCGCCGTGGATATTACTTGTCCAACAAATCTGCCGATACAACACTTTCAGCATTCCATTCTTTTCGCGTTGAGGCTGAAACACAAACTGGCAAACACATTCGCATTGTCCGCGTCGACCTAGGAAAAGAGTGGTGGAATGAGAAGTGGGACAATTATTTCCGTGCTCATGGAATTGTTCGTGAGGGTAACACACCCTATGCCCACTCCCAGAATGGACTGGCAGAACATGGGATTCGAACAATCATCGAAGCTGTTTGTTGCATGCTGGCGGAATCGGGCCTCCCTAAATCCCTTTGGGCAGAAGCTGCGGAGTGCGCCATCTACGTCTTGAACTTCGTTCCATCCGCTCGTCACCCTGGGATCGTTCCAGAAGAGAAGTGGACAGGCAAATGACAGGATGTCTCGCACTTGAGACCTTTTGGTTGTGTCGCATACGCCAAAGTTCCTGAGGAGCTCGTGGTATCCAAACTTGACCCACGATCAATCAAGTATGTCATGATTGGCTATTTTGGGCATGGCGGGTACAAGCTGTATGACCGAGCCACGGGTTCTGTGATCAAGAGCCGTGATGTTCATTTCGAGGAAGGTGAGGGACATCGTACCCTTCCCCCCACTCCTCCCATCATCGACTTCGAACCACCTACTCCAACGCCCTCTGACTCTACACCTGGCCACGTCGTCTATCCAAAGGTCCCCATTGCTGCTCGCATTCGCCCCACCGACCCTCCCCTTCATGAACCGCCCACGCCTTCCCTTTTCCCACCTGACACTGCCGCTCCAACTCCCATCACACAACCTCCACTCCGACGCTCTACCTGCAATGTCCAGCCTACGAACGCTGTCCTCGAAGCTGTGGAGACCCAAGAGCGAGAACGCTTAGCACGCGCTGCAGGTGAAGAATGGGCTACCAATGTGCCTCGTCCACGTGTCCTATTGGCAAATGCAGATGCGTACGTTCCTAAGCACTACAAGGAGGCGATGGAGCGACCGGACTTGTGGGAAGCACCCATGGCTGCCGAGTTGGATATCTTGCGGGAGCGCGAGGTATTCCGTGTCGTTCCTCGGGAGTCTGTACCAGTGGGGAAGAAGATCATTGATTGCATGTGGGTATATGCAAACAAGTACGACGCCGATGGGAACATTGTCAAGCAGAAAGCCCGTCTTGTTGCGAAGGGGTTTTCTCAGATGCCTGGTGCCGATTTTGACCTCGACCAGACCTATGCCTCTGTCGTTCACCTCGAGTCCCTCCGCATGACTGCCGCAGTTGCTGCCCAACAAGGTCTCCACATCTGGCAGGTCGATTTCGTGTCCACGTACCTCAACAGCAAGCTCAAACAGCTTGTATACATGCGCCTGCCGCCCGGTTTTGTCCAGCAGGGGGAGGGAGAGATGGTCTGTGTGCTTGACAAAACCTTGTATGGGATGATGCAGGGTGCGTATGACTGGTGGCATGAGCTTGACGAGAGCTATACGGGGCTTAGTTACTATCAGTCCAAGGCCGACAGCTGTGTCCGTTCCAGAGTCATCGGAAATGAACTTACCCTCACGAACACGTACACGGACGACGTTTTCGGAGCATCATCGACACTGGAAGGAGCGCAGTTGGCGAAGGACGAGCTTGCGAGGTGCTACGAGATCAAGGACATGGGGGAGCTGAAGTACATTCTTGGTATGCGTGTCGAACGCGATGCTAAGACAGGTGCAATCTCTCTCTCACAAAGAGCATACCTCGAACGTGTCCTCGAACACTTTGGAATGACACAGTGCAATCCGAAATCCACCCCACTCCCACTTGGCGTCATCCTCTCTGAATCCCAATCACCATCTACAGATGAACAAGCACGTTTCATGGCCGACAAACCGTATCGCGAGGTTCTCGGCTCGCTTATGTGGGCACAAGTTGCCACGCGTCCTGATCTTTCATACGCTGTCAACCTCCTTGCCCGTTTTCAGTCAAAGCCTGGTCCTGCGCATTGGGCTGCCATCCTCCATGTTCTCGCATACGTGCGGGGTACTCTCGACTACCGCATTACATACTACCGAGGAGATGCAAACACACTCAAGCCAATTGGCTACGTTGACGCTGATTATGGGGGAGACACAGACACACGGCGTTCGACTTCTGGCTACGTTTTCGAGATGGCCGGCGGCCCCGTCTCTTGGAGCTCAAAACATCAAGCTACAGTTGCACTTTTCACCACAGAAGCTGAATATATTTCCATCACACGAGCGGCGCAGCAAGTCCTTTGGATGCATTCATTCATGAGCGAGCTTGGACTTGACCAACCTTTTCCTGCGATCCTCTATGCCGATAATGCCTCTGCCATCGCACTCGCACTCTCAACCAAGGGATATTCCCATGCTAAACACATCGACATTCGTCACCACTACATCCATGAACGTGTTAGCGATGGACAAATCCAGATCACACATGTTCCTTCTGCTGAGAACATCTCCGACATCTTCACCAAGCCACTCCCTCATGTCATGCACAAGAAGCTCGTTTACGCAATGAACTTAGACTCAGAGGATTCCGACGCGGGATCAGAGGATGAGACCCCTGCCGAGATGTGAGAGTTACCGTCGCCTGGGGGAGTGTTGAGATAGGCTTCCGTCCCTCTCCCGTATACCCCTTCGTATTCCTGTTATTTTGCGCTTCATACTTTTCTCCGACTTACTTTTCCAATACTTTATCTTATCTACTTGTTATCTACGATACTCGATGTGCATGCTATCGGACGGTGATGCATTATATACCTTACCTTTCGATCCTCTCACCTCAGTCGTCTTACACTTTCGTGTCTGACTCTGAGGTGAGCTACTTACTCTACGGACACTTATATTCCTTACTGATTTACCTGTTCCTATAGTTTCTCTTCGATCTATAGGTATACACATTCAATACAGTCGTCTTACACTTTCGTGTCTGACTCTGAGTTTCTCTTTGATCTATAACATGTGATATCCTGGACGTCGAATGTTCTGACCCAGATGGGTGCAGTACATATAAAGAGGCATACTGGATGCCACTCGAAGGAGTGGACTTGGAGGATGTTGAAGGGTATGAAGGCTACAAGGACGATGAGGCCTCGGAAAATTATGATGAAGATATTTCCGAGGATAACTATCACTCGGAAATGGAAGTTGACTCTTGAGCCGTCCGAGGATTATGATCCCTCGGATGAAGGAGAATCTGAGTACGAGGAGTACGAGGGTTCAGAGGAGAATGAGTTGGATGAGGAATATGCCTCATCTGATGCAGCTGAGGAGGATGAGGAGTCAGATGATGTTGACGATGACTACTCATCAGAAGCTGGTTATGACTCAGACTGAGGAATATTCCTCAGAAAAGTTTGAATCAATATTGTATATTATAATTCATGGTGCAGAAATTCTGCGCCGTGTTCTTCCTCTTTTTTTTCGGAGGAGGGGGGGAGAATGTGTTTAAAAAACCCGCCGGAAAAAATTGAAGGAGTGTACAGGAGGGTACCGAAGTTATCGGTATCCATCTACCTTCATATATCGAGAGGACATAACAAGGGCCTCGAGTACAAAACAAAATTCGATTTTCTTCAATTCACCATCACCTCAAGAGCAGGGTCATATATCACACGTGTCAAGCATTTTGGGAACTTTGCGGACAATCGCCGCAAACAACTCAACGGAAGGACAACTCCTTCTAGTCGAAATGAAGGACAACTCCTTCCAGTCGAAATGTATACTCCGTGTGTTTTGG
This sequence comes from Hypsizygus marmoreus, assembly GCA_013433165.1. Classification (NCBI taxonomy): domain Eukaryota; kingdom Fungi; phylum Basidiomycota; class Agaricomycetes; order Agaricales; family Lyophyllaceae; genus Hypsizygus; species Hypsizygus marmoreus. Next base: position 3,282,112 of record CM024089.1, on the reverse strand, counting down.
ACAGCGATGTTCTCCAATGTCGATGGTTGAAATTGGTGCTAAGAGGACTGCTCCTCTTGGTAATTTTGAGTGTAAATATTTTTCTACATTCTACGCTATTGCTTTTCGAGGGCTTTCGAGCTCTCAGTGGATTTTTAGATTGCTCGGGGAGCAATCTGAAAGGGGGGTATGTAATGGCACCGATTCCTACCCAGGTTGTACCTGGGATGGTCATGTTTGGCATCACCCTCTGGTGATGCCTTTTTAGTTGGTTTGCCGGATTACATAACGAGAGCACCTTACACCCCCACGTCCAGCATTAGCAGAATCATATATTGGTCAAGCTGATACTTTGTGGGAAAGTAAGGTCTCGTTGTAAAGCCCCGCTTTACATGTTTCCTCTTGTCGCGCGGCCCTTGGGAATCGATTAGCTTCAGCTCAGATGTGTTGAGAGCTCGAAGTTTTCGAACATCAGAGGCTGTCAAATTGCTTTAGTTCAAGGTATGTTCACAAATGAGATGGAGAGTACTCACGAAAAACACGTTTCACGTGTTCCAAGAATGGCCTTTCGACAGCTTCTTTGTACTTCGTATGTGCCTCTTGAAATGTGTGCCCTGCCGTAGACTTCAGCCCAAAGTATTGTCTGCAAGCAATGAGTAAGATATTGATTGAAGAGAATTTAAAAGAAACTCACTCTAGGCTATGTATATCGCCATTAGCAAGCGGATTCGGACCAGCTGCCAATACGACAAACACTCAGCCAGTCGCCTCAGAAGCATTTGTGAGCAAGTCGTTCAGCGCGTGAGGAAGCTTTTGGATGGCCCTGTTTGATTGAACACCAACAATTAACAAATGACTACAAGACAAGACTTTGCAACCACTGTCCGTACCCGTGGTAATCTAAGGCCTTTTGCACACCGTCCACTGTCACATGCCAGGTTTCGCCATCGGCCCAGACCTGCAGATCGCTAACCTTCCCCTCTCACATATTGTGAGGTTCTGCCGCCAGTGGCCTCCCCTTGACTGATGATTGTCCCCCATCTCCGAATCCCTTCCCCTTCGCATTCGCCTTCCACTCCTTGATCTGCTCATCTTTCTCCTTCCTGCGCTCTGCAATGTAAAGATTCACCTTATCTTTAACACTCTGCTTCTCGTCCTTCTACAACCTGGCTGGAACATCGCAAATGATGTCAATACGCTCGACCTTGGACATCTCGCCAGCATCATTCAAGGCCTTGGTTATTGCGGCCTGGGTCCTCTCTCTGTAGAGCGCTTGGTACACGTCGACGGCACGTGGGACACGAACTATCTTGTCCTTCTCACTGGCATCGAAGATATTGTGAACACTCGATGCCATGGAGCGTTTCGTCACCTTCGAGTTCCACAGGAACCAAGTTACAAGTTGCTAATATGACCGTGAGTTTTTTTTATTTAACAAAATTTCTAACCACATACCTTCTTGCGCTTTCCAATGGCGCGCGAGAGCTGAAGCTCGTAGACGGCTCGCGTGAGTGTGGGATCGATAGGCTCTGGCCACCTTTGGAACCAGGCTTCCACGGTGGTCTTGTGAAAGCGATCCGTCTTTCCTGTCTTCTGAGCTTCCAGGAAATCGGGGAGGCACTGGCGAAGCCAGTCGCGCTGTTCTCCAGTTGTCCAAATCGCAGGCATAGAGAGTATATCGACGATGACTTTGAACGGTGAGTGAATGTTTTTCTCTTTGAATTTGCTGAAGATTTATACATATCCTGACCTTTGCTTTCTCCTGAATACATCGGGTAAACTTGTATATTGCGGATGATGGTAATATCGTGCAATTTGTCCTTTGAACTGGTAGCTGATCTGCTCTCCTGCACTTCCCAGTTGTTGTTCATCATTCTTCAAGCATTCAATCCACATTACGCTACACATTTGGCTACTGCAAATGCCCCAAGGATTCAAGTGCCATGTCCAGGTAATGTCTTTGTTCTTTTGCAAACTCATTCTCCCATTCTGCGATATGGTGTTGCAGCTTGTTTGATGTGCCGTGCCATGTCCCGCGTGATTTCCCCGTCACGTAAGTGGGCGGTATGGCGTGCACCATCTCATCTCATCTCACCTCCGCCATCTGCCGCGTGATTTCTGCTTCGCATAACTGGGCAATATTGTTGCAATCTACCATCTCACCTCACCTCGGAAGCAGTCTTCGCGTAACTTACGGCCACCGACTGACCCCGCCACTTCGGCTGTTTTGCAATATTTCTCGACATGGTAGCTTTGCCATTCCCATGAAGAATTCGACAACGACCTTCTGTTGGTACCTCATTAAGATTGTCAGATGAGTTTCCTTTCACAACATTTTTTCCACCGTCTCTTTTTCTTTAAATTGATCGCTTTCTGAGCAGGACTTTTATCAAGCTCATGGCGCAACTTCCCACTCCCAGCAACGACACCAAGGAACAGTGCAACTGTTCTTTTGCCGCTGCGTTCGAGGCCCTTGCGGTATGCGCTACCTCCCTCAACACCGCGCAAGTCGCAATCAACACAGCTCAAGCAGGTTCGTAATCGTTTCTTTGTCTTGGCGTCTGCTGTCTTATTTCATTTCAGCTCTTCAGCGCATGACGCCAATCCCAACACGTATGTCGGTCTTCTCACCATGCGAGCTTGAACTGACTGATCAATCTTCAGATGCTCTCCTGACTGCCCTGGGTGCACGTATCGCAACTCCCGAAGAAGTCAGTGCCTTGGCCAGCGTCGCCGTTCAAGGTTAGTACTTTTTTTCACTTGTTTGAGTCAAAACTTATTATGTTCGGGCCTTACACAGATCAGGCACCGGCCACCAGTGCACCTCGTGTACATGTATCTGTGCTGTCAACTTCCGATGGCTATCCTGACACGCCGACTGACACTTCTTCTGAATGGAACAACATTCCGGCCACCCGCCCGCTGTCCCCAGATGGTACTTTTTTTTCTCACCTAGTTGTTTCTCTAATTACTCTTACAGTAGTCAATTTCCACGAGAGTATTCCTGCCAGTCAACGCTGGTATGCGATTACAGTCAGACGCCTCCCTGGCGTCTATCAAGGATCGTAAGTTATTTCTGAACATCTTCGTACATGCAGCTGACTATTAATAATAGTCATAGCATGGTCAACAATTGCAGCGGCATCAGCGGCAATCTGGCCATCAATTACCCCAACCGGGAGGAAGCTGCAGAGGCATACGAAGTCGCATTGGTGAAAGGCGAAGTTGTTCAGGTTACGCTTGTCATGACCTGCACGGTTCTAACTCCCTCTAGCGTAGCGTAATGTAGTTGCATGCAACGGACAATAAATCGTGTTAATTGTGTTCAATAATAAGGATCTAAATAAGTCATATTCTATTTATAACATTTACTGGTCCATCTCGAACAAAGTTCACCTGGAGCTCAAGGCATGTAATGCCACGAACGACAATTTCCACCAGCTCCACTTGAAGTCTCCAAAGCTCTCGGATGAGATACATGGCCGGTGGTAGCTCCCCATCCATGTTCTGGAGATGTCGAAGCAATGTGCGTCCTTCGGCTGCATGTGTCCAGACACGTTCTGTCCACTGCTGGATGGTGTCCTCCTTGATGGCATTATTGAAACTGTCGTCGAGATCAGCCCATTTGGTGTGACCACCGAAAGCACTCGCCCAGAGGTTGACATCTGTCTTTAGCTGCGTGAAGATCTCATACTGCCTCATTTCTGCCTCGTAGTCTGAGTCGTCGACTGCAAGACGGATAGGCGAGTTTGTGAAGGGACCGAAGTCAATATCGGTTTGAGTCTGAACTTGAGGTTTCTTCGGTTTCGTCCTCTGTATCGGAGGGAAAAAGTCGTCATCGGCGAGTGCAAAGAAATCATCGGGTAAGTTGTCGGCGGGATCAAGAGTAATCGCGGCGGCACAGTGGCCCTCAGGAGTTGTCATAGGGCTTGAACTCGTTAGTTTGGGCTCTGGGGTAATAGCTCTGAGTAGTGGCGTTGATATTGAAACAGGAAAAAAGGAACACATATCAATCTCTTACCTGTTCTGAGCCTTCTCTCGTGCAATCTGTCGGTCCCCGATATCCTTTAGCAGTGCCTTCATCTCCTTTCTATAAAAGCACGAAGATTAAAAGAACTCAAGTCTGTAAAATTTGTGAAGACTTACTCTTGCGCTTTCTTCCTCTGCATTCGCAGGCAATCCTTCTTGTTACAACGCTCTTTGTTCCTGTTGCTGCTGTAAGTTATACATCACAACATACATGCAGAATGACTACGCACCTGCAACGATACCTTTGTTGCTTGGTTTTGCTGGGTGGAGCGTCTGTGTCACTGTTCACGGGCATGACAGACGTGGTTTACAACAAGATATGTTTGATCTGATCTGTGAAAGTGCTTGATCAAACTGAAACTTTATTCTATATACGTCTGGTGGATATTTTCACCTCAGAATCAGGACTTAAGGTCTTCAAGGTAGCTACATCAATGTTGCAAAGTATCAGTCTCTGCCTTGGAGCTGGAACCCAATGAATCGTGCTTCAGTTCATATTCGTTACCACGTTCGTTACTGCTCGCGACTAGTTCGTTACCCTTCATCTGCAATCGAGATTTGATCGAGGCCAGATTGCCACATTTGGGCTTCAATGACATCACAAGGGTCACGTGCCTTGATCATCTTTGTTTATCTTCCAACCGTTCTTTCAACTCAACACACACGCATCGTGAGTTTGGATCCCCAGGTATGTCGCGTTTATTCTTCTGTTGATCCCCTACACTCTTCTTTTCATACAAATGGAGCGGAATGGTCAGTTGAGTCCTACCCATGGGCACACTGGAAACTCTGCTTCATTCAACTTTTTGTACACCACGTCTTCAACACTGTTGTTATTAACTTTTGTCTGACCAGAACTGTCTATGACGCGTCAACGCGTCAACATGGATTCGAAAACGGTATTTTACGCATTTTACGCGTTGCCGTTACTTTGTTTATGCATCTGTATAGATCAACATTAGTTTACCTATCGACATTGCAACACATGTCTCTCTCGGACCGCTCCTCTGTCAAGCCATCTCCGCCGAGTTCGAGCGTCACGAAAATGGGAAGGGCGACAATGAAGGGGCACCTCTCTCTACCTTGCCTGAACCCACACTGCCACGCCCAAATCGCAAGCTGCCTTTGCACGCCTCGGCACGTCCTTCAAGCTCCCAATCCACGTGTCCTTCAAGCTCCCAATCGACACATCCTTCGAGCTCCAAATCGACACGTCCTTCAACCTCACAATCGATGTGTCCTTCAAGCTTTCAATCAGCATGTCCTTTAACCTCACAACCGCTCACCCCTTCCCTTTTTTCAAACTCCCAATCGACGCGTCTTTTCGCTCCCACATCAAACGCTCCTTCCTCAATTCCTTCAACCTCTCGACCTCCGAATGCCCCTGATCCTCGCCCACGTACTCTTGCTAGGACACTCGAGGTTGCACGAAACAAGTCGAAGAGCAAGCAGCGTCGCTCAGGGAAGTGTTCCAAGGATGCAACAGCAACGCCAATACTTGTGTTCGACTACCATCCACCAGCCAACCCAGCTCTTGAAGCTTTCGGACTTCCTTCTTCACGCCTGGACTTCGAGTCGGAATCTCTACCTGCCGCGGGTGGACGATGGATTGGCAAGCTGCTCAAACAAGTTAAGGATATGCTGTCGCTAGAAGAGCTCAAAGCAAAAGGCTTTCAGCTGTTTGCTTGGGACGGAATGTGCGTATTGGTTTATTATCTCATAATACTGTAACTGTAACTGATGATTACTTGATTCTAGCACACCTTATGCCCTTACCGACAATGAAGGCCGAATCATAACGTATCTCGCAGCTGTTCCCATGGACGACCCATCATGGCCAGCTGCCACTTCAGCTGCAAACACATTCATGGGTGATATGCTTCGCCGTGGCCAGGCAGAAGATGCGTTTACTGAGGAGCAGCGGAGCAGTCGCCGAGGTGACTTCGTGGCATTGGCTTGTGGTGTTTCCCATGGCGGTGGGCAGACCGTACGTTTTCAGATCTTTATCATTTGGCAATAGTCCTTACAGATTTGCATGTGTCATCCAGCTACCCGGTAATCTCGTTCACTCCGATGATCGACGAGCAATTTTGGACACTATGTTGGAAAATCGAGACATCCAGCGAATCGCGGGATTCCAGTCATGTAAGTAGTATCACTCTCATTCACGATCCTCCCTCATAGTGCCATATCAGCTGCATTCGCATACTGTGCTCCAAAGGTGTACCAGGTGTACAAAACCAATCTCGACGCCCTCTATACTCATGACAAAACCCTGCGAGCCAACTTCGCCAACAGTATCTTTCCCACCACAACTTTCAACCTCGGACCAGTAACGGTATCGCTGAACCATACGGATCACGGCAACGTCGCATATGGACTTTGCGCGTTGACCGCACTCGGCGACTACAACCCAAAACTCGGCGGCCATTTGATCTTGTTTGACCTGGGCCTCATCATTGAATTCCCTCCTGGTTCGACCATCTTGATACCATCAAGTGTACTCCGACATGGTAACTGTCCCATTCAAGAGGGTGAGACTCGTCGTTCGATCAGCCAATACTGCACCGGCGGACTTTTTAGATGGGTCAGATACGGGTTCAAGGGTGAAAAATCTATCGGTAAACTTCAAAAGCGCAAGTTCGATGGGGACGACGACGAGAGAATGAAGGAGGCTTTGGCATTGTTTTCGACGCTCGCTGATCTGGCGGCTGATCGACGCTCTCAATTTTCTCACTAACCGTGTGTTACGCAGAATAGTCTCACCATTGTTGCCAATACAAAACAATTTCAGACCTCTCTGTACCCGGCGTGAACCCTCTGAATTCACTGAAGCTTCTGCCAGGTGAGCACGCCGTGAACTCTACCAACCACCTGCTGCCTCCCATATCGATTACTTCTTGGTTGTGCCATCTGTTTGCCGGTAAGTGTTTCTGTGATCCAGGAACTATTTACTTGTTCCTCTAACTATGTTTCTATGATCCAGGTACTGCGATACGTGCAGCACATGCACCTTGCGGAAGCTACGTACCCATTTCCTTTGCTACATTTCTGTGATTCAGGCACTGCGACGAGTGTGGTGCAAGCACCATCCACTTTCTCAGTCTTGCGGTAAGCGTTTCTGTGATCCAGGAACTATTTACTTGTTCCTCTAACTATGTTTCTATGATCCAGGTACTGTGATATGTGCAGCACATGCACCTTCCGGAAGCTATGTGCCCATTTATTTTGCTATGTTTCTGTGATTCAGGCACTGCGACGAGCACGGCGCATGCACTGTCCACTTTCTTAGCTTTGTGGTCAGTGTTTCTATGATTCAGGAACTATGTACGTGTTTCCTCAACAACGTTTCTATGATTCAGGTACCGCAATAAGTGCTGCTGCACATGCACAGTCCAGAACTATATACCCATGCCTCTAGCTACGTTTCTATGATTCAGGCACAGCGATGAGTGGTGGTAAGTATTTCTGTGATTCAGGAACTCTATACTTGTTGCTCTAACTACATTTCTATGATTCAGGTACTAGCACGAGTGCGGCACATGCACCCTCCGCTTTTGCATGTGATTCGGGCAATGTTTCTGGAATCCCGGTACGAAGACTTTGCATTGGCCGAAACGTTCTCTGAACACCTTCTCCGGGACAGACGAAGATACACGCACTCTTCAATATCTGAGATGAATCGGCGGCGTCGTGCAAAAAGCTCGAACCTTCACATCAGAGCACCTTCCCCCGACTCCGACGCTGGATGCCACACCCCTCCTCGTCGGACTGAGAACATTCCTCATTGTCGACTCCACCCACTTCCGAACGGAAACCTTGGATGGTCGACAACTTACCATCCCATACCTGCATCGCCCGTGAGGCAACGCCGCGATCATGTCTTGGACATGGACCACACGCCTGAACAAATGGAGAACAGCGCAGACAATCTAGAGAGCCTGCAACCGCCTGGTGGTCCCGACCTGAGTGATACATCGTGGATGGACTTCGCATATTTCAAAAATCTTGTAGAGACCGTGGTCACTCCACGGCGATGGCGTCCAGCGGTGAGACTGTTAAAAGTAGAATTATGTTAACTTTACTGATGCGTCAATCTACAGGATAACCCATTGCTCTGTTGGATTCCGGACCGTGATACATTTGTCGCCGAAGATATCTGATGGGACAGGCTTGGTGATTACATGACGTCCGAGTGCCCAAGCTGTGGAATACACTCCCCCAGATTTAGATGCGAAGATTGCGACGGTGGCCAACTACTGTGTAAAGCTTGTCTTGTTCAGCAGCATGCACAACTTTGCCTTCATCGCATCGAGGTGAGCGAGATTTAGATTTCGTATCAAGCCTTGCTAATAGACAACGATCAGGAATGGACCGGTCTATTTTTCAAGAAGGTAACACTGAAGGAACTCGGGTTACGAGTCCAGCTTGGCCACCGAGTAGGCGAATCTTGTGTGCGCCCGAAGTGCGCATTTGCAGATGATTTCGTTCTCATTCATGTCAACGGAATTCATGAAATTGGCCTTCACTTTTGCGACTGCGAGACGGCCCAGCATCCCTTTATCCAGCTTCTTTGTTTTCGTTGGTTTCCGGCAACAGTCGGAAAACCAAAATCTGCTGCAACGTTTTCCGTCCTCAAGCACTTTCAGCTTCTAAACTTCGAGTCCAAAGCATCGGGCTTCGAATTCTACCAAACGTTGGCATGCTTAACTGATAATATGGGTTTACAAGCACAAAAGGTATACAATGTTGTATTTTCTTTTTTCAGCGTTGTGTTTCTCATGTGCGTCCTTTCTTAGGATCGCTATCCGTCGTTGATGCTCATGGTCCAGGAATACCGGCACATCAAGATGCTGAAACGGGCTGGACGCGGTCATGATCCCACTGGCGCTACTGGCACCCAACCCGGAGAATGTGCTGTTTTATGTCCGGCCTGTCCACAACCTGGTCTAAACCTTCCTCTGGAATGGAAAGACGTTCCGCCCAACCAACGGTACTTGATTTCATCTCTAACGGTGACATGTCACTGACAGGATTTTCAATTAGATGGCTGTATCGACTCTTCCTTGGGATCGATGCCAATTTCCGCCTCAAGCGGAAACAAGTCTTGAATCTAATCAAAGACCCCGCCCTCGGTGATGGGTGGTCATATTTTGTCCAAAGCAGAAAGTTCAGGGAATTTTTGAAGACATACAGAACACTTATCATACAAGAGGTACGAGAAGGTTGTAGAACGCTATGACTACCACTGATGAGGTACTCTAGCCTTCGACATGCTCAAATCACACAGCTGTTGATGCGCAGCGCTCCACGAAGGCGCTAATACACGCTAGTAGACTTAAGCCTAGCCTATACTTGTAGGGGCCATTGGCTTAATCCTAGCCTAGATTAGTAGGTATACTGTCACACAATTCTATACAAGCCTGCCGTTAAGCCTACCGTCAAGCGAATCAAGCCTAGGCAATCCCATTGGTTTTGCAGTCGACTCGATCACATGCCTGCCGCAGCCAACCCAAGCCTATCGAGTCTAAGCATCCCACAGGCTCAACGTCAATTCTAAGCACATATAAGCCTATGAAAGCCTAGCAAGTCTAAGCATATTTTGAGCTGCATTATAACACGACATTTGCATGTGAGCCTACCTAGTCTATCTCAAGCCTACTTGAGCGAAGTCAAGCTTACGAAGGACACTAGCTGTAAATCCCAGAAAGTCTACATGAATCCTATGGGCACAGACTTATCAAGCCTATGAAGACAAGCGGCATGACCACACAGCACAAAGCTGAGCTTTCCAATGAGCACATGACTTCCAACGAAGGGAGAGGAATGGCATAACGGCGATCGGCAGATCACTCTCATTCGTCAATGGAGATGGCGGGCTGGTCAGTGAGCGCACTGCAGCTGGTGAACATCACATCGAAGAGGTGGTTGATCACCATGTGCATGCAGGGCTCGAAGTTGTTAGCTTGCTACAAATCGCCGTCTTCCTTCCTTCTTGCTCCTTCCAGCCAAAGCTCTCGTTTCCAGCAGGCACGCATGTATCGGATGATTTTCGTAGATGGACAAGGGCGGCGCAGATCGGATGAGGTCGTAGTATAGATAAAAAATTATCTGTTTATATAGAACAAATTCAACGCCTTTTTATGAATGAAAATGCATTAATTCTTACTTTGATATTCTCGAACTGTTCTTCGACCGATCATCCATGCCTATTCAATTTGTTGTCATTGTTGATCATCACGTAGCTGGAAGATGGAAGAAGACGTGTAGTGTGCATACCTGGTGTATCACATAGAACCTAGGATCCTTCATCTCCTTATCCATTGACGACCGCGACGTGTTCAGTCCATGAAGTAGGTGAAATGCATCGTTAGAATCAGTGAGGAAAGTTGGGTGTGGATAAGTCTCTCTGGGAATCAATCAACATGTGTGATAACGGAAAAAGGAGCAGCCGCTGAGTGAGATCGAGAACAACTCTTGTGGCAGGCAAGTGGCAGGATGCTTGCGGCCTTGGTTGCCGCCGCCGTATTCATTGTCCTGCCTAACACGTGACCTGATTTGTTTGGCTTTGACCTCACTAAATAATGTCGGTGCCACTCTGAAAGGCCACACAATCCTTTACTCTCTATCGTTCACCACCACCTTCATTCCCAAAACCTTGTAAGTTCCATAGCTATTCACACTCTCCAAAGCTCAAATCCTTTTTCCTATGCCAAAGGAGAGCCGGCATCAAAGTTTGACATCAAGCGGCCGAAGCCTGGGTGCATTTCGGTTCTAGTAGCTGAGTGCTGAACATCGACGGTGCACCGTGCCACACACGACATCACCCACTCTCGCCCGGAACTCGGATTGTGGTTTTACTGACGTCAACTTATCCCATTCATAACCCTGATTCACGGCGAAACATTCAGTATCGTTGCAGCTGATGTGTCTCGAAGTCGCTGCTACTGACAGTTCACATCTGACTCCTGATTAGGTTCGGAAGGTTCACCAAAGGATCCGGCAACGCAAGGTGCCAGATGTACAGGAGGACCACATTCTGCCCCGAAGATAGATGGGGATAGGAGGGAAAATCGGTAAGTCCTTGTCACATTTTCTTGACTTTGCTTCATAGAATATTTTGTCTGCAGCCCGCTCAATAGCTTTGATCAAATATGCTGGGTTTGGATTGGTTAGATTGTGTTTGGATTGGATAGGCTTCATGCAGGCTTGCGCGCGGATTGTAGGCTTGTTTGACTGCTTTTGAGGTTATTTTAGACTTGCTGTGCTTTCTGTAGACTTATTACGCTGAGTTGGTATCCTTGGCTTGTTCATCTTTTATACAGTTAGACTTGCTTGCTAGGCTTATGTTGATTGCAATAGGATTTTCATTTTTACGATACCTTGCACATAGGCTTGCTTAAGAGGCTTGGTCCGGTGTCTTGTTGGCTTGTATAGGCTTACTACGCTACAGCCGGTCATGCCCCCCTACATATCTAGGTGCAGGCTGAGCCTAGAGTACCTACAACTTCAGGCATAGGCTTAGTCTATTAACTGATGTCCCCAATACTATTTCTCTCTGTCCGCTACGGAATCGCTGTCTCTCCCTCTACTTCGCTTACTTATACGAAGTTTGTACACACCTGAATCAGTGGTGTAACCGTACCCTGGCTGAGACGAGATGTTTAATCAAAAAATGTCAGGTGTAAGGCTTTCCCATGGGGGTTTCTCGTTGCCTCAGTTTGCTCTGTGTTCTGCAAGCCAGTTTTCTCCCTCCAGTGGTCCCATTCTACTTCTACCCTCTTTAAATTTTACAGACCTGGTAGTGTAATGGAAACGCATCCCTGCCGAATACGGCATGCTTGGGACACCTGTTCGAATCAGGGCCGGGTGATTGATCCTAGTGTTTCGAGGTCCGGTTGCGGGGACCGAAAATCCGACCGAAACCGGACCGGACCCAACCGCAGGCAACCGGACCCTCGGTTGCGGTTGCCCCAAATCACGCGATGTTCGGTCTGCGGTTGCGCGAGGTGTCCGTACTTGGCACAACCGACAAAAACCGGTCGCAACCGGTCTTTTGCAAGACCAATGGTTGCCTTCGGCAGGCCAGCAGTTGCCCTCCACACCAGGAGGAGCTTGACATCCTTGGACCTCATCACCAACACTAGCTCCTGCCCCTGTCTCTGAGAATGCCTGCAATTGCAGGCATCTCTTGATGCAGGGGCTAGGGTGTGGGATGGGGTCCAGGAGTGGGTGAGGAAGTAATGTTATGTCAGGTAGGGATGGTGGTGGACGAGAGAGGGGACAGTCAATGGAGGAGATTAAGGTGGTGGTGTTGCGTGAGCAGCGGCAGCGAGTAGGCGGCGATGTACGGGGGGTGGTGAGCGAGCGGTAGCAGCGGATAGGTAGCAGCGAGTGGGTGGTACCGAGTGAGTAACGGCGAGTGGGTGGCGGCGAGTGGGCGACGGCGTGGTGCTGCACGACGTGGCAGGTCCAGTGGATGCCACGCAAAAGATCCTGTGGAAGCGCGGTAGGAGTCAGTGGGAGGCGCGCGGCATAATGGCGCACCCACGTACCTTAGGGTGTCCCGCTGGCCGGGTCTCCCCTCCTCCCCTCATCCTCGGCCCACCTCCAAACACCGTCTCACATCGCTTGTGGAGCGGAGGAGGGCGGAGCGGTCGTTATTGTTGCCGTGGAGGTGGATGTCGTTGTCTTAGAATCAAAAGCCTGTAAGACAAGATAAAGAGCAGTTAGTAAGATTGAAAGGTTATAAAACAAATGAAAACATACTAAATGTAAAGTGAACAAGAAATGGCGGCTGGATGGCACGCCGGCATCGAGTTGTGGTCGAGGGGGGAAGTGGGGAGGACGAGGTTGAAGATGGTCTGACAGAGCCGAGCCGCGCCTCGGTCGTTGCCGAACATGTTCCCACGCCTCTTGGACCGGCCAAAACGATGCTCTCGCAACATCCTGCAAATTTAGCCTTCATTTCACACATTTAATTAGTATACTCTAGAATAATATATTACTTTTAGCCAGTCTTACTAGTTCAGAACTTTTTGGTGACTGGTTACAATGAAAACCGGTGTCAACCGGTTGAAAGACCGTTAAAAGACCGCGGTTGCCGGTTGCACGCGGTCTCGGTCCGGTTTTTCGGGTTTCGGGAATATCCAAAACCGGTTGCGGTTGCCGGTTGCCTCGATCGGAGGTCAAAAACTGGACCCAACCAGACCTTAAAACACTAATTGATCCACCTGGGCAGTCATTCTATAGGTGGGGCTGAGCCAGGACCTAACTGAGTTTGAAAATATAACTATGAACAAACAAAAGTAACTGTAATCCAACCCGGAAGTCAGACCACTGAGCTCGCGCGTGTAAACAGAAACAGAGGTAGATTTCGGAAAGAAAGAATGAGAAACACACAAACGTACGGATCGTAACTAAACTAGCTACACGTGATCGCGTCTCGATCGTAGTCCAAACTGTAAGTAAAGTGTCCGTGATGTATGTGAGTGTCGACTTGTAAGAGTAATCTTACACTCCCCCATGTTCTGAAAAATTATGCCGATACGCGCGAGTTTTCCCAAATGTCGAGCGCAGCCGTGTCGTTCATCTCTGATGCGGGTCGCCAAAGATCATGTTGAGGGCCATACCCGAGCCACCTAACCAAGTATTGCTTCCCGCGTCCTCGTCGGCGTTCGTCAATGATCTTGTCGACATAGAATTCTTCCTCGCCCTCCGGAGTGATTATGGGACCGGGCATGGCAAGGGTACGAGATGGGAAAAGTTCGTCGTCGTTGGGGTGGAACGGTTGTAGGAGGGAGGCATGGAACATTGGGAATATGGAGGAGGATTCGGGAAGGTCGAGTGTATAGTTAGAAGTTTCCGGGTGCGCTTTCACAATTTTGTAAGGCCCGTCAAACCTTGGCATGAATTTCGCGACGCGCCCGTCTTTCTTCTGCATGTATTCTCGTCATCGATGAACGGTAGTAAGCATGACGAGATCTCCAACGTTGTAGGCGCGCTCGGGCGCGCGTGATTTGTTGGCGTGTCGGGCCTGGGAGATTTTTGAAGCAATCATGTTGTCCATGGCCTCGGAGTAGTCATTTTGAATGGAAGTGAGGACGCGGAGGGCCATATCACCATCAGATTCCGGCTCGTGTGACCCAGGAATAAGAGGACGCAAGAGGCGGGGTGAGAACGCGGATTTAAGCTGGAATGGAGAAAAGCTGGTGGACGCATTGACCGTGTTCATAATGCTGAATCTGATCCGAGGGAGAGCTTTGACCCAACCAGTTTGATTCCATTCGACATGGAAACGAAGACATTGGATCACGGTTTTGTTTGATCGCTCAGATAGTCCATCCGTTTGCGGGTGGTAAGCTGTCGAGAGTTTATGTTTGATGCCGGCGAGTTTCATGAGTGCAGTCCAGAAGTGCGAAATGAAAAGTTTGTCGCGGTCTGAAATGATTTCGTCAGGGCATCCGTTTTCGCAGTACCAATGGTTGAAGAAAACGAGTGCGAACTCTTCAGCGGTTTGAGTCGTGTGACACGGTACGACTTGGATGTCGGTGCCTGCACGGCAAGTCATGGTTACAACCGAGTCGAAACCCTCGTCTTCCGGTAGGGGTCCGATGAAGTCAAGGGTGACCGAAGAGAAACGGGCATCGGGGACAGGAAGGGGATGAAGCGGTCCGGCGGGCTTGGTGGTGCGGCCCTTATTCCGCTGGCAGTCGGGACAGGAAGGGACGTAAGCGACGACGAGGTCACGATGCATGTTTGGCCAGTAGTACTCATTTCGTAAGGAAGCATATGACTTATCACCACCAAAATGACCGAGCGCATCGTGAGCCATGCGGAATAGGTTCTCTCAGAGGTTTTTGAATTTGGGGATGACGAGGCGAGAGCCAAAGTACAAGAGACCATGGCATTCCTGAATGCCGGATGAGGCGCTGATGAAGCCGGCAGTAAGGTCTTTGAGAATCTGCCGCGTCCATGGGTCATGCTGGTATCCTTTGACGATATCCGTGAGGGAACTTTTGTCGGAAGTAATGGTCCATATGGGAGCGATGGTGATTGGGGGGACATAAGAAGAAGGCAAACGGGAGAGGGCGTCGGCGACAGTGTTGTCTTCCCCCTTGATGTAGGTGATGGTAAAGTCGTATTGAGAAAGGTATTCCATCCATCTCGCCTGACGTGGCGACAAGTCCTTCTGGGTGTCGAAGTTTTTGAGCGTCTTGTGGTCGGTGTAGATTTCAATGGGTGTGCCAAGGAGGTCGTTGCGCCATTTGCGAAGGGCACGAAGAATCGCTAGCAATTCTTGCTCGTGTACTGGGTAATTAAGTTCCGCTCCCGCAAGTTGGCGAGATTCGAACGCGACCGGGCGTGCAGTTTCCCAGGTTTCCCCAAACGATAACACTGCTCCAGTCCTGCGTTTTGAGGTGTCGCAGGTGACGAAGATTCTGTTATTGCCAGGGTGTATGTGATCGATGGTGGTCAGACAGTCGCGGCTGAGGACGAGTGATTTGATGCCTTCGAACGCAGTTTGATGGCACGGGAGCCACTTGGGAAAGTCCTTGTTGCACTCCTTTCATGTGAGGGGAGTGAGGATGGTCGTGTGGTCTGCGAGGGCGGGGAGGAAAGTTGCAATATATCGAACGAGGCCGAGGAATTGTCGTACATGCTTCGCCTTCGTGGGTACAGGCCAGTTCATGATTTTCTCCACCTTGCTCGTATCAGCTTCGATGCCTCGGGCCGAGATGTGGTGGCCAAGGAAATCGATCTCCATCGTGAAGAGGTCGCTCTTTTTCTTGGAACAATAAAGGTGCGCCGCACGGAGGGCTTCGAGGACTAGGGAAACATTGTGCTCGTGTTCCTCAATGGAATTGGACCAGATGATCACGTCATCGAGGTAAACATGGCAGATCTTGCCAATGAGTTCCCGCAATGCGAGGGTGACACGGCGTTGGTGCGTGGCAGGAGCGTTGCGTAGTCCCATCGGCATCACTACCCATTCCCACAGCCCGAAAGGGGTGAGGGTCGCAGTATACTTGATGTGGTCAGGATGGACGAGGGTCTGAAAAAAGGAGTTGGTCATATCGATTTTCCCCCATATCTTCCCTTTCGCACAATCAGCTAGGATGTCTTCGACGTGGGGTAAGGGGTAGTGGTCGGGGACAGTGACCTTATTGAGAAGACGATAATCGTTCACCCAGTGAGGAAGGACCGTAGGGTCCATTTTAGGAATGATGAAAGAGGGTGACGCGAACGGCGATGAGGAGGGGCAGATACGTCCAGCGGCATAGTGTTGGTCAATAAGTGTTTTCCACCCTTCACGGTACTTGCGTGGGCAGCTGTATGCACGAGCGACATTGACGGAAGCTCCGGGTTTGACCTCAATGTGGTGGTGAACGGATGTGGGGAGGTCCTTGACGTGGAGGATATCCGAGGGGAAGCAGTCTTTGAAGATGGCCTTGTATTTAGCAGTAAGGGAGGAAAGATGATCTAAGGATGCGAGGGTTTCGATTCGAGTGCGGATGAGGGCAATAGTGTTGGGTTCGGAGGTGTGGGCTGTAAAGTTGAATCGCGCAGGTTCACAAAGGAACAACGCCTCGAGTTGTAAGTGACATTGCTTTCGTACTTCGCGTGCCTTAGCCTGGCCGGCTCGGATCGCTTTTGCCTCCGTTTGGCGTTGGATAAAAGGGGAAACTTTCACGGGGATACGGTTTAACGTGGCATCAGGTAAGTTTAGCAGATCCAGGCCCCGATTTTTATCGATCACGGAACGGGAGCCGGCATTGACCACGAGGTGGTTACGCGCGAGGAAATCGAGTCCAATGATGAGTTCCGTGAACAAGTTCGGGCAAATAATGAAAACTTGGGTGCGAGACTGCCATTGTGCGTCGGGGGATTGTACCGTAATCTTTACAAATTCATCTAAAACTAATTGTCCAACCGAGTCCTTCGCAGTGGAAAAGGCGGCGGCAATGTGTAACGGGTGACGGAGCATGAAGCGAGGTAATGCAAGGGAGTCGGCGAACGAGCTAGAGATCAGAGCTGATGGAGCACCAGAGTCAATAAGCGCGTTAACGGGTGAAGGTAGGCAAGAGGGAGCTGAGATATGGCAGTTCCACCATAGGTGTTTGGGGAGGACGTACTCATCGGCGTGATGGTCCATCTCGTCATCACCGTCAGACGAACCATCTTCAATGGACGCGATGGTGGTTTCGAAAATGGCGGCGATATTGGTGGGAGCAGCCCTGTTGCCTGCGGCCGAGCGCTTGCGGTCCCAAGAGGTCTTTGCAGCTGCGGCGATGTCGGGAGTGAGTGGCTCGTATTCAGCACGAAGGAGAGGAGGAGCAATGCAGTCGCGCGCTTGATGGTCCGCATATAGCTTACGGCATTTGAGGCAGCCATGGTGGTTCATGATGAGTTCGCGTTCAGATTCGGTCAACTTGTCGACCCATTTGCCGGAGGAACCTGAGGCGACGGCGTTGGAAGGGGTGGTGTTGACAACATTCTTAGTGAGCGGAGTCTTGGAGGTCTTGGGAGCTTGAGGGAGGCTGTTGCCAACCGTGATCGCGGCATGGAGCCAGACCTTGTTGGCGTTGTCTTGGGCACGTTGCAGTCCGTCGTCGATCTTGATGACTTCCGCGATCCAGTCTTCGACGTCGGTGACATTGGAGATGTGGTTGTCGTGGTCTTTGGCCTTGTATTTGTCCTGGAGGTCATTGTTGATGCGGATGAGGATGTGTGCGATGAGCTGGTTGTCTTCGACGAAGCCCGTGAGTCCGTGAAGGATGGCATTGCTCTGCCGGATTTCCCCGACCCAAGTTTCGAACGATTTGTCGCCTTGGAAGGAGTGCAGTTTGGCAAGGACTTCATCTTCCCAACCCGGTTTCAACCACTTCTCGTGCATGCGGGTAATGAATTCCGTGAACGTGAGAGCTGAGAGCATGGCTTCATTGGCTTTGACCCAGGTGCGCATGCGTTGGGATTCGAGGCAGTAGAGGATCTTGGCGACTTGGTCCGCGGGAGCAATATCTTTGGCACGGAAATAACGTTGGCAAAACCAGTCGAAATCGTCCAAGACGGAGGGCGTGACGATGCCTTCGGAGAAGGTGGGAGGTTGGGTCTGGGACGTTTGCGCGATGACAGCTTCTCTGGAAGGTTTGGACAAGGTGGGAGGCATGTTGCTAGGGATGACGAATGAGTCTGAGTCGGACGAGTATCGGCGGGGTCTGGGGGCAGGGCCAAAGGGGACAATATGGTCGGATTGAGCCGGTTCAGAAAGCTGGGAGACAGGAGTAGGTGTATTTCTAGCGGGGGAAACAGGAGCAGCAGGAGTCAATGGCGGGCTGATAAGCGCCGGCAGGGACACAGGTGATGAGGGCGTGTGATGGCGGGCGTGGTGAGGACTCGTTGGTGGGGAGGAGAGTAGCGAGGAGTCACGTTCGTCGGAGGAGGAGTCTGAAGGCGGGGCTAAGAGCTGGGTCTGAGAGCGCGTACGCGCCAGTTTGTGAGAACAGAAGGCAGTTGAATGGGTGGATGAGAGGGGGTAAGCATGGTAAGCTTGGGTTTTTCCCCCGTTTCTGGTTCGCTTTTATAACGAACCGCAGAGAAGCTCGTCGAAGGTTTAGGGCCGGGTGAGGGGTTGTACTTCGTTGGGGTATCTGCAAAGAGCTGGGGCAAGGCGGGGAGGTGGGAGACGCAGGTGGGAAGGTACGTGTTCGATCCGAGCTGGTGACAAGAATCGCGTGTTGTTGGAGCTGGGCATGTTGTGTGTTTCGGATCACTCTGTTCGTGTTTAAAAAAAAGTGTAATCCAACCCGGAAGTCAGACCACTGAGCTCGCGCGCGTAAACAGAAACAGAGGTAGATTTCGGAAAGAAAGAATGAGAAACACACAAACGTACGGATCGTAACTAAACTAGCTACACGTGATCGTGTCTCGATCGTAGTCCAAACTGTAAGTAAAGTGTCCGTGATGTATGTGAGTGTCGACTTGTAAGAGTAATCTTACAGTAACTCGCGCAAACAAAGGCTGTGGCTGGACGTGAAATTATATTGTTGCAACCTTGCTCACTGTGCGGGAGGTTTGGAAAAAATGCAGATACATGCCGAGAGCTGGTGCCCATCTTCTGAGAAATGTTCAAGCTTCCTAGGTCATTTCTTGGTTGCAGAGAAATAAATTAGCCTGTCACAGTGTATCAAGCTGACAATTAAAAAAATTGTGACTCCTGGGAGGAAAGTTTGGGTAGAAGCAAGCCTATGGGATGCCTGAAATAAGATCCCAAATGACAGGCAGCAAGGATCAGAGAAGAAGCTATGAAACTTGTACTGTTTTTGATCAGGATGCCAGAAAATGAATTTAGCACTTCAAATGCTGATCTGTTTCTCAGAGCACAGAGAATACACCATGCTGGCCACATATGCTGTACCTGCATGTGAAGAAAAAAGATTGAGCAAAATCCGTTGAGATCTTGTCCTTTGAAGTCAGATTTTGATGTTTGAGGTCATCGTCACGGATCACGCGAAAGTTCGATCCGTGGGTGAATTGGATGCGCCGAAGGCGCACCGAAAAAATGATGAGATTGTCGAGGGTCAAAGTTGGCGGTTTCGTGAGGAAATACCATCAAGAGCGAGAGATACAAGGTGAACATCCTCTCCCTCCCCTCCCTCTCGATTTAATTTATTTAATTTCATTTAATTTATTTAATATTCGCGGCCATGTACACCTATAATATGCGAGCCTCCACCTGTCATCCTTTTTATTTCGCTCTCATGAGTAGTTGACTATACTATGCTTAAATATAATACTGTGTTCACGTACCGAACAAAGCACCTTTTATTACCCAATTTCAGGTCCAATAACTAGTACAGCATTCAGAGAGGGAGGCATCGGGGTCAAGGTAACTCGGCGACCACAACAATTCCCGGCTTCGATTAGGTGCTGGTTGGGACGATCGGAGACGGACTGGTGATTTCTGCGTGTATTCTTTTCGACAAACTATACACAAACTAGATGGTTTGGTGTTTTTTTATACTTGACTTGGCGTGGGTTGCAGTCGACCCTTTAAATTTCTCTCCGTGGTCATCGATCATCGATGTTGCCGTTCAGGAATTCAGGAATTCCGGATCCGTTTTTGATGTGCGGCGACTTCCTTCCTGTTCAATCGACTTTCTCTCGTGAAGTCAACTTGGATATTTATACTTGTCAATCGGTGGGAGGTGGAGGAAGGACTAGAAGAGGAGAAAGGATGTCAAGATGTCGTGGGTGGTGTATTCACGAGAGAGGTGGGTCAACGAGATGTAAAGGGTATCATTAGGAAGGAGCATCCAACATCACAACATCAACACACCGACGAAAGACAGCAGAAACTCTTTTTTTCAAATTACGCACGAAATCACCCCATCCGTACATCGACATCCATTCCCCACATCGGCCAGCTCGTCGATCGTGGATATCAATAACACAACGTCAAAGTACACCTGAGGCCCCTCCCCACGAGAAACATTGAGGGAGGAGGCCTAATCCTGAGCAAAGAATCGAGTGAGATACCTGTACTCGGGGGACTAACCAGCCCGCCATGCTCGATACAAAATAAAACAAAACAATAAAAGAGAGCAGGGCTGACGAAGCGGGAAACTGAACATCGAGTTCACGAGTTGTCCACCACTATGCCAGTAAACGATAAACGCAGCAGAGAGGCTGGTAGTCCGTGACAAGAAAATGATTCCCAGCCTAGATTCCCATCTCCATACCCCATACCCCATACTCCATACTCCATCGTCACCGCTTTCCAAACACCACCTCGTCGTAGCCAGCCCACTAAGAAGACCTGACCTGGCTCCAGACGAGCGGAAGAGTCCCATCGCTCGATCGAACTGTCAAATAAAATTGAACCTGCAACATGCGACCCGCGAACAACCTTCCCTCGCCAACGCGAAGAAACGACTTGATGGGTGGTGTTCATGCAGATCGACGAAGGAGAGAGGTATGATCGGGTAGCGATGCATAGACGTGTGAGATATCTTCCTGAACACGAAAAAGACACGTAATGAATCCTCGTCCATCCCATCTGCTCGCGTGTTTCCTCCATCTCATCGAGACCAACACAAAGACACTTCTGTCGCCTCTCCTCGAGTTACGTGGAGAATCGTCGAGGAAGGAGGCTGATACTCAAGGGAAATCTGCAGCGCGATTCATGTAATCCAAACAGGAAGGGGAGGCGCACTCTAACCTGCATACAGTCTGCGAAAATCCTGTTCGACGACGTGGTAGACCGACCCCAACTCTTTCACCCACCATTCTCCCACCACGCATGCCTGAACCCTTACTCTCCGCAACTGGCTGACTTACTATGGCGAGGTTGTCGTGGAACGAGGAGGGTTGCAGATACACCGGCTGTTCCGAAGGGATGTGCCAAAGATGTGGGAGGAATCTGAGCACGGTGGGAGGAGCGGAGTCGCAGCCGAGGCGGAACAGAGTCTCGACATGGTGTGAGGCTGCATATGCGCCGGGTATCTGACGATGGAGTAAGGGAGGAGGTTTTGGTGCGGGGAAAGAATCGAGAACTCATATGCACTATGTGTCATGTCTGGGGCACCCATGTATCGCGTCTCCTCATGGGATCGGTGCACAAATGGGTGACGGTACTTGGGGCGAAATTCTAACCCTTTCCGTGAGGACTATGATGCGTATGTTGCGAAGGGGGCATCAGCAACCAGATGGATTGAGTGGAATGGCGTTCGTGGGTTGGGAGATGCGTGGTAACCTCAAAGGAAGGAGGTTCTCGTGGAGGCTGAGATACGACAGCATCGAGATGGACCTGGGGCGATGTCGCATCAAGACGACGAGCAAGGAAAAAAGAGAGAAGAACGCACCAGAAAAGTGTCATGCCTATATATCTAAATGCCTCTCGTTGCTCCCAATCCCAATGCTGCACGACTCCACAGACTGCTCACGATACCAAAAGATATTGGTAGGCTTCCCAGGATTTGAAGTGACCGTTGAACCCCGCATACGTTCGCCATGAACTTATACATCGGCGTGTGCTTCTCTTCCGTCACACGTGCGCACCGGGACCCCTGGTCTGCATGAGTACCCGAGGTTTAATCTGTTGCGGGGCAACGACCGGCGCGTGGGTGCCAGAGGAGGGTTCGAGGACGTGGGAGGTCTAGGGGCCAGGCATCTGAGGGTCGGATCAGCGAGCTGGTTTGGGTGTGGGGAGGAATCAAAGTTTCATGCCTGGAGACCCGTCCTGTCATCGGATTGGCAGAAAGATGGGTGCTTGGGGTGCCGTCTCAGCGTGAACAACGATGTGGGTGCTTCGAAGGAGAGGGTGAAGGGACGGGACGGTGTCGTAGTATGGGAGACGCGTAACGCATGGACATTGACGCGCGATGAAGATGTCAAAACGGCGACCAAGACAAAAAGAGAGAAGAACACACCTACATACAACGTCATCCCAACATCCCATCATTCCACATAATGCTCATGATACCAAACGACAATCAGGGCGCTGGCTGGCGACGTGGCAACACCGTTCTCCTGAACGACGGTATGTTCAAGTCAGCATGTTCAAGTCAGCAAGACACGTAGATTAGTGGATAGAAAAGAACTCACGTTGTAGTAGCCATACGAGAGCAATGAGAAGGTCACAGAGTCTGCGACAGAGCATATATAGACTAGACAGCGTGCAAGGCAAGCACGATCGAATGCGCCCAAGTGATGAAAGGGAGGAAGAACAGAGTTTCGGTGGCTGTGCAACAATCGATTATCTGTTCGTTTTCTTCTCCCATGCACCGAGTTCGATTCCCCAGGGTTTCCTCACTATTGCTGCCCCATACCTTATCATTTCAACAGCGAACATTTAGCCCAAAAGAGAATTGATTATCTGGCGCAACGGGCCCGGTTGTCGAACTTTAAACATTTCTCTGGGTTCTCCGATCTGACCGAAAACATGACACCTCGACAGGATATCTTTTCCCCCATTCTCATCATGCTTTCATCTACTCACCGTGTTTATGAATTTTGAACGCACACCACCGACCCAGTAGTGTGACGAGACAAACGTCGGAGTACCTGTACGCGAAGTTGCTCTGTACATCCCAGAGGCTGCATCTTGAGCGATTAGACCATATCTTCTCAAGGTCATCCGATTCACACTCATATCTTCCTCACATTCATTCAATCCACACGCTACACGCTACGACCACCACCATGACCTGTGTGTTCTCGCTCCATCCTTCCACCCGGTGCAATTCTACTTCTAACTCCCGATATATCTTCAATGACGAGACCTAGCGGTGTATTGGAAACACCCCCACGTACAAGACTCAGAATCTTTCCAATGCACATGGGAGGCTCCCTGTTCGAACCAGGGACTGGGTCTTGTGGAGAAAATCTTCAATAACGTTTTTTAATTACACTCTCTTGACTATATCAAGCTCATACTATTTTAGAACCTCAATACCAGCCTTTGTATCCAGGAAAAAAGCACCAAATGCTCAAGTTCGTATCCTTCCCCTACTCAAGCTCCCCTTCCTAATGCTACTAGTACCTCCCACAACAGACCCAGTGGTGTACCGGAAATACGTCAGGTGAAATTACACATGAGGGCGGTGAATCTGTTCTGTTGTCAAACCTGTGGGAGCTCCCAGTTCGAATCAGGGCTGGGTCGTAACTTCAGAAGGCAGAGCCTATTTTTGTTCTCCCTTCGTACGATATGCGATGGATGGAACGGAATGTAACTTTCAGTCCTCATGACAACGATGACTGTTCCGATTGGGTGCATCGATTTCAGTCGAATCCTCAGCGATATACTCACGCACCACTAGAACCACGGCATACGGGACACGGCAGCCGTTAACGTCAACTTCAATGCGGCCACCTTTTATGTCCCCGTGCATCCGAGGCTTCTCCTGACTTTCGTCGCTTGTCCATACACCATACATCTTCAATGACCCACACACGAGCACTGTCCTCCTTTCAGGTTTAAAATTCCTAGTTTGAAAACAAAACGGTGTCGATCTTACTTCATCCTTAGCCTGATGTACAAGTACGAGTACAATGACGGTAACGAGATAACCTTCCCCCCCAAGCAATGCGAGTGGAACTGAAAGACAGGGGTATATCAGCAATCGAAGCCACACCAGCTCAACGAACAAGAAAATGAACGGGCGGCGAAACCGGGGAAGACCAACTCACGGCCTGCAATACCGAACATCCCCTTGACCGATGTGCCGAGCTTCCAGTTGAGCACTGACCTGGACTCCCCAGATGCGAAATGGGGACGCGAAATATCCTGCACCACCCCGAACCTCGACCTCCGTTCCAGGTTTGGAAACACCATCGATCACAACCCACACACACTGCGGGAAAGATGAGAAGGAGGGTGCATGCAAAGACTCGAGCTACAAACACGCGAATGGGAACTGATTACGGTGTTGTTTACTTGCTGTACGAAGAAAATGACGCACCATCATCAACCCTCGGTTCCCCACATCAACACGCGAGTCACGACCCATACGTGTCACCTTTCCTCGAGACCTGCGTAAGCCATGCCAGGAAGCGCCAGCCCCGCATTCTCGAGAACATTTGACCCCCTCCTCATACAGGCTCAAAACCTCCAGTTCACGTCATATTGTTCCATCGCCAGCAGCTAAATGCCGGACGAGGTGGAGGGAGGTGGAGGGAGGTGGAGGAGGAGGATGCGATATGTTGAGGAAGAGTAGCGACATCTGAGGAGGAAGGATGTCGTTCTCCGGCTCGAGATGATCCGGGGAGCACTGGATGTCGTGGGCGGTGTTCACAATACCACCCACGCGAAGTCGGCGAGTTTGAGGGATACGATGGGGTAATAACGCATATACACGTGAGTTATCTCCCCAAACGCGACATAAAAAGAAGACATGCAGTGAACCCCCCGTCCCGCCCTGAATCTTCGCCACTTTTTTTCCTCCATCCCCCAGATCAGGCCATAGAGACCAACACAAAGACATGCCTGTCGCCTCTTCTCAAGTTACGGGGAAGCGGCATCGAAACGTTAATACAAGAGGCTCGATGCTCACGGGAAGGATGGAGCACGACCCGCGTAATCCAAACAGGGAGGTGGAGGTGCACTCTAACCCGCATACAGCCTGCGAAAATGCAGCTCGACGATACGACGTTGATCACACGACTCCACCACTCTCCCCACATGCATGCCTAAAACCCATTCCTCTCGACGACCACCTGATTTCCCATGGCGAGGTTGCGGGGGAACGATGGGCGCATAGACGAGGGTTCGAGCCACGCCAGCTGTTTCGAAAGGATGTGGGGTAAATCGGAGGAGCGGTGATGTCGTGGTGAGAAACACGGAATCATAGCTGAGACGGATACCAGGGGCTGGACAGAATCTTGACGTGGTGTGTGTCTAGACATATGCCGGGCGTCTGAGCACAGGGTCTTTGATGCTCACGGGAAGGATGGAGCACGATTCGTATAATCCAAACAGGGAGGTGGAGGGCACTCTAACCCGCATACAGTCTGCGAAAATTCAGCTCGATGATACGACATGACCACACGACTCCACCACTCTCCCCACATGCATGCTAAAACCCACTACTCTTGACGACGACCTGATCTCCCATGGCGAGGTTGCAGGGGAACAATGGGCTCATAGACGCCCCAGCGGTTATGGGAGAAATTAGAAGAGCGGTGATGTTGTGGTGGAAAACGCGGTATCATAGCTGAGACGGATACTAGGGGCTGGAAAGAATTTCGATGTGGTGTGTGTCTAGACATACGCCGAGCGTCCGAGGAAGAAAGAGTTGGAGCGAGATCCGTGGAACCCATGCAGGGAGGGGAGGCGGTCTCTGACCCGCATACAGTCTGCGAAAATCCTGCTCGACGACGCGGTAGAACGGCTCCAACTGTTCAATCTCCACGACTGCATGACTTTCTGAGGCGAGGGTGTGTTAGAACGATGGGCGCGCAGAGGAGCAGAGGGTTCGGGACATTCCAGCTGTTCCAAAGATATGTGCCGAAGATGTGGGCAGAATGGGAGGAGCGATGACGTTGTGGCCATGGTGAGCTGGGACAGATCCCAGGGGGCCGGGACGGAGTTTCGACATCATGGTGTGAGCACTATGGTATCTGACATAGGGTCAGCGAGGAAGTTTGGATGCAGGGAAAGAATCAAGAACTCATACCTGCACCGCCCGATGCACAATGTATCACGCCCGGGAAACACATGTCGTCTTCTCATGGGATCGGCACACAGGGATGCATTCGCAAGGAATATGACATGCTTGGGAGTTTCGACGGCCAGGCCTGCTGGGATGGGAGATGCGTGGGAGATCGATATGGACATGGGGGGGGACGCATCAAGACGACGACCAACACCAAAAGACAAAGCACACACCAGAAACGCGTCACGCGCTTCCAAACCCCCCCTCGTTCCCACCATCCCACTCCACAGACTGCTCTTCACACCAAATGACTCCCAGGATTAGTGCGTCACTCAACCCCGAACCCGACCGAGACGTGGCGGTATGTGCAATGTGAACTGACAACGGGAGGCGTGAAGAGGATGGATAGCACCCTGAACAAAAGTTTTCGTGTCTCTACTATGTAAGCTGTAATCAACAAGGTTCATGGACCGACGACGGAGAAGAACTCACAACGTACGCACAATCATAATCGATGAGAAGGTCTCATAGTCTGCCATATCTCTTTCAAGAGTTGATCCAAGCATGAGTAGAGAGTTGATCCAAGCATGAGTAGAGAGCGTGTCCAAGCCGAGTATGATCGAATGAACCCAAGTGGTGGACACTGCAAGAGAGTTGGAAGGGAGGAAGAACCGATTTTCAGTGGCTGTGCACCGATAATCTACTGTACATACTTCCGCCGAATTAATCCCATTCTAATTCTACCCCCAGGCTCGAACATTATAGACCTGGTAGTGTAATGATAAGGTTGATAAGGTTGATATTGCCGCAGTGGTCCCGATTAGGAACGGAGCGGTTTCCTGTACTACATACATGGGCGTTAGCGCGTCCATTGTCAAATATGGCGTGCTTGGGACACCTGTTCGAATCAGGGCTGGGTCATCAGAACCTCAGTGATATGTTTTATTTCGCTCTCTTTAATCTTGAGCATTGCTTAATGACGAGACACGGCTGGATAGGCCAATGACAGAAATACGACATGGCGAGCCAGAGATGACGACAGGGAGTGAGAACACGAGAGAATGCGGCTCATGCTGAACATCATGGGTGAAGATGCAAACCGATGAAGTTGAGGGATATGATGGGATACTAAACGCATATAGCACACGTACGAGTTATCTCCCCAAACACGAAGAAGACACGCAGCGAATCCTCGTCCATCCCACCATCCCACCACATCAGTTCGCGAGGTCCGGCGCAAAGACACTCCTCACAAGGTACGCAGACACAGCATCAAAACGTTAAGATAGGAGAATCAATGCTCAAGGGAAGGCCAGATCGCGATTGTGTGATCCAAACAGGGAGTAACGTCGCTCTCTGCCCCGCATACAGCCTGCCAAAATCCAGGTCGACGGCATGGCAGAACGACTCCAGGTCGACGACATGTCATAACAACCCCCAACTTGACGACGTGGCAGAACGACCCCGACCCCCAACTTTTCATCTGCCACTCTCCCCAGATGCACGCCTAACTCCACTACCACCCGATTCTTCATGGCGAGGTCGGTGGTGGTGGTGAAACGATGGGCGCGCGCGCATAGGAGGGGGTTCGAGACGCGCTCGGGTGTTCTGGAGGGGATGTGCCGAAATTGTGGGAAGAATTTGAGGAGCGTGGTGCCCAGGACTAGACTGCGTGGGGTAGAATGGAGCTTCGCATATCCGCTGCATGGACATCTGAGAATCGGATCAATGACCTAGTCTGTGGTGCGGTGGGGAATCGACGATACGTACCTGCACTAGCCAATGAACATGTACAAGATATCACGCCCAAGGACATATATATCGCTTCTTCTCACGGGATCGGTGCGCAAATGAGTGGTACTTGGGGTGAAACCCTGACCCTTCCGTGAGGACTGTGATATGTGTGTGTCGAAGGGGGCGTCAGCAACCAGAAGGATTGAGTGGAATGGCGTTCGTGGGTTGGGAGATGTGTGGTAATCTCAAAGAACGGGGGCTCTCATGGAAGCTGAGATACGACAACATCGAGACGGACCTGGGGGCAACGTCGCGTCAAGACGACGAGCAAGGGAAAATGAGAGAAGAACACACACCAGAAAGGCATCATGCTCATCCAACCGCTTCTCGTTCCTCTCAATCCCGAGCTGAAGTACTCCGCAGACTGCTCACCATACCAAAAATATATCAGGGTTTGAAGTGACCGTTGAATGCCGCACACGTTCGTCATGGACTTATATATCGGTGCATGCTTCTCTTCCATCACACGTGTGCACCCGGACCCCTCCTCTGCATGACTACCTGAGGTCAAATCCGTTGTGGTGCAACGACCCGCGCGTGGGTGGTGGAGGAGAGGTCGAGGAAGTGGGGGGTCTAGGCGCCAGGCATCTGAGAGTCGGATCAGCGAGCTGGTTTGGGTGTGGGGAGGAATCAAAGTTTCATGCCTGGAGACCCGTCCTCTCGTGGGATTGGCAGAAAAATGGGTGCTTGGGGTGCCATATCAGCGAGGACAACGATGTGCGTGCTTTGAAGAAGAGGGTGAAGGGACGGGACTGTGTCGTGGGTTGAGAGACGCATGGGTATTGAAGGAACGGTGTGGCTGGAGGACTGAAGCGCGACAAGACATTAAGACTACGACAGACAAAAAGAGAGAAGAACACACCTGAAAACGTCATCCCGACGCCTCATCACTCCACATAATGCTCATGATACCAAAGGACACTGGTAGGCTTCGAAGTATCAGGGCGCTGGCCGGTGACGTTCTCCTGAATGACATTCTGTATGTCCAAGTCAGCAAGACACGTGGATTGGCAGATGGAAAAGAACTCACATTGTGGTAGCCATACGAGATCGTTGAGGAGGTGACAGAGCGTGCAAGGCAAGCCTGATCGAATACGCCCAAGTGATGAAAGGGCAGAAGAACGGAGTTTTGGTGGCTGTGCAACGATCGATTATCTGTTCGTTTTCTCCCCCCATGCACCGAGTTCGATCCCCTACCGATTCCTCCTATTATTGCCTCCATGCCTTATCATTTCAACAGCGATAATTTGACCCCAAAAGATTGATTGTCTGGCGCAACGGGCCCTGGTTGTCGAACTCAGCGATTGCCATTTCTCTGGGTTCTCCGATCCGACCGAAAACATGAAAAATTGACAGGATATCTGCTCTTGATCTGCTTTCCTCCATTCTCATCATGCTTTCATCTACTCACCGTGTTTAAGAAATTTTAACGCACACAACCGACCCAGTAATGTAACGGAACCACGCCTGAGACAAACCTGAGATTACTGTACTGATTCGACCTACTCTTCATGTAACGCGTAATGCGGGCCCCTGAAGAGAAGAGAAATGGTGGGTGTAACGCGTAACAAATTTTTCTGAAGAGCGTTACAATACACAAAATATATAATCAAAAACTCACTTTTTTTGGTAAGCCGCTGGAGGCAGGGATCACCCGGGAAGTCAAAAATTTTTCCCAAGCAAGTGAAGAGATTTGGGTCTTGTAACGCGTAACACGTGGCCATGAAGACTTGAAGAGATCATGTATTTTGGTAACGCGTAACATGTCATGAAGAGTAGGTCGAATCAGTACAGTACGCCAAGTTGCTCTGTACATCCCAGTGGCTGCGTCTTGAGCGATTAGACCACATAACCTCCTCGTAACAGGTCCAATTCTACTTTTAGCCCCTGAACATAGCAGATCTAGTGGTGCATTGGAAACACACCCACATGAAATAAATGTATTTCAAATCGTCACCCTGTGGGAGCTCCCTGTTCGAATCAGGGGCTGGGTCTTATAGGAAATATGAGCAGTAACTTTTTTAACCTCACTCTCCCGACTATATCAAGCCTCATACTGTGTTCAGATCCTCAACACCAGCCCTTGTATCCAAAAAAGCACCACAATACTCAAGTTCGTACCCTTCCCCTGACCAGATGATTCCCCCTCTCGGCCCTCCCCACACACCCCCTCCCCTACCTCCCACAACAGACCCAGTGGTGTATCGGAAGCACGCCAGGTGAACATTATGACCTTTGTTGTCAAACCTGTGGGAGCTCCCTGTTCGAATCAGGGCTGGGTCGTAACTTCAGAAGGCAGAGCCTATTTTTGTGCTTCCTTCGTACAAATGCGATGGATGGAATGGAATGTAACGTTCAGCGCTCATGACAACGATGAGTGGGCTAGGTACTGTTCCGATTCCAGTCGAATCCTCAGTGATATACTCATGTACCACCACTAGAACCACGGCACATGGGACACGGCAGCCGTTAACGTCAACTTCAATGTTTGCACACCTTTTATGCCCCTGTGCATCTGAGTCTTCTCCTGACTTTCATCACTTGTCCATGCACCATCAGTACTGTTCGTACTGTGTCAGGACTACACACAAGCACCATCCTCCTTTCACCATGTTGAAATTCCCAGTCTGAAAAAAGCAAAAATGACCTGATTCCAAAACCCGAAAAGTAGAAGAACCATGACTCAAACCTGACCTCAATTTTGGAGTTTGGGTCCAAGCACCACTAGCAACACTATAGCCTATGAGAAGGGCATATGCGAGAACTCGAGGGCTACAAACACGTGGGTAATATTTATTATTTATCATTCAGGGCATGATTTATTGCACATGAAGAAAAGAACGCACAGAATGGGATCCTTGGTTCACCTCATTGAGTATCTTCAGCGTGGTCCTTGAATTCCCTGTAAAGAAAGTAGACTCCGAGCATGTAGCGGCCTGCCGAAAGACACATATGTCACCTTTCCTTGAGAGTTGAGATGACACGGGGGTGGCTTGACAGTTGATGCTCGAGCAACATCTGCGTAATTCATGCAGGGAGGTCAAGCTGCTCGAAATATATAAATGACCACACAAATAATAATCAGGGTATGGGTTATCACTCACACCGTTCTACCGACTCACCTCACCACCTGTCCAAACATTGAATCTATTCTGGCGACAGTCTGCCCTGCATGAGACATGACTATGCTGAGAATGAGGAGTGGCATTCATGTCAATTTTAACTTCGAAGGAGCTGCAGTGACAGTGGATGGTAGGAGGGAAAGAGTAGACCAATCAAATCTCCTCTCAGAGAAGAGTGTAGATCTGAGCATAGAACCAAAAAGCAGGTTTGTCGGGGGGGGATGTGTTGGGCCTTCTTTGCATGCTGGATGTCATCAGGGCTTTAGCATCGATGACCACAGAACAATCAGTGCATCAAAGGTATGGATATGGGTATCCTTGTACCCATTCCATGATGGCAATGATAGAAGGAGAGGGATGATTTTTGTGGTGGCATGAGAGGTGTGTGGCTTTGATGATGAGATGTCAGTGAAGCATGGAGCACGGTGTGAGAGGAACAGAGGAAGGTATGTGAGGAGGAGTATTGGAGAGGCTCAAGATGGCGGTGAAAAGACAGAGGAGATGAGAGAGAATGGTACTAGATGAGCATTATGCCCATCTGACTGCTTCTTGTTTCATTCCTGCTAATACTCCATCATCTGCATATGACCTGGTGGTATATCGAGCTATGAGGCACAACATGTGATTGGACTGTTGATTGAGAACAGAGGAGAGTCAGTAAAAATTGTACGCCGATGTTAGAAAAGAACTCACTAATACATGAAAGGTGAGAACCGGTACCCTAATCGTAACCAAAGACCCATAGACTGGAGTGCACAGAGTGAATAACGAGCATGGCAGAAGGAGCCGGCATGATGGTGGAAGGCTACAAGAGTGATGACCAGATGAACATTTGAGGCACCATCATTCCCAACCTGAAAATGCCTAAAAGAGGTATTGACCACAATGAAGTGGTGCCCGGCATCATCCCTACATATTCACTGAGAATCAGCAATGTCACACAGTGTGAGAAGATCAGAGGGTTTGGGTGGAGGTGTGTGTTTTGACTGCAGCAGAAGCAGAAAGCAAAGGCTGAGGATCTCATCAAAACAACAACGAAAGGGAAGAATGAATAAGAACATATCAGACAAGCACTCGCTTCTGTTATACACCACCTTGCAGACTGCACACAAGACCAAGATATAATGACAAGCTTCCAGCGTTACAATGATGTTGAGTCACTGTTGCTTGAAGTTGAATGGACTGTCGAATGAGATGAGTATGGTGAAAATCTATGACAGAAAAAGTGCCTGGGTATATGGCAAAGAGGAAACAGCCATTGATACACCATTGCCTCCCTGAGTATACTGAGAGAGAAAAGTCAGAAAAATTTGTGAATCACTGATGAGAAAGAACTCGCTGATAATCATGAAGGTCAACAACACTATTATAACTGCAGAGGAATTCAAAAAAGTCTGTGAGAAATCCTGCAAAGGCTCACCAATCTGCTCGTAAGGTGTGAGCATGAACAAATCAGTGGTGGTGGAAGAGTGGAAGAGATGGGGTTGAGTGGCTGTGCACTGATGATCTATTCATTTTCTTCTCCCATAACTGAGTTCGATTCCCAGTGGATTCCTCACTATATTCCTGCTTCTGTATCACCTTGGTTCATTGGCATATATGCTGGCAATACAATTGAATACAAAAAGTTATTTCCTGGAGCTACTGCTCTAAATTTTTAACTTCAAACAGTAATTGTGATTTCTCTGGGTTCCCCTGTATGCCTCCCACAGAAATCTGACAGGAGATCTGTAGATAAGGCTCCAACCATTTAGTTTTCGTTTACGCATTTGGGCAAACTAAACAGAAATGGTATGTAAGCATTTATAACCATTTACAACCAGTTAGTAAAGGGTATATAAAGGTCAAAAAATATATTTATTTGTAGGGGCAGAATCTGTTGACAGAACCAATAGTTACATCTACAGAAGTGTGTTTTTACTCCAAACCATTCATAGAAAGGGTGTTCCATTGAGAAATCAGTGTATTTCCGTGCAGAGCTAATGTGCCTTGTCGCTCAATGAGTAAGTTGCCAGTGTCGGGACTCAGACATGATCTGATCAAGCTTGAGCCTCATGAGGTTGAGCAGTACATTGGCAGACCAGTCGAGACCTTGCAGATATTTTACACAGTTTTGGCCTTGTTCGTGCAAGTCGATGCATAGAATGGTGAGAAGTAATCGAGTTTAGAATATTTTTACAGAAGTCTAATCGGGCATCGATACCCGGTTAGAAATCCTTTGGTCTCGGAGACCATCTCAGACTCATCCGCGGTGGATGACGTCCTCTATACCATGGGGTATAAATTGGAGGACTCAGTGTCCCTCCCGCTCTCATACTGTTCTCTGACCCCATCACCGAGATCACAGTATTTTTCAGTTGCCCACCTTCCCGCAACCTTTTTGTTCATAGTAGGACCTTACTCTCCTCGAATGGACATTTTAGCAGGCTCCCAGGTCGGGCTCGCTCACCTGCGGAGTTTTGCGATCCCTATATTGGCTTGAGCATCCTTACATAAGATTTCTTACATTCAGCGATTGAACGATTAGAGCTGTGATGATGGATTTGCCATTCAGTCACACCTTGTCACATCAGTCACATTTACCATTTTGTTTACCGTTTATTTACCATTTGGGGGGTCTGGTAAACTAAACAAAAATAGTAAATGGTGGTACCGTTTACAAATGGTAAACAAACTAAATGGTTGGAGCCTTATCTGTAGATGTACTCTGCTAGCCCCATCATATCATCACTTTCTGTCCTACTTATACCTACCCAGTAAAGTATTGGAAGTATGGCCAGGATGAGGTAATCAAAAGTCAGGGTACTGGTACACCCTGACATCCCTCTTTGCATCGAACAATTAGATGACCTTTTCTCCCCAAAATGGCTCCCAGCCTGACCCCGGTTCTCTGTACACTCTACAGCCAGCATTATGGTTTGCAGTGTCTTCTCACTCCATCCTCCTGCTCAGTGGTCTCATTCTAATTGTAACTCACAACAAGTCCTGAACACTACCAGACCTAATGGTGTTCCGAAAATATATCTACGTGAAATATGAAGTACTCGGGCTACACGTGGGAGCTCCGTGTTCGATTGACATGGTTATTCTATTATCAGACACAAGTGCTTGAAATTCATTATATAATTCCACTAATTGACAGCACTCCCATGCCTCGAAGGAGTGGGAACCTATCCTCGAGGCACTTATAAACCCTGTCACAGTCATCGCGGGTTACATCATCTTCGTCCCCATAATCAAAAAAGTCAATCGAAATCTCCACTCGATGCAAAAACTCAAAATCACCACTCGCCAGGAGCACATCAAACGAGCTCGCCCAATCTGCAGAGTTTCTCCAGCCAAACTCAATGATATCTTGTGGAAGGCAATAAAGGATGAGGGTGATCTCTTCAAGATGATTGTGCCCTTTGATAGCCGCGAGGGATTGAGCAAACCAGAGTAGGTGAAAGGGTACAGTTTCAACAGGGTGCATGCAGGCGAACTTCAGGATACGCAGGTTCGTCGTGATGCCGAGGGCAATAGGGCAGCCGTCTTCGAACTCTATAATGAAATGAGATGTTGAACAAGAGTCAGATCACGGAGGAGCTCACCAGGGACAAGATCATAGGAGTTGTGGTTCCAATCAAACTCCTCAAGGGTGGAAGCTGCGTCAACGATGATGGCTGCCGCTACTTCCTGCATCGACATCTTATGGCCATGAAGCTCAATGCTGCGAAGATGGGAGAAGATGAATGTGGATGGAGGATGAGAGACCCTTTCATAGAGTTTCTGCATGGCGAGCACGGCAACACAGTCGATTTTCAGAAATTCCAATCTGCTGGTTGAGGAGGAGATCGGAAGTGCAAGGGCTCCACTGGTTGCAAGGTGGTCGTCATATGCAGGGGGAATTTCGAGAGGGAACCCTTGATACGAATCGAGGGAAATGAGGGACAGCCGTTTGAGATATGCACACGTCGAAGCCAGATAGATAACTGGAAAGTTCACACAATAAGCCAAGGTGATATCAATCAATTTGTTTGACTGAAACATCTGGATCAGCGCGGTTGCCAGATCGAAGGAGATGCTGTTTGCGTGCACCGTTCCTCTTGCACACTGGAAGAAAACAGATTTCAAGGAACCAGAACAAAGGTGCCTGCAGACGCGGGGAAGGACTTCGTCTCGCTGAGAGTATTGCTTCGAATAAAAGTAGTTCGATACATGGAGATGCTCCACATGGCGCGCGAGGCTGGGATTGTTGTCGAATACCTTCAGGAGGTACTTGAGTGGACGGCGAAGGTGTGGTAGTTGGAACTTTATGGTGCGGAAGAGATGCCTTTGAGCCCGAGTGACGAATACTTTCGACACGAGTGAGCACTGTTTCAAGGAACGTGCCTCGTCGTGGAGCTGATCGATGATAGTATCGATGATTTCAGGCGGCACTGGAATTGGTGTGATGCTGGTGCCAATGGAATCGCGGTCCATCGAGAGTTCTTGAGACGACTTGTTAACAAGTTTGGGGTTTGAGATTGGGGAAATACTTACGCTGAGTGAGGATGATTCCAAGATGACACGAACCGCAGTCAGCCACATGCGGTTCCTCATTGATCGGGAATAGGTTCACCACGTGGAAAATTGGATCGAAAGGTGTCTACTTCCGAGTGAGTTGACGCCGGCTGGTCTACAGCTCAGGATGATGTCCCTGCGTTTCTCCGAGTTGCGGTTGGAATATCGAGGCTTGCTCCTTCAGGAGCGTTATGCACCGCTCTTCAATACAATTTTTTTGGTTTTTTTTGAGGGGTAGGATTTGGATATGTACGAACCAGCTCCGGAGGTCTTTTCCGTTGTTTCGGCTTTCCTGGGATGGTTACCACCCTTGCTTTCGTCCTCTCTATCTCATCATGGGTGTGCGGGAAGTTGCGAATCGAGTCTTTGTTTCTGTAATGGACCTAAATAATCGAATGATTTTTTCCTTGATTCTTGCACGTATCAGGTAGACTGGACTTGGTTCATGGTCATTTAGATTCTCCATCATGAATTCCAATCACTACAGGCGGCATAAGAATACGAGTACGTCAAAAATCGAAGGGGCGCGGCGACATGGGACTTAAACGACGGCCAGTCTTTCGTATAAACGGGGTTCTCCCCTCGATCCCGAGGGGATGCGGTTGCTCGGTTTCTGTCCATCGGTCAGGGGGAGGAGCGCAGTCGAGGGTGGACGATATACTCGAGTACGGAACTGCTAGTGGTTAAATTCCGGCCAAATGGACCACACAAAAAGAAATGAATATGTCCATTATCGCATCCAAGTTTGAACACAAGGAGAAACTCAGACAAATGGGCGGACCCATGAGGCCATGCCCCGCATCGTGAAGAAATGCGAGTCCACAACGTGGCACTCCACTGAACTCCTCATTCTGTCACTCCACACCCATCAAGGTACACCGTCCTTTCCCTTCGCCCCCGCGGCTTAACGACTCGCCTTCAGTGACCTCGATGCAGCAATACCCAAAGTCGTGGCCGAATTCAAGCACTTCTGCATAGAGCGAGCGGGTACTAGTCCTAGAAGCGAGATTTCTGCGGCTCGAACACCCGAAACGAACCTCTGATCCGCATAAAACTTGAATCATCCACTGGAACTACCACATTTCCGTATCGTGAAGAAACCGCGAGTTAGGCTTTGACGTGGCGCATCGAACCCACATGGAAAGAACATCGTCGCCTTACAGGACATCCCGCACAGCTACATTAAGTGCTAATGTGAGTAGAACTTCGAGTTGATGTATGATTCGAGAATTATGAGTTGAAGGTTGTCGCTAAGTACCAAAGAGTATGCCAACGTCCAGTCGAATCCGCCTACAAGAGACACATTTGAAAGTAATTAAATGAATACGAGGTTCGTGGATGAAAGACCACGGGAAAGAACGTACATTGTAGTCGCCCAACCAGCCCTCGATGACATCCTCCTCAATGTTTGTCCAGGATGACGGCGTTCGGGCGTCGTGAAGCCACATCGAGAGTCGAACCGCGCCCACTTCAACATACCTCCACCTCACTGCAGCATCTCTATACACCGCCTATTCCCTTAGCTTCCAGGACCGGATAACTCGTCCAGATCCTTGCTTCTATTGGCGGGCGAAGCGTAAAGTCCTGGTCGAATATAACATCCATGGGTAGTGGCTCGAACACTCGAAATGAATGTCGAACACGCGTATATGCACTCGCTCAGACTGTTAAGTTTCATTCCCAACACCAATACGACCATAGTGGAGCACCGATACGCGTTGTGTTGAAGACGAGGAGCATGTGATGAGAATACGAAAGGTGTCGAGGGGCGTGGCGTGGTGGATATGGAGTATCCATGGATGCAACGAGCTGTACTGGGGCGGCTCGTCAGGCCCATGTCGGAAAGGAAGAGGGAGCAAAACGTACCAGAATATCCTCGCCTAATAAACTGCTGTGTTATGCCGACCGAAATCGTGTTCTTAGAGAACGGAGGAGCATTTGTGTTGATGTCGGGAATTATGGGAGGAATTATCGTTGGGCACCACAGTGTATGTGAACGTCCAGCGTGTTGGACTACCGAAGACAGGAATGAAAGGAATTATTAGACGAAGCGCCTCGTGAAAGAAAGTGAGAGAACGTACATTGCTATCATTCAGCCACTTCTCGATGATCATCAGCTGAGCTCATCCCCACCCATTTCCATCCACCGCCGGCATGGAAAGCAGAGTCGAAGGTTCGCCTCTCCTCAACTTCAGCGGGCGCAACGTCGGTGTTTACGGGGGCTCGTCATGATCGGAGTGAGTGTGCCCACATCGAAGGTGAGGGTTGAGACACATGAGGATATATGAGCAATGAAAGCGTGTGCTGTGGAGGGCATAGTTATCGCATCGTCGGCTGGTATGCGTGTGGACAAGTCGGACGTACTCGAACGAAGGAGCGTCTGCCCCGCATTTCCATCGTCGTTACAGTCCATTGTCCAACCAAAAGTTGGCCAATTGGTGTTCTAACCCGCCTCAAACATGACGTCTGTCAATTGAAAAGATATAGCTTGGCGAAAACATAGAAGGGCTGGTGACGTGGCGAGGAGAAAGAGGTGTCCATTACCTCTGGCCGTCGGAATGAGGCTCGATGTGTCTGAAAGAAAGTCGACTATAGGCAGAGTCGTGGATCGGTGAGGGAGGGATCTACATACACTGGGAATTTATAGAGCCATCTCTCTCAGTTACTCATCGACAGAAGCGTAGAGAGTGTGAACGACGAGCGTGAAAAAGTACGAGTGATGATCCATGGCTCAGGCTGTGGTGGGTGGAATAGAAGATATTTTCAGTGGCTGTGCTCCGTTCTCTGGTCTTGTTCTCCCATGACCGTGTTCGGTTCCCATCGGCGTCCTGCTCCATATCACATCTTCGTGCACTCTAACTTTTTACTGAGGCGTCAAAGTTTTAATGACACCCTCCATCCTCTGTGTTCACCTTGTTTAGGTGCCAATCTGACCGCTGGGAGGAAATTCAGCGATACCCCCCTTTCATCGCCCAGCGCGTCTCTGCATAAATAAAGGCCCAGTACCGCATCGACATCGCTCCGATGGACCATCGTGTTTATCACTCTGTGGGCATTTCACTCTATCCGACTCAGAGACTGGGACGTTCGCGAAGGGGTATGGTTTCGTTGTGTTTTCTACGTCGAGAGGATTGATTTGCCTTCTCGCTATAATCCAAAACCATCACGACAGCTGGGCTCATAGCTCGACACGCCCGAGATTCCTTTTTTGGCCTTCTGACTTGAAGCCCAAGCACGATGCTGACTACATGTCGACCGATTGACCGACCTAGGTACTCGGAACATAGATTCCTTCGGGCAGACTCGCCGGTATACTTACCAGAACGACACCTATATGAACGCGCTCATTTATGGAGGGTACGACTTTACTAAGTATGCGGTCACTCGCTGTTCGAATGGGTGCTGGGTCATGTTGCGATGAGACATGTATTTAACTTCGTTCTCGCATCTTCCACTGTCCGGATTTACGAAATCAATCCGGTACGCAATTGTCCATGATCACAATTGAATCCGAATTCATACCAGCCTTTTCACATTGAATTCCCGCATGTTCGATTCATAATCAGATTCCATCTACACCTAACCTCGATATGCCGTCCACATCTCCTCACACCATTCCCCATGGCCGACATCGTGTTCTTTGACCTCGCACACCCACATCCACAACCGTCCCACTGGCATATCGGAAATACGCCCATGCAAAGTGTTGATGCAAGCTCCCTGTTCGAATCAGGGTTGAGACTTAATCATCTACGGCGCTTATGCTATAATCTTTTTGTGTCTCTCTTGAGATGATATCAGAGGACGTATTTGTCTCTCTCGCATTTTAATGGCTGTCCCGATTGATCATCCCTCGCCATCCTCAAGGGTGAGTACTCTCTTCAAATGGGTCCGTTTGGTGCATCTGACCCCAATGGCCAAGATGAGCCCCCATGGGCGATTTCGCACCCGAAATTATGTGCGAGATTTTACTCCACTATTCGTCACCCGAACCCGCCCAACCCCTTTAAACATGACCGCAGTCTGTGGATCCTGGCGCAGCCTTTCTCG
The DNA here is from genome assembly GCA_013433165.1 of Hypsizygus marmoreus. Taxonomy (NCBI): domain Eukaryota; kingdom Fungi; phylum Basidiomycota; class Agaricomycetes; order Agaricales; family Lyophyllaceae; genus Hypsizygus; species Hypsizygus marmoreus. The sequence goes on along the minus strand of CM024089.1, from coordinate 3,242,442 downwards.
CTCAAAACACTCGAACTGTGGGACCACGAAGTCAGCTGAGTACGATAACATCTCCCGGCCGTAGATGCTTTCGTGCATTACTAGGATGCGCATTCTCACAATCTTCCGCCTCCCTCGTGCTCAATCTGCCCCATTGTCATGTTTTTGGAGATCGAATCGTAGGTCAGGTTGAACCGAACGACGTCGATCTCCACGGCAGGAGTACGCTCTATTATCTCCCATGTGCGGCACCTCAATATCCGGGTGCCTATGCTCTCCAGGCCCCAAGTATTTCTCCTGACGATATCCCCACACATGCTGGATTCCTGCTCTCCGAATCGCTCGTATTTATCATCGGCAGCGGCGTTGAATATACTACACATCGTACCTTTTGGGGAGGATGAACGAAGTTGATACCCCATGCCCCTCCCTCTCCGCCGTCTCGTCGTCGAATCAATGGTCACATTGAGGTTCGGTACCCTTGGTTCATCCGATCATGGTGGAAGTAAGAAGTCTGAAGGTTGTGGAGGAAAGGCTCGTTTCGAGACGAGCTATCGAGATCCTCAGGTCTCGTTGAATGCGAGTTATCGATTGAACGCGGCACCAGAACAGTACACGACTGAAATATAGTCCTTGCCCGGTTGACGAGCGAAGCGCTTCCTCAGTCTTCCAGCACACGAGACGCTGAGTGTTTCCATCCCGCGCCGTATTGATGACATTTCTTTATTTCTGCAGCAGAAGGTCGTAGTTTGCTGTGGAAGAGTTCTTGGTGATGGGAAACAGTGTCATATACTTGGAAAGAGGTCGAGGACGACGTGCTATTGAAAGGGCTCTGATGTTCGTAAATGCCAGTGGGTTGAAGGTCAGATATGCATTGACGATGATGAATACAGATGAGTACTTGTCGTAGACTCAGGAGCTTCAGCGAGGGGTACTTGGCGTCGAGTTCCCGGTTAAATTTTCTGGATACTTGGATTTCTGCATCGAAAGGGAGGACTACGTGCGAGAATGGTGGCGCTATCATTTTGTTCCTCCAAGAATTAAAATTGGTTTGAGGAGCGTGACTCGGTATGACGTAGACTGCTTGGCTGGCAGGTGAAAGACAAATATTGAAATGATCATTCCACGTTCTAAAGCTTCAATCTCTCCCACATCTCGACGATTTGCGCTCCTAGCTTCAGTCGCGTGGAACTTCCAGTAAGCATTTTCTCATAAGCGCAAGTCTTTCATACTCATGTTCCGTCTCCAGAGATGACATCAACCCCGTTGAGCGATGAGCGTCTGCGCTGGATCGAATTTGACGCTGGGGAATCCAATAGCATTGTCTTATCCGATACGGAGGCGCGAATCGCGAGACGACTTCTGGCTGATACAGAACGCGACTTGAAGATGTTGGATATCCAGATCTCAGAACTTTGCCGTCAGCGTGAGCACAACGCCACTCGACTGGAGAGACTTCGTGTGGCAGTAGCGCCTCACAAACGCCTTCCTATGGAGATACTATCCCACATCTTTGGAATCAGTACTAGCCAGCGCGCTCTGGAGATCCCTCCTCCTGACCCTCCGCATTCACTTCCTCCATGGACATTGCGTCATGTATGCTCTGGGTGGCGAAACATCGTTCTCAGCGACCGTCACATATGGAGTCGGATTTCTATGAACTTTGAGATCGAAACTAGGCTCTCCGAGACTGATCAGGTCAGGAAAATACAAAGGTCTGAACGAATTCTTTCAACAATACTCCCAGAGTCTGGTACCATATCCATGTCTTTCCGCATCACGGGCTCTAGTACACACGTTCAGAAGGCCATAGAGACCTTCATAAAGCCATATTCGGGAAGGATAGTGGAGCTATCAATCGGTCTTCCAGGAAACGAGTTTCCACCATTTCTTAGGATGCTTCCAAATGAACTCGGTATCCTGGAAACCTTAGAGCTTGACTTCATCAGGTCCTTTCCCGTTGCTGCATATCCGATACGTAATTTACCCCTTAGTCTCCGCAAACTTGTGGTCAAGGGGGATCACAGCGTATTTTCGTCCCTTCGCTCTCGGGATCTTAATTGGGGAAACATAGTTGAACTGAATCTTGTTGACCTCCATGACCTTACATTTACTGAAATCTTTTCAATCCTGAAACACTGCAAGAAACTCGAGAAATGTTCTATCGCCCATTGCAGCAAACATAGTAACCCTCCCAGCGAACACGCCATCCTTCCGCACCTTCATTCTCTAAGCGTCCTGTCACTGGTCAATTCCCTTTTTGATGGCTTCACACTTCCGTCTCTTTACCTTTTGGTGGTGAGGCACATGGATAGGTTCCCTGCTGCTGAGATCACGTCCATGATTCATCGTTCTGGATGTGTTCTGAGGGGACTCCGGCAGGTTAATATAGGCAGAGGGGGAACAGAATGCGATTTAGATGATCTTGCGACCCTTCTTGCCGCTAGTCCATCTCTCGAGATCATCCTTGTCTCAAATATAGTATTGCACGAACCTATACTAGAACAGATCGGACAAGGTAGACTTCTGCCGAACCTCAAGATGCTGCAGTGTCGCTTGGCCCGCGAGACCCTGGACTTTGCCTCGAAGTACTTTAGAGGAGGAAACACAACCGACTCGGTCACTGGATTAGGCCTTTACCGTGTGCAAGACAGCGAAAGTGACCATTCACGAAGGGGGGAAAACACAGTCGCTGTTCGTATTTGGCATGAATCGTGAGTTCCAGGTCTGCTCCTCGTTTGGTCTACCGAATCACTGAAACAAGGGTAGATTGATGAAAAAAATCACACGTTAAGACCGAGAATGCTGAATTAGCGAACCAACGATACAAGGCGATCCGGGAACGTTAGAGGAACATTTCATAGAACTTCGCCCCTCGCTTTTTTTTCTTTCTTGTTTTGAGTCAAATTATATAGCCCGCGGAGCGGGCTCTATGATGGACATCACTATCTAAATATCAAGAGGGCTCATGCCCTTCCTTGCACCTTGAGGAATTGTTCGTCCCTCGCTACCACAAGGACCATCTGTTGAGTTGGTGCCAGTGCCGTAGTCATTGATTTAGCCAACATAGGTTCGTCGAAGCAAGGCGATCCTAAAGAGGAAAACCAGCGGCGAGAGGTCACAGTGAGAGGAATCAGGATTATCGCTGGAAGAGAGCGAACGCCAAATTATCGAGATTGCATTTGGAGGGACATATCGTATGAGCAGAAGTAGTAACCATTCGGGCCAACATACCGTGAATCGTGATCATCGTGGATAGTATAGTAGCCATCGTTGTACCTCTATCCCAAGCACCGAGACCATGGATGGGTTGCACTCAAGCTGACAGTGCCAGACGATCTCCGCTCTGGGAGATACTGTACATAATTTGATATTGTTTGGGTGCGTGTTCTGGCGATTCCATAGCGAGGAATACATAAAATAACAGCCAAAAATCAGCCTAGCTTTAGTAAGTTCATGGCCCCAGCCCTGGATCGAACAGGGAGCGCCCGTAAACATAAATCGTCGATGTCGGATACAAGTTTCACGGGCGTGTTTTCTTGTTACACTACTGGGTTGACTGGATGTTGAAGGGGATTAATCGACTACGATCGGTATGGGGGGCCCGGGGTACAAGCGCATTGAACAGCGGATCGAGTGTAGAGAGTGGTGCATCACGGCAGAATATGACATCGGTAGTGAACGATAGACAGAAGAACATCGACTGAGTTTATTAATCACGGAAATACACTGCGGCGTGAAATTGAATTGATGAGTGAAGGTTCCCAGTAATGTGGATTTGGAATGATAGAAGGGGAAAAACAGCCGTAATTGCAGATTTCGCATGACCCAGCCCTGATTCGAACAGGGAGCACCCATGGGATATCAAGTACGCAGGAGCGGAGTAATATATTCGTGGGCGTGTTTCCAGTTACACCACTGGGTCTTGTTGGTTGCGGACGATGAGAAAGGCAAGGGGAGGTGCGGAGTTGTGGATGGGAGTGTGATTTTATTTCTAGCGATCTATTCAAGGGGCACATATGCCCAATAACCTAGGAGTATGACTGGAGAGTACAGCCGTTCGCGTCCGTCTGGTTTCCGACATTCTAGTATCTATCAGCTCTCATCGAAGTTTCCTGTGTTATACGCACATAGTCGGAGGAGATGCTTGAGTTGAGCACACGTATGGAAATGGGCGTGAAATACCACCGGATGGGTGTGTCGGACTCGAACGTCACCGTCGCCGTCGTGGGTGGGAGAAGAAAGCTTCGGAGTTCGGCAAGTCGATACACAGCCACGCAATGTCAACCATTCCGTTCTTCCACCACCGAGGCTACATTTCTCTTGGAGAACTGGACTCGATATATGCACACTCTGTGCCTATTCCTGTTTATCAGGAGATAGGAGGATGGAATTGAGAGGAAGATCTGGGCGTGATACACATCTGGTGCGTTTTCTTACTTGTTCCCTCGTCATTGTTCTGACGAGCCAGCCAGGTATCCCTGCATTGCTGTATCCGTCCAAAGCGTTGTCCTTGAATATTTGAATGCCTTGAAATGCTTGATATGATATTCACAGCCTCTCGTTTTGGTGTATACCCTGCTCCGAGTCCCAGATCATCAACACATGTTCTCCTCCATCCTTCCGGCAACAGCCACGGAACACAAGGCCTCTGTGCCGCAACACCGCCTTAGTCTTCTAGCAGTTCACTTTTGGAATTCAGGCTCGCTACAAGAGACGCCTCAGAGCCCATTACCTTGTCATTGACTACGGTTGCAATCTCAACACGATCACATATATCCTGTGAGTACCATTCCCTCATCAGTTTTGCATTCGTCATAACTTTCTTTTGTACAGCGCTGATCTCTCCTAATCGTCAGCTGCCCTCTACCTCGACATACATGCATGCTCGTGTGAAGCTAGTCACTTCTCAATCATCAGGCAACCTGCGAGTTTGAGATAACCGCAGCCATGGAAAGCCCCTGCGTGGCTTTTGGCCTTGTGAGCAGTCGAACGAGTCATGGATCATTAGGATGATGGGTATTCGAGGATAACTTGGATAAGATACCCATCTTGTACCCGTACGTCTTCTCTTTTTCCCCTTTGGTCATCGTCGTAATGATGAACCCAGGCATCTGTTCCTCTCCGCATCTTTGCATCACGACCACAAACTTTGGGTGGGCCGAACTTCTGGGTATTTCTCCCCAGCTTGTCCTCTCCACTTTTAATGTACGTATACATGGTTGCCGTCCTCCCTCTTACCTTAGCATCGATACTCTCCGCATATGTTCCCATCGTGATTCTCTCCCGTTCTACCCGCAGTTCGTCCCACCGTCCGGGCTCGTACTTGTAGCCGTTCATTTCGACCAGTCATGGCGACTCAGGGTATATCCTGCTATACCCTTCAGATTTGATGCAGGTCTATGGCCAACTTCGGTACAGGGGAGGAGGGAACTCTCTTTTCCTATGCGTGCATCGTCGGAATATCCTTCGCCCGCTCCATCAGTCAAAAGATCGCATTCAACATGAACCCCCATCTCCAGGATCCGTGTCTCCCCTTCATGGGAGGCTCGGACTGTTGTTCAGGTTGGACTGACGCTGCCTGCGATGCGGGAAATGGTGGTGGCGTTGGTTCGCTGCCCGTGACCCTTGTGTGCTCCCATTCGCATATCCGAGACCCAATGTCCTCATACCTTTCGATCGTAGTCTCAGGGATCGAATCCACGTGGAGGGAACCCATATTCCCCCGATGTTCGCGTATACCATTTTTACCAACGATATCGTGGCTCAGACTCCAGACATTCTAGTGCCACTCATCTTCCTTGCCTAACACGGTCTGAACGCCAAGTTTACAGGTGTGTTTTTCTCATTTTCTTTCCTTCAGCGATCGTCTTGACGTATCGTTCTAGAGCTGGCTCACCGTCTTCCCACCGCATGTCTGCATCTCCAACATCCGCCCTACCAACCGTCCTGTGCGATGTTCTTAATCTCAATACACACGCGTCACGTCGAGGCTGTCCATTCAAGGACTCGGAACCAGTTCCTCCATAGCGTTTGGAGGTAGTGCATGTCGGTCAAGACTGTAAACGGGATCATCGTGCGTAGTTGGGCGTCGAGTCTTCCAACCCACCGTGGACACTGGCTGGTGGGTACCGAGTGCGAAGGAGCAATGGGAAGAGACGGTTGGATGGACACGACACTTTGGGTATGTTCTTCCGCCTTCTTCCTGTGCGTCTTTGCCTTGAGATTCATGGTCCACATATGCAAATACACTTCGCGTTCGCACTTATGACTTATGATTCACGGCTCCAGATCGGCTCCGTCCCACATCATGCCCCAGTCTTCAACAAATATTAGTATGGTGCGTCACTGCCCTCCTCGTCTACGCCTCAGCCACGGTGCCTTCGGAACACTCACGTCACAGTTCCAGTCATAAGCTCATACTACAGCTACACACTAAGGTTCACGAGGTGCTAGATTGGCTTGAGGCGGCTCTTTCAGCTTGATTTGTGTAGTTGGAACTTGATCTCGGGTACAGAACTTCCTCATTCGTCATGGCCTGAATTTCGCAATCGACGCCGTGCTCATTTCTTCGCCATTTGAGGATGAAGTTGTATATCTCAATTACGCATATAGATCTCCACTGAGTAGAAATTTTTTACTGAACCAACGCTGGCGCTGAACGCTGAACGTCGACGTTCATTGGCTGAAGAAGCTTTGTTCGTTATTGATCTCGAAAGCTGAAAGCAAATGTAGGTAAAAATCAATCGGTGCCGACAAGCACCGGCAATCGCTCAAATTGTATCGACCTCTTGTCTGCACTGTGATCCAATTGGTAGGATGCATTGTTCTCTTAGGCGCATTTCTCATACGTTCTCTTTCAAGGAATAGTGATGCGGTCGAGATTGTGCATGCGGATTTGACTTATTGTATAGTTCACCGGAGATTCAGTGCGCAAGCGGTAGCGGTGGGACGTGATAAATTAAGTGAGTGTGTTTATGTCCTTTTCCGTACCGTTGCTTATTGGAGGAGCTGCGTGTCTGTGTCACTGTTCAAGAAACAGATAACGCGCCTTCGCATCTTCAACGTTCATGCATACCATCCTCCCCATGCTCGATGGTAGTATAAGTGCTTGTGGGAGTTGGTGCGGTTGAAGCAACGGACCCTCTACCCTCATCGTTCTGTTATTCTACCTTTCTCTCGAAGTCGAGATTGGTGCTCGCCTGGGAACATTTATCTGAGACTCTGAAGGCAAGGGACTGGGACGTGATGAGGATCAGGATTATCGGCTTTTCTTGCGCATCCGGTATTCCGAGCCAACCCCATCCATTAACCCGGTTTCTGTTCTTCGTGCGTACCGAGGTGAATACAATTGCCACCCATACCTGTGTGCTTGTGCTCGAGGCTCATCCCATCGCACACCGCGACTGCCAGTTACGCTTATTCGTGTCTAGTATACTGTCTTTCAGTTCTGCTTGCGCCTAGAGGTTTCGTACTGTGAGGACGAGGAAGGCTGCGAGTCGCGAGGACGAAGTGTCGAGAAGTGCAGAGACCGCGCACAGAATAGTGGTACAAGCTAGTGTATTCGCGTAGTGTGTATAGAGGTAGGGAGAATAGACCTCAACGTAACGTATAGGAGTGATCCATGGAGTACTAGTAGTGAGAGAATGAAAGGAACATGAGGAAAGGGAAAACCGAATCTAATCTAATCTTATCGTAAGGGTCGTATCGTGTGTGGTCGTGAAGTCCGTAGAAGGGCGAGTTCCTCGCGCAGCCAGTCCGTACACTCCACACCTCCTCCCCACTTTGAAAATCAACCATCCCTGGTTGACTCTCCAACTAGTGTTCGAAGGTCCGGTTGGGTCCGGTTTTTGACCTCCGATCGAGGCAACCGGCAACCGCAACCGGTTTTGGAAATCCCGGGAAACCAAAAAACCGGACCGAGACCGCGTGCAACCGGCAACCGCGGTCTTCTATCGGTCTTTGAACCGGTTGAAACCGGTTTTCATTGTAACTGGTCACCAACCAGTCCTGAACTGGTCAGGACTGGTTGATAGTAGTATATTTTACTATAGTCAAGTAATTAATGTTGTGAAACAAAGGTAATGGTGCCAAAAATGCTGCGAGAGCACTGTTTCGGTGGTTGAAGAGGCGTGGGAATGCGGCTCGGCAACGACCGAGACGCGTCTGAGCTCGTTCAACTACTTTCAACTTCGTCACCCCCACATCCTCCCACCACCGCAACTCCACAACGGCGTGCCATCCAGCCGCCATCTCGTGTACATGGTATCTATGGTATGTTTTCATTCTTTTGCACTCTTTTTTCATTACTAATAAGTTTTCTTTTTGAATTGACAGATACTTTCTTTTTGGAACGACATCTGCCATGTCAACGGCCGCCACGACCATGCTGGCACCCTCCTCCGCGTATCGAGCGATGTGAGACGGTTCGGGAAGATGGGCCGAGGATGAGGGGAGGAGGGGAGACCCGGGCAGCGGGTTACCCCCAAGGTACGTGGCCGCGCCATCAGCCACGCGCCCCTACTAACTCGCGCTCCTTCCCCAGGATCGTCAGTACCACTCGCCCCTCTCAGCCTGCCCACACGACGCCCACACGACATCGCCCACTCACCACTCCCCCACACGCAGCTACCCCCGTCACCGCTCACTCACAGCCGCTCACTCGCCGCCGCTCGCTTGCCACCATTGCCTACCTCTCATCCCATTCCTTCCCCACCCAGTCCTGGGCCCCATCCCACACCCTAGCCCCTGCATCGAGAGATGCCTGCAATTGCAGGTATGCTCAGAGACAGGGACAGGAGCTAGTGTTGGTGATGAGGGATCCCGTGGAGTGTGTGACATTGCTGACCCCACCAACGCAACCATTGGTCTTGTGAAAGACCGGTTGCGACTGGTTTTTGTCGGTTGCATCAAACGCGGACACCTCGCCCAACCGTGGACCGAACCCCCGCCTGATTCGGGGCAACCGCAACCGAAGGTCCGGTTGCCTGCGGTTGGGTCCGGTCCGGTTTCGGTCGGATTTTCGGTCCCTGCAACCGGACCTTGAAACACTACTCTTGATAACGCCTCAAATAACAATACACTCACAGACGAGCTGGAGATGCTTGTGCCAAGCTTTCGAGGCCAGGAGACCCGTGTGCGATGCTTTGCACACATCCTGAATCTTGTTGTAAAGGTGAGCCGTAGTCCGTCTATGAATACCTTGAAAATACATCGTTACTTACAATTTGACTTAAGGCTATTCTATCGCAGTTCAGCAAGAAGGGAAAGGCAGATGACGATGTTGACGAGGGGGACACGGATGATGATGAGGGTGGGGAGGATGACTTCCGTGCTGCCGGACTCATGGATGATGATGATCTCAATGCGGAGGAGGAAGAACCACTCGACGCCGATACCAGCAACAACGAGGACGCTGATGAGATCGATCTCGGTGTTGCCGCCAGCGATGCTCAGATGGTGGATGAGGTAATAGCGGATGCAAATTACGATGCGCGTGTACCTAGTCTTTCTCGTGAACAGATCAACCTTGGCAGATTCTCAGTATACAAGGTGCGTACTCATTTTATCTTATCAAACCATGGCTCACTTTCCTTCCCTATAGCTACGGAGCCTCGGCAACAAGGTGGTCAACAGTCCGACGATTAGAGCTCATCTGGAGTTGCTCTGTGTCCGCTGTGGTGTCAAATCCAAGGTCATCAAGCGAGACGTTGCGACCCGTTGGAACAGTACGGCTGAAATGATCGGTTCCTCTTTGGACATTCGCGATCCATTAACACTTCTCGTCATTCACCCGGACCACAACAAGCCACGCGGGGTGCGCCTCTTGCGCTTTCAACTGTCTGATGATGAGTGGAATCTATTGAAGAGCTTGTATCCTCTGCTTGATGTGAGTCTATTCCTTGCTCAGACCCCTTGTAGTAGACCTCTAATCAACTACGAAACAGACGTTCCTTATTGGCACACACAAATTATCACAAAGCAAGGTACCACTCATTCACGAGGTCCTTCCTGTGTTCGACGCCATCACTTCTTGCCTCGATGATATGATGGACAATGCCACGTTGCCTCCGATCATTCGCGCCGCTGCTGTGCGAGGCTCCATAATGCTGAATAAGTATTATGCCCTTACGGACAAGTCTATTGTTTATCGGATTGCAATGAGTGAGTGTTAAATATAGTCATCGCTATTTGTTATCTAATCATTGCTGCTAGTCCTCCACCCAGCGAAGAAAATGACATACTTCATGAAGGCGAAGTGGCCACGGGAATGGATCACTGTTGCGGAGGAGCTTGTACGGAAGGAATTGGAACACTACAAGCCTGTTTCACCATCTACGAGCGAAATGTCTGCTCCCGCAAAGGTGTGTTAACTTAAGTCACTTATCTTCACAATATTTGTTAATATGTTTGCCTGATTATGACTATAGCAGTCAACCAGTGCATCGGCGAAATACTTTGAGGCCCTCAACGACAACACAACTGTTGATGCTCTGGATGAATGGTTAAGTAGTGCTCCGATTATGACTAAGGCAGACCCGATTGCATGGTGGACAGCGATGGAAGCAACTGGTCATCCGATGGCCCGCATGTCCCTTGATTTTCTGTCAATCCCGGGTGTGTTAAAAGCACATTAGGCCATTGGATCTCGTACTAACTTAACTTTACATAGCTACATCAACTGACGTTGAGCGGGCCTTCTCTCGCGGTGGCCTTACGGTCTCTAAGATGCGGCACTCGCTCTCGGATGCCTCCACCCACGCGTCGACTGTCCTTGGATCCTGGTGCGACTTCCCTGAACTTATCCCCCGTGACGAGATACTGTCAAAGTTCAAGAACAAGGCGAGTCGACGGTCAGGCAAAGGCAAGGAAGTCGTGGCTGAGGTTATTGATGTTGATTTTATGGACCAAACGTCAGATACTTAGGTACAAATTCTTAGTCTTTGTCACTCGTGATGTCCCTTGTACTATGCTTTATGTTTTCTTACACTTTCTACATGAATCTTACGAGTACCCGCATGAGTACTTGCAGGTACTTTCATGACCCGTGGGTAGATGAGTACCTGCGAAACTCGCGAGTTACAGACCCACGGCTCCAGGTCATCCGTGGGAACATACCCGTGCGGATCTGGGTATGATATTTTGGTTTGCAAGTACCCACTGCTGCGGATCCGGGTCATCCGTGGGTGCACTCGTGCTCAGCCTTATATAGTAGCCAACAGCAGCCTAGGAAGCAGCAAAGAGGCAGCAATTTCTGAAGATTTTTTATGCAAGGACCCCAGAGACTCTGTCACAGCATTAATGCATGTGGATACTTATGGTATGGAATGTCCATGGGCCTGGTAGACAGCAATATTCCATCCTGGTGGCATCCATTGGCTGGTATGGATACATCCAGCATGGTAGGTTCCATGGACGTGGATACACCAAATAGGATACCAGAGTCCAGCTTGTCCAGCTGCTCTTATATGTAATACTAATGCATAATATATTGTTACTAAGGCTACTCAACTAGGGGGTGACTTAAGTGGGCATTGCTTGCCGTAGCATCAACAGTCCAAGTGGGGAAATTTTCGGTGGTATTACAATGTTTTCTTGTCTCAAGGTGTGTCACATTTGCTTTCCGTACAAGGTTCTAGCGAACAAAAATACTTCCGCAATCTTAGATGCCGACACTGCCCTGGACTACTTCAGAGCAATTTGAATTTCTTCATGCTCGAATGGCAGACTACCTTGAGGTGCAAAAGGGTGGAGACTACTCACACTTTTGGGCGGCTTTGTTTGAAGATTGGGCAGCTGAATATTCTGAGGGCGAAGTTCTGTTCCCAGGAAGAGACACATCTGATTATTCACCTGAGGAACAAGCCAAGCTCACGGAGGCTATCGAGATGCGCCAAGGGGTTCATCGGATCTAGTCCCATTTTGATCGCAACACTAATAATCAGAATTTCAGCAACTTCGGACATGGTACCAATAGAGGACAACGGTCAAGGCACGCACAGTTCGAAAGCAGCCTAAGGAACTCGGTAACCTGCTTGGTGGATGAACTCACTTACCTCACAAGAGTGAAATATATTCCAAGTTGTGCTACGAAGAGAAGATCAAGCATGTTGTGAAATCAAATATCAGAAAGGAGAAGATTCACGGTCGCGGCAAAAAGCTCTCCACATCAAATGCAATCACCAAGTGGTTGTGGAATGCGGAAGAAGATGAAAGCATCAAAGCTGAGGTCGAGGCCAGGTTGACCGAGCTCCGAGAGGCAAAGAAAGGCTTGGCTGTGACAAAGGGACCACGTACACCTGATCAATATATGAAGTAAGTGATGCACTTGATCGGAGAAAAACTCACCTGCTGAACGAGCTTCAACAACAGAGCTATTGAGGACTGTCCAAGATTTCTGGGTCGATACCTCAATGCATTGGCAGAGAAGACTGGATGGGCATTCTCTGTGTTGATGGGTGGTCCTGATCTGTCAATAAACGGAGATATCAATGTGGCGAGGTAAGTTGCGAGTTCCCTGTACGCACTTCAAATTCTCATTGTGAATTTGTTAGCTTTCATGTTGGCGAAACCGCGTCGGGGGCTCAATTCGTGCATGCCCACCAGGGCTTCGAGACGGTTTTTATGGAGCCGTATACCGAGTTCCTTCTGAAGGTTTTTCGTGAGTTGAAGTTCAAAAAAAGGAGACAAGCTACTCACCGATTCATCTAGCACCTGATATTCGTCGCTCACGAGCTTTGGGTGGTGACACTGAAGAAAGTGACGGGAAGGATAATGGTAGGGAGGTAGAGGAACAGGCGATGGAGTTGAACCTCCTGAAGCCTTCCGATTTGGATCAGTTCCGTCTTCCAAGTGATGCATCACCGAAGACTTCAGGTGAGGCTAATGCATCACTGAATTCTTTCCTTACTCACAAGTTCACGTCATTAATGCATCAGCTCATCCAGATGTCAACGGTCTTCCACACTCTACACCCGTCGCATCATCATCCTCGGATTCAAATGCTGAAGGACCTGGAATGATTGATATGTCATTCCTTGATGGGATTGACGACTACTCAAGCTTCTTCACTGGCATCGAGCAGTCAGCGAGTTCAACCATTGGACCCGACAACTTCGACCAGATGCACGGGTCCTCACTTGACCATGATTGGATGCAGACTGACACATCCGGGTTCTTCGCAATGCCAAACGATCCCCTTCCTCCTTTCACGGGTTCGACAGGCTTTTTTGGGCTCTTGCAGCCCAATGCATCATTGTTCGACCTCCCATCATTCAATCCTAATGCCTTTACGATACCGTCATCTAGCTTCGCACCTTCTGAGTTCTCCTTCGGGAATGTTGCGCCCCTTTCTATTCCTGGCGCATACCCCCGCCTCCTGCCGAGCCTGTCAGCCTGTCGCCCCTGCCTATTCCTCATTTCGGCCCCATAGTCCTGCCCATTCCAAGTCCCATTACCATGCTCGATGTCCCCCTCCTGTCCAGCACCTTGGGAAGTCAGATACTTCCTCAAAGCTCCACCACGATGATACCCTCTCCTCAGCTTCACATTCCTACTCAACCAGTCACTCTGCCAGCTGCTCCGCCAGCTTCTCCACCAGCTGCTCCTCCAGCCGCTCCTCCTTTGGGTGTTCTCGGTCAGCCGCGCTCACGATCTGGCTGACACCTTATTCTGTCTACCCGCGCAGAAAAGATGAACAAGATCAGCTCGTCAAATGCCATGTCCCTCGCCCCCTCCAACAAAGAAAATATTCCTCCGGCTGTGGGACACGTACGGCCAGACTGGGTACTTGCTGCGGAGGCCCACTTCACAACACACGATATGGGAGAGGAGTGGGCGAACTGCATGAAGGCATGGGGGATGTTCGAAGACGCGCTAGAGAATAGCTCGAAGTCAAAGGGCGCTCTGCCGTCAATGAAGTCTAGGCCGGAAGAGTGGGCGAAATGGGTTGCGAAGGGCCGCCACGGTGTTCGAGCATACGACACCATGCCGACTATCCAGGATCCAGTGGAATTCGGCCTCGCCATCATGGCATGGTGGAAGAGCATGCAGCCTGCCTTTCGTGAGAGTGATGGTGGCTTACTCCCTCAACAGGTGTATGCTGCCCCGGTGGGCGAGAAGCCAAATGAGGATGCATGGGCACCTATGCGCAAGGGCGGACCAAACGGGATGGTGTCCATCATGACGCTCCTAGTGTGGTGGGGACAGCGCCTGAAGTCCAGTTCGCCAGAGGGCAACTCCGAGCACTGGCAAACCTGCGTGAACAATGTTTGCAGATGCCTCGAGGCCATGATGCCTGTGAATCGAAAGCACGCAGCGATGGAAGGAGCACGGGGACCATCTAAATGGTGAGCGCTTTCCATTTCCCTCTGAGAGTCAGTAGCTGAGACCTCGACAACAGGGCAAAAACGTCGACGTGAGATGCTTTCTGTTAGACGTCTTGTCGTGTGACTCCGTTGCGAATATAATTTAGGTAATCTTGGCTTCTTGTGTTATATCTGTGTTATCTACCATTCTTGTTATATGTATAGTACCAATTCTTGACTTGTATCTTGCTTCTTGCTACATACTACAATATAATACCCTGTTAATGTGTAAAATGACTTTGACGCCTAAGACAAATGAAGAGGTCCAGGCCACACGACATCCTGTCATGCGCAGGCCATGCGACATCCCGGCCATGCAAATATAGGTACAAGATCCAACCAGAGATGGATGCTGATCAGGACCGGGGCGCAGGCACAACCGCTATTGTTGGACATTCTTAGAATAGACCCCACGTGAACGGGGAAAGTGTCGGCGGCAGGGCGCGAGAAGCATGAAGCCGGAGGGTGAAGTAATGGTAATGTGATGCATCACTTCCGCACTAAGAATAGAGTCCCGGCGTGGACCAAAAAGGCGCTGCGCAATGACTGTAGGTGGCTCAATGGTAGTATAATGCATCATCAGTCAACACTGACTACAGTCCATGATGCATTGCCAATTCACTCTAATTAGCATTATATTATGCATCATTATGACAGTATAGGCTGTACTAGTAGTGAGAGAATGAAAGGAACATGAGGAAAGGGAAAACTGAATCTAATCTAATCTTATTGTAAGGGTCGTATCGTGTGTGGTCGTGAAGTCCATAGAAGGGTGAGTTCCTCGCGCAGCCAGTCCGTACACTCCACAGTACGTTGAGCGTGAGGGCGAGGTCGCGTAAGTATATTGAGTACGCAGCTCTGTTGGCTTTCAGGAGTACTATGTCTTTGTTTCGCCATACTCAATGTGAGGAAACAGACTAGTCACTCAGAATCGAAGGGGAAGATTGGATCGTCCACCTGGGAAGAGTAGATCGGACGGAGTGATCTCCTCCCTGAGCTCGAGATCCTGGAGTGCTGCGTGGACGAAGAGACGAAGAACACATTGCTGGACGTCGTTGAGCAGCGCTTTCTGAGGAGCATCCCTTTTTTCGACGTGGCAGATGAATTCGATCTTGCTATGGATATTCATCTGTAAGATAGATCGACTGTCATATATTTACTGGAGTGTGCACTGGAGACTAGCATTTATCCTCAAATATTTCATTCTTTAGGGGATGGAGAGTTTGTTTGATAGGGCGAGGAAGCATGGAAGTATTTATAATGATGCCATTCTTCTTCTACCAGCATAATCACTCTCGCATTAGCCCCTAACGACGACTTACTCAGACTCCCGATATGCCTGCGCAAGTGATCTTCCTTTCTGCGAATGCTTTTGTAAGTGCTTTTTTCGTCTTTCACGCATCTCCAACACTCACCGACTTGTACTCTCCACACCTGGCTCTCATTCAATTGAATGTCAAATTAGCATCCGCATCAGCATCGGACTGTTATTGTCATGAGCAATGTTCCCAGAAGCAGAGGATATCAAGTACATACCCGTGCAGGTACTACATCGAGACCATTATAGCAGAACAGATTTTGACCGCGTACACATTAGCCATAGGTAATGAACGAGTTCGGATCCATGAGGACACGGGAGAGCACGCATGAACACCCATGTACATGTTCTATCCTGAGCATCAAGACTGAAAGGACTGAGGGAGGGAAAATCAAATTTCAACCTTCCTTTCCCAGCCACGGTTCGAACGGGAGCAATTTGTTGCATGCCCACATAACCTAAACGAAGAATCACTCGTTCTGCATGGGCGTGAAGTTTTCAGTGCACCACTGGGTCTGTTACGAGGGATGTAGGTGGAGTGGCATGCATGTAGGTGTCATGGATGTTCGCATCCACGATGGTATGGGTATGATAAGGTCGATGCGGATGGGAGCCATGATAGATTCTTCTGGTATGGGTGATAGATGACTGCTGAGTTCATCCAGTAACTTCGAGGGAGATTAAGTTATATAAGACTGAAAATTAAAAATCCTGCTGTTGGTTCGTAGGGGATGACCCAGTCCCCAATTCATGCCCGTAGGATGGATCTAGTGCACAAGACATTGTGCATGTGTGTGTTTCCGCTACATCACCGGGTCTGTTGGTCAGGGAAGACTAGAAAATCAATGTTCGCAGGTGACAAGTTCAGCCGTCATTAGAGTTCGGGCCCCAGCGTTCTGAGTTCTATTTATAGAATGAGGTTTGTCCAACTCGAAATCAATTGATGGCTGATGGCATCAAAGTCCGGTCCTGTCCGGGGCGCTAAACAAATGCTGTCCGAAATGACCGTCACGGTTGTTGAGCACACTTCGTTCAACTTATCTTCCTCGCATCCACCCAGCATTCAGATATCCACCACTCACTCTTTGTCTTACTGTATGCCTGTCAGCTCTTCGCCTGTGAGTTTATCGCAGTTTCAAACTTTTGTAATCGTTTTTATTTCAATCTAACTGCAATTTTTCATTCAACAGTTCTGTCTGTCCCTGATTTCAACACCAAAGACGACGGTTATGCCCTCCTCCTTGTTAGGGATATGAGTCGGCGGAAGTCGATACAGAGGATGTGGATGTGAGCTGGGAGAACGTTGAGGTACTGCGGGTATGCTTCGTCTCATCAACCTCATTTTCGCGTGCTTTGATGCAGGAGCTCTCATACAGGCCCATCATCGCTGTATACTACGCCGGCGTGCCCTCATCCCTCGACCACATTGTCGCTCACCAACAGACTTGAATCATTACCCAGGCCATGTCTACAACACCCTCAATGATACGCTCACGGCCAAGAACTCAAAATGACACACGGTACTGTGTTGTCGTTGCATCCATATCCTCGACATCGAGCAGTCGTATCGTTTCTTGCCATGCTCCTCATATAAGTATGCCCTCCCTCCCGACCCTTCAGACGCCATGCACCTTTACCCATCCATCAAGCTGGTACAGTCCGTCATATCACACTATGTTCATGACACTTTTGCTTTCTGCAAGCCCATCGGCATCGACATTGTTACTGAGCTCCCCCTCATCCTAGGCATTATTACCGATGGCGACGTCGGTATCCCACACAGCATGGTGGCCGAGGATTGACGGAGCGGTGACGCATTTAGTTTATTAACAGATGTTGCTGATAGTTATGGCACAGGCTGCAGGTGTCTCGTCTTCCATCAAAGGACACACGCAAGTACCCTCGTGCGGGACATGTATCACTGAGTGCTCTACACTCTTCCCCCCAATCTGTCATCACTTCGGTCAGTCAACCGCTTCTCTTTGCCTGAGTTTTCACTATGTCCCTATTGCCGCCTGCTAACGTTCACCTTCCAAAATCCCTAACCCGCTCTTAGCCTCTGCACCTAAAGGCTACGTGCAATGGCAGGTTCCCTGGGGCCAGAGGCAGACGATTGGGGGATGTTGAAGGCAGGACGTCTATGGCAGAGTTTGCTACAGTAGATGGGCAGTAAGAGGGCGAAAACGGAGATATGGGCAGCTGTTGGGAATCCAAGGGGTATCCACAACCCATGGAAAACTGAAGGACTTCATTGTGTTTCATGCAGATTAGCCGATACATACTCGACTGGGTTCTGATGAACAGTCATTAAAACATTGTTCGGGAGATTTCAAAGTATCAAGATTATCTATCAAGCTCACAATATCAAAAGTCGAAACAGGTTTGTTTTTTCTCAATTTGTACCTATATTCTTAACTGTGGTATCCAGAAAGAGATACTCAACCCACTATGCAAGTACAAAGACATGTGTAATAATACAGTTCACGACCCACCACTGGCGAGACTCGCTTTGCTTTGTGGCGTCTTCTCGGACCTTTTGGCAACAACTCCATAGCACTCGATCGAGCATGGAGAAGCACTTCTGCCAGTTGTTCACACTCTGATAGTGCGAAAGGATGCCGAAGCTGGGCAGGCACCCGGAAATATAATGCTATGGGAGGGAGGGGGAAAGAGGAGGCTGTAGAGAGGTCCGAGAGGACCTAACACTAAAAGAGGCCGAGACGCGAACAGAAACAGAGTATGGATTAAGAAGTAAAAGTAAAGTAGTACACATTGTAATCGAGAATATAATATAGTAGACACGTGATCGTGACTCTCAGGTCCCGATAGCGTGGGTTGTGTCGAGCATGTATGTAAAGGTAAGTAAGGAGAATGGGACGAGGTTACACTCACCCATGTTATGAAAAAAAAAATTAAGTTGAGGTCCGTCTTTCCCAAATGTCCAACGCTTCCGTGTCCTCCATTTCTCTCGCTGGTCTCCAGAGATCATCAGCAGGACCATAACCTCTCCATCTGACCAGATACTGCTTGCCTCTCCCCCTTTTCCTCTCATTTACGATTTTGTCCACAAAGAATTCCTCCTCACCGTTCTCCGTCAGGATTGGACTGGGCATCGCTAGCAAGCGGGACGGGAATAAGGCGTCATCATTGGGATGGTGAGGTTTCAAGAGGGAAGCATGGAACGTTGGAAAAATGTTCATGCCCTCTGGAAGTTTGAGGGTGTACGAAGATGATTCGGGGTGCGCCATTAGGATTTCGTACGGACCGTGTATCGAGGCATGAATTTGGCGACCCGGCCATCCATTTTCTGCATGAATTCTCGACGCCGGTTCACGGTGGAGAGCAGGACATGATCCCCGACATTGTAGATGATTTCTTTCCCATGTGACTTGTTGGCGTGGTGAGCCTGAGATATTTTTGAGGCGATGAGGTTGTCCATGGCTTCGTAATGATCAAGTTGGATGGCTTGGATGACGCGTAAGGCCATGTTTTCGTCCGTGGAGTTGGTAAGAGGGGGAGGTGATAATGGAGGTAAAACGCGTGGTGAGAAACCCGACTTGAGCTGGAATGGCGAGAATCCGGTGGAGGAATTGACGGTGTTCATGATACTGAAGCGAATTTGTGGGAGCGCGCGGACCCAGCCGGTTTGATCCCGTTCGACATGGAATCGAATGGTTTGTACAACGGTCTTGTTGGAGCGCTCCGAGAGGCCATCGGTTTGGGGGTGGTAGGAGGAAGACATCTTGTGTTTGATACCGGTGAGCTTCATAAGAGCGCGCCAGAAAGACCCGACGAAAAGTTTGTCGCGGTCGGTGATAATGTTGTCCGGCAGCCCGTTTTCGCAATACCAGTCCCTGAAGAATATGAGTGCAAATTCTTCGCCCGTTTGTGTGGTGTGGCAGGGTGAGATTTGGATGTCAGCACCTGAGCGACACGTCATCGTGCACAACTCATCGAAGCCTTCATCGACCGGGAGGGGTCCAACAAAATCGAGGGTGACAGATGAGAAGCGAGCGTCGGGGACGGGGAGTGGATGAAGGGGCCCCAGTGGCTTCGACGTGCGGCTCTTGTTGCATTGACAGTCTGTACATGCCGGAACATACGCGTTCATAAGGTCACACTGCATGTTCGGCCAGTAGAACGAATCTCGTAGTGCTGCATATGATTTCTCACCTCCAAAGTGCCCGAGATCATCGTGAGCTCTGTGAAAGAGGTTTTTGCGCAGATTTTTGTATTTGGGGATGATGAGGCGGTCCGCGACATAAAGGAGATCGTCTTTGAGTTCGAAACCGGAGTGTGTGAGTCCACTTTTCAAGTCCTTCAACATCTTCTTCGTCCACTCGTCCTCGTCATACCCATCCTTAATATCCTTCATCACCTCTCCATCATCGGTAACTGTCCAGATTGGGACGAGTAGTGTAGGTTCGACATATGAGGACGGGAGCCTTGAGAGTGCATCAGCGACTGTATTGTCTTCGCCTGGGATGTAGTGTAGTTCGTAGTCGTACTGGGATAAGAACTCCATCCACCGTGCTTGTCGTTTCGAGAGGTCTTTCTGTGTATCAAAATTTTGAAGTATTTTGTGGTCGGTGTAGATGATGATGTGGGATCCGAGGAGGTCGTTGCGCCATTTCTTCAGGGCGCGGAGGATGGCTAGTAGTTCTTGTTCATGGGTGGGATAGTTGAGTTCTGCACCGGCCAACTGTCGCGACTCGAAAGCGACCGGGCGAGCGGACTCCCAGGTTTCACCAAAGGAAAGGAGGGCGCCGGTGCGTCGTTTACTGGCGTCGCATGTAACGAAGATTTTGTTGTTGCCCGGGTTCGCATGGTCGATGGTGGTAAGGCAATCACGACTGAGGACCAGCCGCTTAATGGCGTCGAATGCGAGTTGGTGCTGTGGGAGCCATGGAGGGAAGTCCTTGTTACATTCCTTTCGAGTGAGGGGAGTAAGGACTGATGTATGCTCTGCAAGGGCTGGGAGGAAAGCCGAAATATAGCGGACGATTCCAAGGAATTGGCATACATGTTTAGCCTTCTGGGGTTTCGGCCAGTTCAGGATTTTCTTGACCTTGGAGTTGTCCGCCTCGACACCACGTGCAGAGATGTGGTGGCCAAGGAGGTCGATTTCTGTGCAGAATAGGGTGCTCTTCTTCAAAGAACAGAAAAGGTTTGTGGCGCGGAGAGCTTCGAGGACGAGCGTGACATTCTTTTCATGTTCCTCTACCGATTGCGACCAGATGATGATATCGTCAAGGTAAACGTGGCAGATTTTTCCGATGAGTTTCCGCAAGGCAAGCATGACATGTCTCTGATGTGTGGCCGGGGCGTTGCGAAGTCCCATCGGCATTACGACCCATTCCCAGAGTCCGAACGGGGTCAATGTGGCGGTGTATTTGATGTCGTCAGGGTGTACCAGGGTTTGAAAGAATGAGTTCGTCATATCAATCTTACCCCAGATCTTCCCTTTTGCGCAATCTGCCAAGATGTCTTCTACCCGAGGAAGAGGATAATTGTCAGGTATGGTGAAGCTATTTAGTGTTCGGTAGTCGTTGACCCAGCGCGGGAGAACAGTGGGGTCCGTCTTTGGTATGATGAAAGAAGGCGACGTATATGGGGAAGAAGATGGTCGAATACGGCCAGCAGCATAGTGCTGATCTATGAGTGTTTTCCAGCCGTCCCTGTATTTCCGAGGACATGAGTAAGCACGGGCAACGCTGATTCGGGCGTTGGGGCGGACATCGATGCGGTGGTAGATGTTTGTGGGAAGTTCGCTGACATGGGGGATATCAGAGGGAAAACAGTCACTGAATTGAGTTTTTATTTTCGCGTCCAACTGTGCAAGTTTTTCAAGGCTTGCGAGGGTTTTGATGCGGGTAGCAATGAGGGCGATGACGCTGGGTGGGGAATTTGTTATGGAACAGAAATCCTTGTTGAAGCGGCGTGGTTCCCTCGCAAAAAGGGCAGTGAGTTCTCGATGGACCGGTTCTCTGAGGATCCGAGTAGCTTGTTGGCCATCTTTGATCCATTTGGCTTCCTTTTGGCGGCGATGAAGTGGAGATAAGGCTTCAGGTACACGTGCTAATTTGAGATCCAGGGGGTTTAGGAGATCAAATCCCGATTTCTTGTCAACGACGGTGCGCTCGTGAGCGTCGACGACAATGTGATTTCTGGTTAGGAAGTCGAGGCCCAAGATGATGTCGGCCCAAAGATTAGGGCAGATAATAAAAACTTGGGCGCGGGATTTCCATTGGGCGCAAGGAGACTGTACGGAGAGTTTCACATAAGAATCTAATAATAATACGGGAGGTCCATGAAGTCCATCGTTTGAGAATGCATTTGAGACTGGAAGCGGTTTATGTAGACGTCGGGTCGGAAGTGCAAGCTGCATAGCGAATCTAGTTGAAATCAGCGCTGGGGGAGCACCGTGGTCAATAAGGGCGGAAACGGGGGTAGGGGCGATGGAGGGAGCGACAATGGAACATGACCAGTGGAGGTGACGGGGCAGCACGTACTCGGATCCGGCATCCTTGTCATCTGACGAACCAGCAAAAACGGCACCTATGGTGGTGGCGTTACCCTTCCCTTTTCCTCCCCCCGCCTTTGCACGTGCCGCGCGTGTTGCCGCGATGTATTCTCGGGTGATGACTGGTTTGTAGTCCGCGAGGAGAAGTGGATTGTCGCCAAGGGGGCAATCACGGCCGTCGTGTCCTGCAAAGATTTTGCGGCAGTTGTTGCATCCTTCGTTCTCCTGGAGGAGTTCGCGTTCGAGGTCCGTGAGCTTGTACACGAAACGTCTGGTGAACTTGGACATGTTGGCTGTTGTTGCCGAAGATGAGGCGGTGGTGTCGGCAGGTGCGATGCGTGAGGCAAGTGATTTGGTTGAGTTGGCAGCAGTGTTCATCCATGCGGTAGACTTTCATTTGGCATGGGCTCTGATGGAATCGTCGAGGCGGGTAACAGACTTGATCCAGATATCGATGTCGGCGAGGTTATCCAGACGTTTGATTTCTCCGTTGTGGGCATTGTAATCGATCATGAGTTCGGGGGAGAATCGGACGCGAAGGTGTTCTCGTAAGTCAGCATCCGCGATCTGTAGCTTGGGGAATTCGACGAGCATTGCATTCGCCTCCCTAACTTTACTGACCCAGTCGGCGAAGCTCATGTTGAGTTGGAAACCGTTGAGGACTGCCGCTACTTGGTATTCCCAGCCGTCGTCGAGGAACTTGTTGCGAAGACGGGTCATGAAAACACTGAAGGTGAGAGCGGTGACTTCGACTTTGGCACCATTGATCCAAGAGCGGATCGCGGTCGGCTCGAGGTTGAACATGAGTTTCTTTACTTGTTCCTCTGGTTTGATGGACTTGGCGGAGAAGAAGCGCTCAGCATAGTATTCAAAGGTATCGAGTGCGAGGGGAGTGACGAGGCCATTTGCCATGATGGGAGCACGAGATTCGGAGGATTGGGTGACGAGCGCGATTCCAGACATTTTTGAAGTACGAGATGGCGTGAAAGGCGCAGGGATGTCGTCGTCCGAGGAAGAATCAGATGAAGAGTCTGAAGACGGAATTGTGGGCGAGCTGAGAGGCAGTGGCAATTGATTTGGGGGCGGTGTTGGCGTTCGCACTGGTGAGTGCGCTGAAGGCGGAGTGCCAGGCGGAGTTGTCGTAGGTGTGCGGGGCGGTGAGGTCAAGGGCGAGGATAGAATGCGGACGTTGTGCGGATCGAGTAAGACGGCCCTAGAACGCGTATAAGGTGCCAGAGTGGGTGTTTATTGTCGATGGGAAGGATGGTTTTTGACGGGTGTTGGCGGGATGATATATGTGACTGTAGCGACCCAAATGGAGGAAGAGAAGAGAGCAAGCGAAGATCAGGTACGTCGAGGAGGTGTCATGTCACGGAAAAAGGTGACGCCGGGGGGGTAACCCATACTGCTAGTGTTCAAAAAAAAGTGTAGAGAGGTCCGAGAGGACCTAACACTAAAAGAGGCCGAGACGCGAACAGAAACAGAGTATGGATTAAGAAGTAAAAGTAAAGTAGTACACGTTGTAATCGAGAATATAATATAGTAGACACGTGATCGTGACTCTCAGGTCCCGATAGCATGGGTCGTGTCGAGCATGTATGTAAAGGTAAGTAAGGAGAATGGGACGAGGTTACAGAGGCACTCCTATGAGAACATAAAGTACTTACATTGACGATTACAAAGGGGAACTGTAAGTTATCCCCTACACTTTGTCCGAACTCGGACCTGCCGTTGGACGGCCTGCACAACCCAGTAGAACAAACTTCAAGCTTGAGTTCAGCCAAAAGTCCAAAAAAGAGTGAATCACATTCAACAAAACCCAGTCCTGGTTCGAACAGGGAGCTCCTTGCAACGTGTTGCTGTGATGACCCAGCCCCGATTCGAAAGGGGAGCTCTCATCAGACACATTTTACCTAGGCATGTATCTGCTACACCACCGGGCCGACATTGAAGAAGTTATGGATCGAACGTGTGGAGGTAAAATCCGATAGATTTTGAATTGCAGCGGAACAGTTACCTTTGAATGGAAGCAATAAAACCTTGTTGATATAATCTACAAGACCCAGTCCTGGTTCGAACAGCAAGCTCCGTCGACCCCGAATACATTCGGTACAGGCATGTTGATGGTATGCCACTGAGTCAGATGGTGGAGGCGGTGTGGCTGTGGCTAGATGTAGTCAAAAGGCTCTCGAGAGGTATCCCCAAGTGATAAGAAGTTAAGTCTGAGCTTCGAGATAGTGATAGAATAAAACGAGATCAGTAAGACGGGCACAAGCGGGCATCGGGCGACCCTGGAGGAGGGAGTCTGCAAAAAAAGTGGCATTCCGCGTAGCCTGTTTCACGACCCTGTCTCTGAGTTGAACAGAGCGACGTGTGCCCAATAATTTGGATCTCATGGTCTGGCACAGGCATGGTTCCGATACACTACGGGGTCATTGAGTTGGTCTACAAATTCCAATAGTTGTGAGAAGACAAAGAACAAAGACGGGAAGGGAAGAGCAGAGTAAAGAAAAGGCATGTCTCCCGTCGAGTTTCCAGAGAGAGCTTTGCACGACAACACGGAGGATTTCGGAGCAACCGTTATCGGTAAGAAAAATCTCCGAGGCGATCTCAGCAGTATCGGATGTTGGATTATTCAGGAGTGCAGGTTGAAAAGAAGGAGGAAAGCCTGCATCGGGAATCCAGCTCGCCGTGAGAGAAGAAATGACAATGTTGCACAGCCACTGAACTTCAACTCTTTCCGCTCCTCCACCACGTCTGAAGCTCGTTGCCTCATGGTCGCTATCCATCCTCTCTATGATCTTATCGATGTACTTTCGAGATAGCCATATCATGGTCCTTCACGCAACGTCCCACAGCGATGGCGAGTGTGAGCTTAACTACGGCTGCTGGTGTGTTCGTGACTTCTCACCCTGAAAATGTGTATGTGGGTCAGAGGATCTCGTTCGAGAGTTGGACCATCGGACCCCTTGCAGTTCGATGTGGATCGCCCCTTTGGTGTATCACGAATGCTTAGAGAGGATAGAGATGAGCCGCTACGGCGGCCTGACATATGTTTGTTCAATATTCACTTCGAATGTGTCTAATGACTTTCGTTCATGTTGTTATAGCGTGAACATGTGTGGGGTGGATGCATTTGATTCGATATCTGCAACTAGCTATATTCTCAACATTATACCTCTCGCTCTGGACGTCCTCCTCAATACCCCTCCTAAGAATGCAGATCCGTTCGCAAACCTGATGGCGCATTTACCAGGTGGTCGCATGGGGCTGCGACATTTTTCTTAGTTCATTGCTTTCGATGCACGCATACAGCTACACACCTTCACACCAACAATATCCTCCTTACCACGTCTCTCAAATTCCCACCTCATGCTCCATGGAAGGAGAGAAAATATGGTTGTCTTTGCCTAGTCCTTTTAAATTTCGTTCGTTCCCGTCGAACGACGACTCTTAAGCTTATTTCACTTGGTTCATACATACTTCAACCACAGCAGATATTCATTCTTGATGTACATCTCGAGAGAATCAAGTGGCGTGGTGCCATTTAAGGACTGTCGGAGTTGAAAGCATTGAAAAAAATAAATCTTGAACGCATCGATCACGACGACTGCATTCCAAACCAATCCATCGTCCATCAAGGTAGTACTATAACTGACTAACAGCCCCATGATGCCCGCTGCCTACCATGTCCCAGACGACGTTATCTTCGCCATCATCGCAGAACTCGATACCGATCGGCAGACACTCCGAGCCTGCGTCTTCGTAGCGCGATCTTTCCGTGCACCAGCGCAAAAGCAGCTATATCGCGACATCGTACTCAATCTGGGTCGACACGTCGACCCATCCAACATCGATCGCGTGAAGCAGCTTCACTCCTTATTCACCGAAAGCCCACATCTCCGAACATATGTGCGCAGCCTTAAACTTGACTTGATTCCCGAGAATGCAGAAGTGCCGAATGGAATTTTTCATCACCTATCTCAGCTCCGCACGCTGCAAATGCACTTTCGCCCAGTTCTGCGGGATATGGTTAGATGGAACCACCTCTCGCGTGATCCAAGGGTATGCCGGCTTCTGAAAAAATGACCTGGGGTCGATTTTTTTTTTTCGCGGTCGGCGACTGGACTAACTAACTACGTAATCAGGCACACGTCCTAATCGGGAAGTTTCGATCAAATACGTCATACTCATTGCTCAAATTTTGCTCCCTCAACGACGACGAGCACTCTCGCCGGACTACAAGCCACACAAGCATTGGTAAAAGCATCAAGTTCTAAAGGCCCGGTCCTCTGTTCACA
Source organism: Hypsizygus marmoreus (assembly GCA_013433165.1). Lineage (NCBI taxonomy): Eukaryota > Fungi > Basidiomycota > Agaricomycetes > Agaricales > Lyophyllaceae > Hypsizygus > Hypsizygus marmoreus. The sequence goes on along the minus strand of CM024089.1, from coordinate 3,215,955 downwards.
GACCCAGAGGCTGTCAGCTCCCCCTGCACCATGTTATCTGAGGCTCGACCAACTGGGTGCAATGTGTCGATGCAACCGTGACGGGTTAGGGACTCACGGGAACATGTCCCCGTTGGTGCTGGTGCACATTTTGATATATGCGGGTGTGAGGATCTTCTCCATAGCTGTATAATATGTTGTCCCTGTAGCTTGGAGGTTGTCAGTTGGTCTTATTACTTGCATAATATGAATTTTTGTGTGCCAGAAAGCTTCCAAAGGTTGCAATTTACCATTTGAAGCTCAAAATATTGAAAAAATATTGACCTCCAATTTTTTTTTTCGAGCTCGACGGCTGGACTAACTAACCATCCCCCGGTGTCGGAGTTTAAATCCGGCATACCCTTGGCGTGATCTTCAAACCGACTTTTACCATGTAATACAATCACCGCGCCTGGAACAACTGGTTATTGTCTGGCTCGACAGACTCCCCATCTCTTCACGAACTCAAGATTGCAGATGTCTGTCTGCTCAGAGAACCCAGCTCACCACTCTCCGCCGATTCTCTTTGCATACCCCGAGTTGACTGTTCATTGCTGCGAACAGATTCCATCAAGACCTGCCAATTACTGATTGACCTGTTGCCAGGCTCCCTTGAGCACCTCAGGCTGTCAATCAACAATACAATTCAGGGTAAGCCTCATTCAGTCCTATTTATCTTCTTTTCATCGCATGACGCTGACGACATGCCACAGGGACATGCCCTACATTCGACAAGCTATATATATCCTCTTTGAAACATTTACGATCTCTGCAACTCGTCTTTCCACGGCGACTTCAGCGTACGCTTCCACATCTAAGAGAATTCTTGGAAAGGTCACTCCCACCCACCCTGGAGAAGATAAAATTTGAACATATGGGGATGTCTTTGTATTTCAAAGGGACATTGAGGAATGCGGATCGTATAGCCTTGGACGCTTTGGACGAATTATTGTCAAGTGCAGCGAGCTTGGCCAAGATACATATCTCCTTCAGTCTTGAATCATCTTTGGGCTCGTATATCACGCCAGAAGTTCTTCTATCGATCCCACGACTTGTTGAACGAGGCGGGATTTCAATCGAAGCAGGGGATAGATGTCTGTGGACGCGTTCGCGCAGGCAGGACGCCAAGTAATGAGTTCGGCTGTAAATGGGCGAAAAGTATTGAGTTGTCGTGTGGATGAAGAAGTGACGAGTTTGGGTTTAAGTCACCATTGAAGTTCGCTGGTCACTGTCTTTCACATACTTAGTTCCACTTTCACTACTCTGTGTATGGTATTTTTAGAATTGAAGATGCTATACTTAAGTACTTACACTACTGACTACGAAAAGCTCGGGTGCTTCCCTTCAAAGGTTTTCCGCCATTTCTGGCTGAAGATCCGAAATATCCAAAACCTGGACCGGGAACTCCATGCCAAGTCCCTCCCTTTTCAGCTTCTCAACCCGTTTATGACCCCTTCCGGTAATCCAACTCTCCCATTCTTGAAAATCGGGCCCATTCCTACCACGCCACGTCCGCAACGTAACAAGTTCCAGTGGCGTCACCCTTTGAATCCCCACGGAATGTTCTCCATTCCTGAACCTGCTCCGCACCATGGAAATTAGTGCCTTGCATCTTTCCTCCACTTCGCGTTGATGCTGAAGAGCAATTACAAGAGGCCTTGGCTGGAACTTTGGGGTTCCGTTAGAATCGATATAAATCCCCGGTGTATGCACAGTGAGGTCAAGAGAGACGAGATTCGGAAGGAGGAATTGGGTCAACTCTGATGGCTTGTGTTGGAGCAGGCATAGCAGAGACAGGTAGACCGACTGGTTGATCGGATGGAGGGAGAGGCTCTTCAGCATCGGGACGCATCCGAAAAATATGCAAAGTCCTTCCGTGTCTATAATTCCCATCACCGATAACTTCTGAAGAGAGAACTGGGACCTCTGCTGGAGAGACAGCAAACTCGTTAAGAGCACAGTACGGGATGTCCATCCCGCAGAAACATTCAGGATCTCGAGCACTGGGAGAGTGAAGGAGTCGAGAACTAATGCAACACCCCTGGTCGCATCATCACCACGCCAGCGGCTCGCTCTGACCGTGAACGAGGTCAAATGCACCAGGATAAAATCTTTGGGTGTCCATGTCGTTGACGTATTGCCATATCCTATCGATAACTCACATTCAATGAGATTTAGACATTGCCCGAGGATCGCAACGGCGTGAGTCGAAATAAGCCTTGGCTCCATGATCTTCAGGCTGGTCAGTTGAGCCCACGGTGCATCTACAGCTAAGCCTCGCTCCATAGGAACTATCCCATCAAACGGTGGGCGTGTCGATCCAATGGCAAGAGTTCGGAGATCGGGGCACAGGGGCAGCAACCTTGTATGTCCTGCCCACACATGATCATCACGGATGTCCGCTCTGCAACTGTCGACGAAAAGTTTGAGTGACTCGAGGAATGGTAGGCCGACGTCTTTGTTGAGCCGGCGAAGCACAAACAGCTGGTCGCCGATATTCATCCTGAGATTGAGGTGCTGTGCACGGGATATGATGGGGAACACGTCAGGCGGAAGAATGGCGTCCCGTTTGATGGCGGGGTAACGGCATAGGAAATCCAGTGTTAGGAAAAGTCGGCGATCACCAGCGAGAGTGTTCCAGTAATGCAGGATTTCTCTGACGTCTGAGACACAATCTTGCATGCGAAGTTCGAGGGTGGCCCATAGATCAGGCGTCTTGTGAGCAAGGGTGCGCCAGGATACGCAGACGGCGGCGAGGTTCAGTGGGGCGTTACGGGTGGATGGGGCGGCGGAGTCAAGTAACAAGCAGCGGAGGAATATCTCCCTTATGATTTCAGGTGGGAAGTTGTTGATGTGGTCGCTCATCTGGGTGACCGATGAGATGGAAGGTGGTAAATCAAAGCAGGGTACTTACCGTTGAAGATAGGAACGAGATGATGAATGTAGTTTTGTTGAGAGCTAAGATTCGAATCTGCAGAATAGAATGAAGTGGCGGACGTCGACTCTTAATTGCGTCGAAGCATTTATACGACAGTGACATTGGGCCACTGTGCCACTCAGTAGGATCAAGCGTTCTGTCGACTGCCACATCTCCGCAAATGTACAGATGGTACGATGGCTAGAAGGAAGAGATCCGTGAGATGAAAGAAAAATGCCCTAGAAGTTGCTACGACCCAGCTCTGGAGTGAACAGGATCTCCTACTAGTTGTAACTCGGCTTTGTGTATCACGCATGAGCGTCTTTTCGGTACACACCACGAGTTCGATTGGTGAATACGTTACATGGCGAAACTCGATGGGGTCCATTTGAACTAATAAGGTACTGTGATGTCGAAAGGCGTTCGTGTTGCGGAACCACGAGACCTGAGTCTTGAATTGTGCGGATTCGGTGCAAGGAAGACATGGGTGGGGACCGAAGAAGAGAGCTGGAAGCAATATAGCCATTAATTCACAGATGGATTCCTGAGGTGCCAGGTGGAATGAGCGGAAAAGCTGACAATATTGCCCTCGAATGATCAAGAAACTGCGTGGTAAAGTTGCTAGTGAGAACAAGATGTAAGGAAGCGCTGATCAAAGTTCTAATCTCGCATTCGTAGAACAAGGAGATGACTTTTTGAAATTGATAGCTGGAAAGAAGATGATGATGAAAAGGTTAGGAACTGGTTGAGGAACCAAACTCGGTCATCGGAAGAAGAGACGGGAGGAGAACGGTGCACAGCCACTCACTGTTTGCTCTCCAACGTCCACACTCACGCCACTCATGCTCGTCATCTGCATCAACCCTTTCGACCTCACTTGCCAACCATTACAATTGTATTCGGAACGTTGAACGATGGGCTTGGGCACAATGTGAACCCTTTTCATTCGCCGATGTTTGTTCTTTGTGACTTTCTAACTCGTTCTTTGTCTTTGCCGCTAATTCACTGTTGATAGTATTTGTTACGACGTTGGTTGCAATTGCCTCTGCAGCGTTCGAAATATCGCTCCAATCGAGCACATGTTCTCGATCCATGGCGCGCTCAGCAAATCGCAGGATTTGACAGGCAATGGTATCATCAACATTCGGTCTCGTGAGTAGCTTGTGAGTGGCGGTGGAGAGCTACGATAGTAGAAACAAGAGATGGTATTCTGTTGGTACGTTACTACTCCTTCTTTCTATTCATTGCTTGACAAATTACTACAGCTGCCATCACCACTGTCTCTATTCAACACACGCGACCCCTGGAGCACCTCCATAATGCCTTGGTTCTTGTCAAGCACTCAAATTGTAGTTTTTCACGCATACTTCTCCAGTGCTTGGGCTTGACTCATGCGCTCAACAATAGCATGTCGCTTCCGCGTAATTTGATTAGGCGAGAGGCCTACTCCGTCTCCATCTGGGGCACACGAGCGACCCCGCTCTCAAGGTGGAGGTCGGAACAGTGGTGGGACCATGTCATGTAAAGGGCAACAACGGTGCTGGAAGGGCAAATGTGCTGGACGGCCATCGCTGTGTGCGTGTTCCTTAAGTTTGATTATCTTCCCGTCTAACGTATCTCCTCGCAGCTTTTGTTTCAGTTTGAACCGTTGAATGCTTCTTTTATCTCCGTCCAGGGTCCCGGTTTATGTGCAAATACAATGCAGTCCCACCCCACGACCAATATTTGCCAACACAGCCCACCGATCTATCGCTCCCTCTTACTTCGTATGCTCCTCGATTTGGGCGCTAATCCACCGCAGCATTCATCGTGGAAACAGAAATGACGGCGCCTGTCAGTATGCCGATCGTTCCAACTGGGTCTTGCCGTACGAAATCCAATGTCTGCCGTGTGTTAGAGAACATTCGTTCCGGCCGAGCATGTGCATGGTAGTGAAAGCTGCATGGAGTCAGGAAACGTTGCCGATATAGACACTATCATACATACTGTATTCGAGGTTCAGAGTGATATTCAAGCCTTTACGCCGCCGAATTCTGGATCCTTCGGTCAGCTCGTATCTTCGACGATAATCCGCGGCACAAAAGAGGCGAGACTCCTATCGATGATTGGGTCTATCTCCATGAGGTGCAACTTCGACTACGCTTTCTATGTGGATAACGGGACAGGAGATAAAGGCGAAGGCGATGGGATGGTCGAGCTGCTGGAGTACTAAGCCAATACTAAGTGCGTACTTTTCAGTTTTGCGAGGCTTTCTATCTAATCTCCTTGCAGCAGAACACGTTCGGCGCGCGGGTGAATACGAGCCATTCTTTCTCTCCGGGATCTTGATTTCTTCCTTCGCAGTTGATGAACCACGTTACGCCCGGGTTCTGATTTCTTGTACTGGTCAAAACAACCCTGTGCTTTTCACAATTCCCTTTAACGCAACAACATATCGACAGATAGGACAGTTGGGTTGACGTACGTAGTATTGGGGATGGCAAGCAGTGGCCTATTTCCGATCTCATGGACCAACCCGTATTATTATCGCTTCTTTCCTTTTCAAAACCCAACTCGAACTTTAATTTATATTTCTCCTCGCACCGTTCATCAGAATCGTGCCCCTCGCATATAATATATTCGTGAGGTACCCTCGAATTTTTGTTCTGGAAGGATTGCTGTACATCACGATTCATGAACAGGAGATACTCGTGTTTGACCTAGCTGCAGTCATTCCTCCGCAATGTCTGTAACCGACGCCATTGCTCAAGGAAGGTTCGCATTGATTCTGGGGCAGAATTTCGGATGCAGTCACTCACAAAAAAATTAATCCATACATAGTCCAGCTAAAGTCTTTCATCCTCCCTTAACCCAGCATTCAATGCTGCTCCAGTCTTCACGCGTGCTTTTTGATGCAACCTTCGACCACCTTCAATGGCGACCTACACCAGACCCTATCACCTGAGATCCTGCCTCTGTGGATGGGTCCACAGCCGTCTATTCCCTGCATTGATTGACATCCCGCCACGTTCAACGAGCCTTGGTATCAGCGGAAGAATTTGCTGCACGATATGCGAGTCGAAGCCCGGTGGGAGGGCCAAGGAGATATGCACCCGTGCTGACAGACTCTCCGCACTCGCCAATATCTCGTCCATGCCATTTAGATCTACAACATCGCCCTCCGCGAGAGTCCGACAGAAGGACATCAGTGTCCGTTCGATTGTTATCTGTTCCAGGGTACTGGGAAGTGATTGTTCGAAGAATTTTTTCAAGTGCTGGAGTGCGAAGTGCAATGTACGTGTGAAAGCAAGGTGGAGAGATCGTAAATGCCTCAAGGCGGATAGATCGAGCTCGTGGAATCCGTGAGGATAGTCTACGGCGCATTGTCAGTGTCGTGCGGCGGAGAACAGAAAACGAGAAAAATAACAACATGCGAAGCTTACAGGCATTATTGACCAACAATCTGAAGTGCTCCAGGGAGTTTGGTAGTAGGTCAAGAAGAGATTGACAAGTCTCGACGGTGTCAGTTTGTAGCAAGCGACAGTGAACTCGGAGTATGCGAATGGAATTAAAGGGGATCAATAAACGGCTGTCTTTGACTAGGCAGCAATCCGTCATTGTGAGAAGCTGAAGCCCATTATGAGGAAGACGACCGATGGGGAACCCGTCGAGCCCGAGAATTGTCAGCTGTTCCAGATGCGGTGATTGCAGTAGGTCGTAAGAGTAGGGGAGAGGCGTCTCCATCGGATCATAAATCCCCCAAGTGGCCGGAAATTCATGTCCAGCTTCCGGAGCTGAGGTAGTGGGTAAAACTTCTCCGTTGGCACCGCCCGTATATCCTCGGTTCCAAATCGCAGCTTCAAACTGTGTACGTATGTCCTCAGTTGGGGATTTTGTATGAATGAAGTATGGAGCTGCTGAATACGATTCATGTCGGCTGGATAGGAAGTCAGATCGAGTACGATCTCGCTGAAGAGCTGCTGTTGAGCTGGTTTCCAGAAAGATCGCGCTACGGATGCACAGGCTCGAAGTGTCTTTCGATCGGTATCGAGTTCTGCGATGATGGATATGATAATGTCTTCTGGGATGTCGTAGGCCGCAGGCATCATGGGGGATTAAGGTACCAATCAGTCGTGTCTCGATATGCCGTGGATTGGTTTTGTCCGTGGCGTTCATTCTCGATGGGCGCCCGATTTCCATGCTTTTAACTCCGACACTGTGACTCATTTTCTCGCCATCACGATTCACGAAGTACACATGATCATTGTGTACAAGAGATCACCCACTTCCCCACGGTTTGTAGCTTAGGGAAATGATATGGAGGAGATCGAGGATCCGTTTAGAAGCAGACCTCGAATCGAATGGTTCACCCTACGAATTATACAATGAACACGACTGGAAGTGAATAGAGACGCGAATCTCTGGGGCACCGGGAAAACAATGAGTCCATCCCACAGATGTCGTCGATAAACATCCATCGCACTGTCTAGCCTCTTCATTCTGGGCCAGAGTTAGAACGCCTGAACACGGACGTAGATAGATGGAGCATTTCACGTTCCCTGGAGGTAAGCAGGTGCGACGGTAATTTCGCAAGGAGGCTTGATTGACGCCAGGGATTGCAAGTAGTACAATGTCGGGAATTGACAGTAGCCGTGCGGCTTATACAATCGTATTCTCGAAGTCGACTCAAAAACCTCTTAGACCAATGTAGGTTGAGTGGGCACGACTTGCCACTAACGCTGTGAGCATCTAATCGGATGGCTGCGGTGGCAATGAGGAGCCTGGAGCGAGAGGTGGCGTGTAAGAGGTGTAGCGTGGAGGTGTGGTCGATTCAAAGATACGTTGCTGTATTGGGGCGTCGAAAGAACTAACCCAAGAAAAACATCCCAGCCTCACGCTAGTCATTAGCCGGTAAACGGAACTGTGTTCTTCTGAAGGAGCTTGAGAACGTTCGCAGCGAGGAACGAGTGTTGAGAAGACGGCGATATCTGAAATGGAATGCGATACTTCCACTCCACACATGTTCGTGCTACAACAACACGGACGAAAGTAATTTGACGCAGATCCTGAAATGAATATTGAACGAATGCACGTGTGGCCGTTCAGCCAGCCCATGTGTATCCTCTCTAGGTATTGGCTGTACCCTCCATTTCCCACCTAACGCGTAAACGTACACGTGCAATAAATCCACTGCACACCATAGCCAGGTTTGGAACTGCTGAGCCGTTCGAGGGACCGCTGTTCCTGATGTGAGGAGGAAATCGACGTTCCAAAGTCTATGTCGAAGATCCAGGATGAGAGGTGGTCGAGATGTGTGCAGCCAAGGACGTCTGGTGCTGAAAGGGTGTCGTACCCTGGATATGGAACCGAGTTTCCATCAGTGCTGGGGTGAGAAATATACAACACAACAGCGTGCAGGGGACTTGTGAGCATGCTGAACCCGCGGCGTTCATAGATCTAGGATTTTTAGAGCGACTAGCTGAGCCGAGTGGTCAAAGCTTAAAATATTCCGAGCATCTGAGGTCGGTAGTAAGAAGGCTTGTTTGGGGGGTCAAGAAAGACCAACGAGACATACCCGTCGTGTCAGTCCCAAGCACAATAATCCAAACTGCATCACACCAACAATTGCAAGTACAGCCTGCACCTCTATCAAACCGTCTGCAGATGCACGATTGAGGAATTGTTGTTCTTGACTGATTGTGCAAATAAGAGAGGGTTTGGCGGGAGGGATCATGGGTAGCGAATGGCCCCGAAGTTGAGCAGAGGCTAGGACCTTCGAGAGGAATAAACCATAACATGATGAGCTGGCTCTGTATGGGGCTCATTAAGATGACAATGAATGGGAGAGCGAGAGGGTATGTACGTACCACAAGAGAGTCAAGTCCAGTCAATCCTAGCGCTCCACCACCCGCGCACTCCACAAGCAATCAAAGGTCTGGACTACAGGGCTTCATTTGTTGCGGATCTCAGAGGCAACGGGCGCTCGAGCACGGCATGTGTGAAACCGAGGAGCGAGGGTCACAAGAAGTTAGAGGATGGTCTAGGTCCACACGAGAGAAAGTCGTCAAGGGCTGAAGACTTCAGATGTGGAGGGAAAAACTCACAAAGACAGGTGGAGATAAGATCACGATCAGCCTCGCTGAGATAGGTTTCATGAAGGATCATGAAAAACCCTTCTCCAAGGTCCAACCGTTAGAGCGTAGAGAGAACAGATGGCGAGCATGATGCGATGAACTCCAGATGTGGTGGAGGAGCGGAAAGAGTCGAAGTTCAGTGGCTGTGCAACATCCTCATCCCTTCTCTCACGACCGAGTTGGACTCTCGATGTCTTTCTTCCCTCTTCAATTCGATTTTCACTCCTATACCCCAACATCCGATGCTGCTGAGATCGCCTTGAAGGCTCTTCTTTGTGGTAACGGTGGCTCCGAAATTCTCCGTGTTGTCATGCACAGCTGTCTCTAGATACTCGACGAGAAATATGCCCTTAGTTTACTCTGCTCTCCCCTTCCTATCGTCGTGGCTTGTCTTCTCACAATTACTAGGACTCACCGACCTTCGTAACGACCCCGTCCTGTAAAGAGGGAGCGCGTCATGAGATCCGAGTGATTGGGCACACGTCACTCTCTTCAACTCAGAGACAGGGTCATACAGTTTCCGCATAATTTTCCACAGACTCAGGTCGTCTGATGCCCGGTCGTGCCCATCCTACTTACCTCCGTTTATTCCATGACCAACTCGGATCTCAGACTTATCTTCTGACCCCTCAGTGGCAACTCTCGCCAGCCTTTTGCTAGATCTAGCCTTAACTACACCGCCGCTACCATCTGACCTAGTTGCGTACCAGCAACCTGCATGTACCGAATATATTCGAGGTGAGGGTGCGTCCTGTTCGAACCAGGCTAGCTCTTGTAATAAAACAGGCTTGTTTTTTTATTTACCGTCAAGAGATACTGTTCAGTTGGAATCCAAAATCTGCGGCGGCTAAGCTTGCGGTTGTTCCTCCACACGTCCGATCCATAACTTCTTGAATCAGCTGATCCAGTGGTGTATTGGCAACATCCTTCTGCGAAATCTGTTTAATGGAGTAGTTGTACACACATCACTTGGGAGCTCCCCGTTCCAACCGGGGCTGGTCATGGAACAGCAAAAGAAGGCAAATCAATTTTTTCTGTGCTTTTCTGTTTGAAGCCTGGGATCGAACACTTTACGAGGTCGACTCTCGAGTTCGTGGAAATCTGAACTCCTGTGTTATCTATGGAGTGAGAATGCGTCCTGACATCTTCCGTGATGTCCTGCTCTTACAGTATTGTTACATTCCCAGGTACTATCAACACCTACCACTTACACGACCGACCGCCTGTTCATCCCTCGCATGGTGCCTCTCCACATAAATGTCAGATGACTATTTATTCCATATCTTTCGCATTCAATTGACCCAGTAGTGTAGCGGAAAACACGCCTACGAAACATGGGATTTGTCGACAAATATATTCTGTGGGAGTTCCCTGTTCGAATCGGGGTTGGGTCCTTTCGTGAAGCCACTGAATTCCGTCCTTTTTACTGTTAGTCAAACATTCGTTCAAACTAAATACGCCGCTGGCGGAATCCGAACTCTCATGACGGCTGAACTTGTTACCTCCAGACATCCATTCTTTAAGCTTTAGCCTTCCCTACTCGACAGACCAACAGTGTACCAGAAACACACCCATGCACAATGTTTCGTGCACTTTCTGTCACTAGATGAACTCAGTGATCATCTATCAGCTATAGCAGAATCTCTCGTCCCATCTCCGACCAGCGAACCTGGGTACTAGTATACTCTGCCTATTCATCCCTCACAACCGACCCAGTGGTGTACCGGAAACTCCATTCCCATGCAGAATATAGCGATTCTTCGATCGTCTAGGTTATGTTGGGGGTGGCCTGTTCGAGCCTGGGTTGGGTCTTGAGTGCTTATCATAATAGTTTTTTTACGTTTCTACTGGATTGAAGCTTCATGACCAGTGCACTGCAGTCTGAACACAAATCCACCGCAGAATCCGTCTTGTCCCCAATCCACATCATACGCGCTCACTTCTATAGTCCGTGCCCTGATTGATTTCCGCCGTTAGTCAGCGCCATATCAATACGAATATCAACCGACCCGGTGGAACAATCGAAACCTACGCCTTTGCGTAACCAAATCGATATCGTTCCCCCGGGGAAGGCGCCTGTTCGACTCAGGGCTCGGTTCTGTACCCTCCCTTCGTGGATCATTTTTGAGGGAATTTTGAGTTCTAGTTTCTACTCTCATTTCCTCCCTCCTCCCTCCTCCTTCCTCGAAAGATGTGCTGTATGGCTTAAGTTCTCACTGCTGAGGATCCAATGCAATTACTTACAATGAGCAGAGCATGGGGTAGAGGAATACTTCGAGTCCAGGCCGGTGGTGTATAGCATATGTATGCGTAAAAAAAGCACAACTACCAGGCACGCCGGACCACTCCACCACCGTCCCGCCTACCAAGAGGACGATCGAAACGAACCAACGCCGAACGCTCCTACGTGCGTGAATGCCAGGTCCGCGGGCATGTGTTGGTAGAGTACCAGAGGTGCTTTGGGATGACTTGCCAATACAAACGAAATAAAAGGAAGAAGAAACGTACAGGAGAGATGAGCCCGTTGGTCGAGATGTACGCGAACATCGAGGGACAACACATTTGCCCAACGTGGAAGCGAACTGACGGTGCATATAGTATGTGAGGGACGTAGGTTGCCAAACAAGTGGAAATGGACGCACCCCCCATTCCTAGGATCGACGGCCGCCATATCCCTAGTCCCACTTCGCCGATCGAAAGCTGTCGCGCGCGATGGTCCGAGATTTACGAGAATCCCGGGGTGGAGTTTACGTAGGCCTCACGTTCGAGGTCCACCTTGTAAAAGCTCTGACGACGGAGGAGACTTTGTCGATGTATGCATGGGAAACAGAAGCTCCGGCATTGAAGTCGGCCTTCGTCCCGCATGCGTCCTGTGAAAGTCCCACATAACGGTGTATTCTCACACCATTGACACACGGCCAACGCGATAACACCGTGACCGAGCCCGTATAGTATGGCGGAAAGAACTTGATACTTGAGGATTCAGGAGGCGACGGTCCTTGGGGGAATGGGAGAGGACATGCGGAGGGCATCTGTGCGCCGAGTCTGATGGCAGAGTAAGGACAGTCACCTGTGTACGTGCGTTGAAGGATAGTGAGATGGGCGGAGGGCACAGACGCCTGGGTGGCTTGTCAGGACGATGGCGAAAGAGAGAGAAACGAGAAGACGTACAAGATGGGCAGCATGTTCATGATCCCTCGAGGTTCCATCCTCCTAACACTGCACCACCTCTTCAACTTGTTCGCAAGGCTAGAAGACACGCATTAGCCTTCCAGTGCTGCGGTTATCTCGAACTCGCGTCATGTATCGTCGGTTTGAAAGGTGAGCGGTATACATGAGCCTGCATGTGTAGTTGAAGTAGAAGGATGCACACGATGAGGAGGGACCACCCCTCCATGATAAAAAGTTAAAATGGACGTAAATTGATGAGGGAGAAATACTCACTGGATACACGCGATTGTGTTGAGATCGCATCTATAGTCGATGGGAAGGTAAATAACTCTAAGGCATATCTTGCTTCAAGCGTAAATTCCACGATGAGCTGCTACAAGTAGTGGTACAGAGCCTTGAACGTGCAAAAGTAAGAAAACGCACCAGATTAGTGCCATGCCCAGATTCGCCTCTCGATTCCATCGTCCTACCCTTAATCGACTCCTGAGCCGAAAACACTTGAATAGCCTTTTCAGAGAGCGTGCATTTGCCGCATCGATTCTCCACGAGAAATGTAGCCTCAGTAGAGGACTGTAGTGGAAGAACGGAGATAGCGTGGCTGTGTACCGACTTGCCGAACGCCGACGCTTCCTTCTCCCACCACGACAGAGAAGTTCGATTCTAAGACACTCATCCCCAGTCACCCCGGGAAACACAAGTTTTCAGGTGGGCTGAAAATTTCAGATAAACTTTAAACTTCAGTGTACGTTTCGGACAAGCTGAAAACAATACCTATACTTTGAGAATCAGTAGTCCCGAAATTGTCCACAAAACTTCGAATTTAAGAATTGATTTAGGGCCCGGTTTCAGCAGGCCCGAAGGGAGATATTTCAGTGTGGCCAAAACTGCGTCCGAATCCAATAGTTTAGGTGCTAACTTCGGCGGGTTTGAACAATAAAATGCAGGGCAGGCTGAAATTGGCTCGGAAATTGAAACTTTCAGACACCATTTTGGGACAACCGAAAATAAAAATATCAGTGGTGTTTTCGGGCCCGCCCGAAATGCCGACCGTTTCGGACTGCCTGAAACGGGGAGAATGGCGGGGGGCAATCCGTTTCAGGCAGTCCGAAACGGTCGTCATTTCGGGCGGGCCCGAAAACACCAGAAAGTTCCGGAATTGGAGATTCCGCCCCACGGTCCTGTCCGGGGCGGCGGGGCGGAGTCCGCGTCAGGCCCAAAGCCGGGGTACCAAGTCTGCCCAAAGTTTATGTCAGCATTGGTAAGCCTTCCTTGACAGGGAAGCGCCGCCCAACTCCGAAAACAGAAGAAACGGCGCTCGCCAAGCATGGCTCACGCCCTCACGCGGAGTTCACGATGCTCATTTCGGTGCGGGTTCAACCTACAGCATATGTGTCCATGCCACCAAATCTCACTACTGTCAACATATATACATGAGACTTTTTTTGCCGGTCCCTTTTTGCAGAATCAGGAAAAAATTGTTCTCTCCAGGATCAAAGCTTTCCCAATGATACTGTAGCTCCAAGGAAAAATAGTGAAAAACATCAATGAATGCAACACTACACTGACTCTGAGCCTCAAATCGATCACAAAAGCAAGTTGCATTTGAAACTTGTTACAGGACGATCATGATTACGCAGTCAAAAAGAAGTTCAATTGCGGCAAACGGCTGGATCGAACGTACGAGCGCGAGAATCACCACAGGAAAGCATGCATATTCCACCGCACAATTTAACCGCTAAGCAACACCGTCGATGCAAGTTAAGCATCTGACATCAATTAGTTCTGAACACTTTCGACTGAATGTTCTGGGAATTCCTGCATCGAGCCATTTGCCATTCACATTTGAGTAAATATGATTACAGGGCCATGCAATTGCATTGGTATAATTCCCTGAGGCAAGTTTACAAGAAGAATTGTTACACATCGTCCGACGCGCGTCGCGGACGTGGGAGTAGCACGTCTGGTACGCGCCGCTTCCCATTTTGGGATCCCGACATCCACGTGAGGGTGGAGCTTCTCAGAAGCTGAAGCGGCGAAGCCAAGAAGGCTTACCTAACCTTTGGGCAGACTTAGTTTTCCCAAAGCCGCTGACAAAGCACAGCACTGTGGATAACAAATACACATCAACAACGCGTTGGACGCGTTTCTCCGTTTCCCCTTGATCTTCAAGCTCTCCCTACCCTCCACGCTAACTCATTCAACTGCCAATTCTTCTGTGCCAGCACGAAATACTCTATAAGGCGACGTTGGTATAGGTTTTTACAGATCGCCTTGACGGTTGGGGTCGGCCACCCGCTCATATCTGCAACAAGGATTCGAGAACTGAACGCTATCGCTGGCTCGTAGGGACAAGGAGAAGACGTTAAGGTGCGCCATAACACTAATTTGAAGTGGTTGAAATTCCCCTCTGAAGGACAACAATCGGCATGGATGATCGAGCAACTTGAGAACAACGCCCCAGAATCGCCAGCTGGCCCCATAACTGCCCAGGTCCCCCGCCACATCCCTCATGGTTGCATCATGCATCTTGCCACCCCTAAGCAGGTCAACATCGAGACGCTTGGAAACGGGAGAGCCTTCGCGTGGTTATGTCGAAGTCGGCGGCAGGCGGTGCAAATTTAGATATAGGGTGCGTTTCTATGCTGCTCATGGACGTTACAGCTATGTTTGTATACCTATTTTTTTCAAATGAGACCTTTATTTCAATGAACTCCGTGCCTCTCAGACTCGGACTCAGACTCGGACTCGGATGCTCGTCCTCGATGTTAGTTATTGCATTGTTTTCGAGGCCACCAAGCTCAAATACTATGGATTATGTATCAGTTATAGTAAAGTATACACCAGTTACAATCATGTTGCAGTAGAGCTATAATTCTGTATGTTTTGTGGGGCGTGTAACGGATATCTAGACTCTGATTCAACTCTGTGTACGTTCTACTCTTTAGCTACTCACTTGTTACATCTTTACCTATTTTCTGAGTTATGTGGCTGAAGCTCCTGCTTATGTAATCTCTTCTACATATCTCGGCTAACTACACTTGGAATATCATCTTATCTTTTACAACCACAACCACTTATCGCCTCAGCGCATCTATACCTCTTGGTATCCCAAACTGGGAACTGGGAGATTGCTACTTGTGAGTAGCCCCAGCTATATTAACTTCGTAACCTCTGCTATCGCAGATACGAGCACCCGGAATACCCTTACGGCAGACCTGAGGGGCGAGGAACAACATATTAGCTTACGGCAGACCTGAGTTAGTTGTTTCTCTTGGTTTCGGGTCCTCGAGGTTCACACCAGTGTGCCGCATACTGGTTCGCTCGCCAGGATTCGACCGGTTAAACCCACAATATAGTATTGCGCACTCCCAGAAGCGTTACATTGGTGGACACTGTGGGAATCCGTAATCACCCTGGCCGGCATTTCGAACACGGCGCTGCCTTTCGACAACTCCTATTCACTAGGCTTTTGTCTGAAAGGGAACGACGGTTCTCTATCATCTCATCGACATCTATTCCGGCTCTTTCCGAGCTCATTTCATTTTGACATGGGCACTTCTCGCCCCCTCAACACTCTCTGGCTCGAATACAAATGCCCTTACAGTGCGCACTATTTGCTCTCAGAAACGGTCGACTCAATGATCCTGTTCACAACACGGGAACTCAGGGATATTGCTATCCAGCATCCGTCGGGGGGATTGACACTGCCATCAGGATTTCTCGACTCCGTCGAAGCCACTATTTCAACTTTTCAAGATCTTATACATGAAGCCTCACTCAAGACTTCCATCAGGGGATACATCATTAACCCTCACGGAGTGCTCGGCGAAGCCCTGCACTACCATGAATCTGTCGTCGGCTTACAAGTAGCCTGGAGGATGCTGATGGAACGTCTCAGCAAGGCCCGAGTACAATTCAAGCACCTCTGCATTTCGGACTCCACGCTAATCCTTCCTCCTACCCAACCAACATGTCCTCAGGCATGCCCAGCTTCACGAGCAACGACGAGCTCGTTGGGTCACGTCACGGAGTCACATTCATCTCTTGCTCCTCCACCGTCGTCACCGAATCGTCAAGCGCTGCCAACGGCTCTCGTGCCTCCGATCCTCAAGAATGTCGGAGGGAATGTGGAGAGGTTGATGGAGGACAAGTTCAGGGAAGAGAAACGAGATGACGCGGGCAGGGCGGCTGAGGATGGTTCGGTCGGAAATTTCGTGCGTGTATCCTCTCCTGGTGGTGGAACGTTCGCTCGCAGCCCTTCAACGCACCAGGCTCCCTCAGCAATGCCTCCACCACTTCCGAGACCTCCGGATCCTCTACGACACTCGGACTTTTCGCACTCAACAGTGCTCTTCTCGTCATCGTCGCCCATTCCTCACGGCGCAGATCTCCCACCGATCGCAAGATCGTCGGTGGTGTCAAATTCCCTCACACTCTCGACACCATGGCCGACTTTTTCAGCACCATCCGCTGAGTCGATCATCCAGGATAGGCCGAAGACGAGGACGTCAGTACCGGCTGTGGTGATATCAAGTCCAACACCAGTGTCTCGAACGGCACAATCGCGACCTGCTGCATCAAGAACGCCTCTTGGTGACTCTCCTACACAACCAGTACCTCCAGCGATGCCGCTACCGCTTCCAACACCTCCGGATCCTCTACGACGCCCGAACATTTCGCCACTGCCCATCGTTCCAGGCGTCGATTCTCCGCCGATCGTTCACGATCGACAGGAGATTGGGACATCAGTAACGTCGGTGGGACTCTCCAGACCGATGCGCCTGCTGCCAAAGGTGCCTGCGCCAGTTTCTGCATCAACACGTTCGCTGTCCGTCACTCCAAGACCTCCGGATCCGCCACGTCGTCAGAACGTTTCGCACTCAACAGTGCTCCTGCTGCCATCGTCGCCCATTCCCCACGGTGCCGATCTCCTGCCGATCGAACGATCGTCGGTGGTTCCAGGTTCCTATATACTCTCGTCGCCATCGCCAGGTCGCTCAGCACTGATCGTTGGAACGATCATTCACGATGGGCTAGAGATGGGGATGGGGGGACCGGCTCTGGCGTTGTCGACGCTGACACCCGTGTCTCCAACCCAGCGGTTACCTGAGGCGGCTTCAAGAACGGCTCTCTACAGCTCATTCACACACAATGCACCTCAGGCACCACCTTCACTTGTCGCAGAAACTACACACTCGACAGTGCTTTCGCCGCCACCATCTATTTCTCCACTTGTCGATCTACAATCGATCGCCCGTACAATTGCGTCGCCCTCGCCGACGTCCAACATTGGGCAAAAAACGGACACTGCGAAACAAGTAGCAGCGGCGACGACAGCATCTGTGCCTCCAACGACACAATCACCGCCTTCTGCATCGAGAGCCATTCATAGCAGTTCGCACACTCGCCAGGTGCCAGCAACGACGCCTTCACTAACTCCAAGGCCGCCGGAAGCTCCTCGACATCTGGACACCGCGCACTCGCCAGTCCTGTCGTCGCCGCCGTTGCCCATTCGTCATAATGCCAATTTTCCACTGATCGCAAGCTCTTCAGACCCCACATCTTCAGTACCATCACCGGCTCGTTCAGCACCGGTCATCACAACGATCGTTCACGATGGGCCAGGGATGGGAATGGGGGGACCAGCTCTTGCGCTGTCGACATTCACACTCGTGCCTCCAACTAAGCAGTCATCAACGACCCCTTCGAGCACGATTCTCGGCGGTTCATCTACGTGCCAGGCGTCGCCTCTCAGACCCCCGGATCCTCCATGCCGCATGAAACCTGGGCACTCAACAGTGCTCTCGCCGCCATCATGCATTCCCCCACTCGTCGATCTCCAACCGATCGTGAGTTCGCCGGCGTTTTCGAATGACAAGACGCTCTCGTTGTCGTCTTCGAACATGACGTGCTCAACAGTGCTTGTGCCTTTGTTGCCACCCATACTTCATGGCACCGATTTCCTACTGATTTCAAGGTCGTCAACTGTTGCGGCTCGCTCTGCATTCTCACCTTCATCATCAACTCGCTCAGCACCAAGCGCTGCACCGATGGTGCTTGATAGGACGAAGACGAGGATGGGGGAATCGGTCGTGAAACTCTCAAGATTAACATTCTTAGCTCCAGCTACGACGTCATTACCTTCTGCTTCAAGAATGGTCGCCTGCGGTTGCTTCGCCGGCACTAGACCTGCAGCATCTCTACCATTTCCAAGAGTGCCGGACCCCCCAGAACATCGGGGCACCTCACACTCACCAGTGCTGTCACCACCGCCACCCATTTCTTCAAGCGCCGTTTCCTCACGGATCTCAAGATCGTCAGTGGGTTCGGACTCCCTTGCGTCCTCGGTCATCAAGACTGGCGAAGGAGATAGGAGTGATGCAGGAAAGGAGAAGGAAGGGAAAGAGAGACGAGATGCCGAGGGCTGGGGGGCGAAGGGCAGTTCAGTCAGAAACTCCCTGCATATCCCTCCTCTGTGTAGAGGAACATTCATTCGCAGCCCCACGAAGTCTCAGGCACCTCCAGCGATGCTTCCACTGCTTCCAAAACCTCCGGATGATCATCTGGACAGCTCGCACGCAAGCATGCTTTCACTGCCCATGGCTTCAACCACTCCTCCAGGCGCCAAACCCCCGCCGATTCGAGGATTGTCTGCGCTTTCAAACGGCACGACATCCCAGTCGCCTCTAGCGATTTGTCCAATGCTGATCGTTGACGATGAGTCGAAGATGGGGACGGCGGGAGCGGTTCTGGTGCTATCGAGGCTGACACCCATGCCTCCCACTCAGCTGTCACCAACGGCGGCTTCGAGACCATTTCTATGCAAGCTGTCTACCCACAATATGCCTCATGAGATGCCTTCACCTGTTCTCGAGACTACACACTCAACAGTACCATTGGTGATCTCGAAATCCCCTACACCTTCCTCGTACTCTTCGACTTGTTCAGTACTAATCGGTCAGACAAAGACAATGATGGGTGGAACAACTGTGACACTATCGAGACCGACATTCGTGTCTCCAATTAGGCTGTCACCACCTTCTGCGTCGAGAATGGTGACCAGCAGATGCTTTGCTTGCACTGTATTTTCAGCAAAGCCTTCACTGCTTCTGAAAGCCGCAGATCATCAATGCGTTCCCGTGGAAATTTCGCATCCGCCAGCGCACTCGCCGCCACTGCCCACTCCTCCGGACTTCAATTTCACACTGAGCATAGTTATTTGGGCTCTTTGCACAGGGGTAGTGTTCTTTGGATCGAAGGATTCCGCTCGAGCCCCCACTCACTCAATCAGTATCATGGGGACTCGAGCGTGGGGGGCAATAGGGGATACCTCCCGCATCTTAGACCAGCTCCTCTCATGCAGGATGTCTATCATAGGTTTACCATGGAAGCCCGGGGAGGACTCTCAAGGTTACATGGATACCTGAAACAGTGCGATTTTTTTTTCTTTTCTTCTATCACATTTATGCCCTCCATGTTTCATGATACTTATGACTCTGTTTCACTACATCTCATGGCTCAACCCATTCGGAGTGTTCAACCCCTCCCTCCATCCCCATTTCAGCACCTTCACATCTCCTCTGCAGTTCGCAGCTCAAGAGTGGGGGGCTCTGTAACGGATATCTAGACTCTGATTCAACTCTGTGTACGTTCTACTCTTTAGCTACTCACTTGCTACATCTTTACCTATTTTCTGAGTTATGTGGCTGAAGCTCCTGCTTATGTAATCTCTTCTACATATCTCGGCTAACTACACTTGGAATATCATCTTATCTTTTACAACCACAACCACTTATCGCCTCAGCGCATCTATACCTCTTGGTATCCCAAACTGGGAACTGGGAGATTGCTACTTGTGAGTAGCCCCAGCTATATTAACTTCGTAACCTCTGCTATCGCAGATACGAGCACCCGGAATACCCTTACGGCAGACCTGAGGGGCGAGGAACAACATATTAGCTTACGGCAGACCTGAGTTAGTTGTTTCTCTTGGTTTCGGGTCCTCGAGGTTCACACCAGTGTGCCGCATACTGGTTCGCTCGCCAGGATTCGACCGGTTAAACCCACAATATAGTATTGCGCACTCCCAGAAGCGTTACAGGGCGGACTCCGGGGCGGAGGGGCGGCGGGGCGGAATCTCCAATAACGGAATGTCCTCGAAAACACCACTGATATTTTTATTTTCGGTTGTCCCAAAATGGTGTCTGAAAGTTTCAATTTCCGAGCCAATTTCAGCCTGCCCTGCATTTTATTGTTCAGACCGGCCGAAGTTAGCACCTAAACTATTGGATTCGGACGCAGTTTTGGCCACACTGAAATATCTCCCTTCGGGCCTGCTGAAACCGGGCCCTAAATCAATTCTTAAATTCGAAGTTTTGTGGACAATTTCGGGACTACTGATTCTCAAAGTATAGGTATTGTTTTCAGCTTGTCCGAAACGTACACTGAAATTTAAAGTTTATCTGAAATTTTCAGTCCACCTGAAAACTTGTATTTCCCGGGGTGAGTGTTTCTCGCCCTTTTCAACCACGTCTACCGAAACGGTAATAATTTCTGCCAAACAATCAATCCCAATTCTTGTCATTGCGGCCTCTCGCCGCTGGTTTCCCTTTTTGAATCGCCTTGCTTCGACGAACCTATGCCGAATAAAATTAACGACTACGACACTGGCACCAACTCAACAGAGGGCCCTTGTGGTAGCGAGGGGGGGTGAACAACTCCTCAAGGTGCAAGGAATGGCATGGGCCCTCTTAGTACTTAGATAGTAACGTCCATCATGGAGCCTGCTCCGCGGACTATATAACTTGACTCAAAAAAAAAGAAAGAAAAAAAAAAGCGAGGGGTGAAGTTCTACGAGACGTTCCTCTAAGGTTCCTGGATCGCCTTGTATCGTTGCTTCGCTAATTCAGCATTCTCGGTCTTGGGATTTTTTTCATCAATCTACCCTTGTTTCAGCGATTCGGTAGACACAAGCGAGCAGCAGACCTAGAACTCACGATTCATGACAAATACGAACAGTGACTGTGTCTGCCTCTCTTCGCAGATGGTCACTTTCGCTCTCTTGCACAAGGCGAAAGCGTAATCCAGCGACCGAGTCGGTTGTGTTTCCTCCTCTAAAGTAATTCGAGGCAAAGTCCAGGGTCTCGCGGGCCAAGCGACACTGCAGCACCTTGAGGTTCGGCAGAAGTCTATCTGATCCGATCTGTTCTAGTATAGTTTTGTGCAATACTATACTTGGTGTAAGGACGATCTTGAGAGATGGGCTAGCGGCAAGAAGGGCCGCAAGATCATCTAAATCGCATTCTGTTTCACTCCCTGTATTAAGCTGCCGTAGCCCCTTTATAATGCATCCCGAACGATGGATCATGGACGTGATCTCAGCAGCGGGAAATCTATCCATGTGCCTCACCAACAAAATGGAAAGAGACGGAAGCGTGAAGCCATCAAAAATGGAATTGGCAGATGACAGGACGTTCAGATAACGAAGGTGCGGAAGGATGACGTGTTCGCTGGGTGGGTTACTGTGTTTGCGCCGATGCGAAATAGAACATGTCTCGAGTCTCTTGCAGTGTTTCAGGATTGAAAAGATTTCAGTGAATGTTAGGCCATGGAGGTCAGCAAGATTCAGGTCAACTATGATTCCCCAATTAACATCCTGAGAGCGAAGGGACGAAAACACGCTGTGATCCCCCTTGACCACAAGTTTGCGGAGACTCGGAGGTAAATTGCATATCGGATATGTAGTAAAGGGAAAGGATGTGATGAAGTCAAGCTCTAAGGTTTCCAGAACACCAAGTTCGTTTGGAAGCATCCCAAGAAATGGCGAGAACTCGTTTCCTGGAAGACCGATTGAAAGCTCTACTATCCTTCCCGAATATGGCTTTATGAAGGTCTCTATGGCCTTCTGAACGCGTGTGCTAGAGCCCGTGATGCGGAAAGACATGCATATGATACCGGACTTTGGGAGTATTGTTGAAAGAATTCGCTCAGCCCTTTGTATTTTCCTGACCTGATCAGTCTCGGAGAGCCTATTTCCGATTTCAAAGTTCATAGAAGTCCGATTCCACAAGCGACGGTCACTGAGAACGATGTGTCGCCACCCAGAGCATACATGACGCAATGTCCACGGAGGAAGTGAATGCGGAGGGTCGGGAGGAGGGATCTCCAGAGCGCGCTGGCTAGTACTGATTCCAAAGATGTAGGATAGTATCTCCATAGGAAGGCGTTTGTGAGGCGCTACTGCCACACGAAGTCTCTCCAGTCGAGTGGCGTTGTGCTCACGCTGATGGCAAAGTTCTGCGATCTGGATATCCAGTATGTTCAAGTCGCGTTCTGCGTCAGCCAGAAGTTGTCTCGTGATTCGCGCCTCCATATCGGATAAGGTAATGCTATTGGATTCCCCAGCGTCAAATTCGATCCAGCGGAGACGCTCCTCGCTCAACGGAGTTGATGTCATCTCTGGAGACGGAACATGACCATGAAAGACTTGCGCTTATGAGAAAATGCTTACTGGAAGTTCCACGCGACTGAAGCTAGCAGTGCGAATTATCAAGATGTGGTTGGGATTAAACAAAGATTAAAGCTTCAAAACGTGGAACACTCGTTTCAATATTTGGTTTTCACCTGCCAGCCAAGCAGTCTACGTAATGCCGAGTCACGCTCCTCGAAACCTTCACAACCTTCGAGCTAGTCAGCTAAGTCCACGGTACTTCCATCATGATGGGATGGACAAAGGGTACAGAACCTCGATGTGGCTTTATTGAAACGGCGGAGAGACAGGGCCATAGGTGTATCAACTTCGTTTGTCTTCCCCAAAAGGTATGACGTGTAACACATTCAACGCCGCTGTCAAGGGTCAGTACCAGCGACTCCGGGAGAGGGATCCAGCATTTTTGGGGATATCGTCAGGAGAAATAGCGGGGCCCGGAGAGCGTAGGCACCCGGATATCGAGGTCTCGCACACGAGAGATATTAGAACGTACTTCTGCGGTGGAGATCCGACGTCGCTCGGTTCAACCTGACCTACGATTCGATCTCCAAAACATGACAATGGGGCAGATTGAGCACGAGGAAAGGTGGAAGATTGTGAGAATGCGCATCCCAGTAACTCATAAGAAAGTCGACGTCAGGGAGATATCCTCGTACTCGGCTGACTTCGACGTTGTGCCACATCTCGGGTATCTGGAGAGCAAGGCTCTGCCAGGATCTACAGACCATGGCGATGTTCAAAAGAGCATTTCGGATTGATGGTGCGGCGGTGGCTCATCAGGGTGATGGTGCCAGATATACCGAACCGCCCGATTTCAAGAGAGTACTCGC
Source organism: Hypsizygus marmoreus (assembly GCA_013433165.1). Lineage (NCBI taxonomy): Eukaryota > Fungi > Basidiomycota > Agaricomycetes > Agaricales > Lyophyllaceae > Hypsizygus > Hypsizygus marmoreus. The sequence goes on along the minus strand of CM024089.1, from coordinate 3,192,417 downwards.
CCTTGAGGATGGGCGAGGGACGATCAATCGGGGAGTCATTAAAATGCGAGAGAGACAAATACGTCCTCTGGTATCATCTCAACAGAGACACAAAAATATTATATCGTGAGCCATGTACGAGACAAAGTCCCAACCCTGATTCGAACAGGAACTTTGCATCCACACTTTGCATGGGTGTATTTCCGATACGCCACTGGGACGGTTGTGGATGTGGGTGTGCGAGGTCAAAGAACACGGTGTTGGCCATGGGGGGTAGTATGAGAAGAAGTGAACTGGATATCGATGTAGGTGGTGGATGGAATCTGAGTGTGAATCGAACACAGGGGAATTTGATGCCAAAACGTTGGTCTGGTCAATGCGTACCGAAGAAGCTTGTAGCCGTCGCCTTTCTTGATTTCGTGGATCTGAACCGTGGAAGGTACGAGGACGGTTAGAAACTTGTCCCATTGCAACACGAACCAGTGCAGATTCGACCAACGAGTTACGGCAGAATTCATGAAATCGTACCCTCCGTGAATGAGCACGTTACTATAGGTGTCGTTCTGGTAAGTACACCAATGAGTCTGCCCGATGGAATCTATGTTCCGAGTATCTACGTCGGTCAATCGGTCGACATGTAGTGAGCATCGTGCTTGGGCCGGGCTTCAAGTCAGAAGGCCAACTGAAAATGAATCTCGGGCGTGTCGAGCCATGAGCCCAGCTTTCGTGATGGTTTTGGACTATAGCGAGAAGGCAATTCAATGCCTCTCGACGTAGAAAACGCAATGAAGCCATACCCCTTCGCGAACGTCCCAGTCTCTGAGTCGGATAGAGTGAAATGCCCATAGATTGATAAATCAGATGGTCTGTCGACACGGTGTCGATACAGTACTGGGCCATCAGTTACCCAGCGACGCGCTGATTGGTGAAAGGTGAGTGTCGCTGAATTTCCTTCCAGCGGTCAGATTCGCCCCTAGGCGAGGCGAACACAGAGGATGGGAGGGTGTGATTAATACTTTGACGCCTCACGAAAAAAGTTAGAGTGCACGAAGATGTGATATGGAGCACAAAAGGGCCAGGAATCCGCAGGGAATCGAACACGGTCATGGGAAAACAAGAGCAGAGAATGGTGCACAGCCACCGAAAATCTCTTCCATCGTTCCATCCACCACTAGCCACCACCTTGCCACCACCCGTGCTCATTCTCGCTTATAATTCACACTCTGTACGCTTCTGCCGATGACTAAATGTAAGAGATGGCTCAGATAACTGTTGAAATACGAGCTCACTTGACCAGAGCAAGGAGAATCGTCGAGAACGTCGCGGTCAGAGTTCAAGAGTATCTAAAGTAAATACATGTAAACAGTAACACTAAATACAGGGATTATCTCGAGAATGACCCAATCTCCAACAACAACGGGCTTTATTGAATTCTCAGGGTGTATGTAAATCCCCCTCCACCGACCCACAACTCTGCCTGACAGTTGACTTTCAGACGCAACAAGCCTCATTCCGATGGCCAGATGTAACGAACACGTCTTCCTCCTCGCCACGTCACCAGCCCTTCTACGTTTTTGCACCGCTATATCTTTTCAACCGATAGGTGTCGCGTTTGATGCGGTTTAGAAACCAATTGGCGTACTTTTCGTTGGACAATAAACTGTTACGACAATGGAAATGCGGGGCCGAAGCTCCTTCGTTCAAGTACGTCCAACCACCCGCTCGCATTCCAACCCACAATAAGATAACTTTGCACTCCGCAGCACATGCTTTCATTGCTCATGTATCCTCGTGCGGCTCAACCCTCATCTTCAATAACGGCACGTCGCTCTCCTCCTCAATCTCTGGGACAGCGGCATGTGGCCATCATCTGCCCACCCATCGACCCACTGTCCACGAACACGGTTTGTCTCAACAACGTTGGGGAGGACGTTCTTGGTGCCCATTCGAGCGTCTGACTCGGATTATGACTAGCCCCCATTAACACCGATGTTGCGCCCGCTGAGCTTGAAGAGAGGCGAACCTTCGACTCTTCTTTCTATGCCGGGGACGCATGGAAATGGGCGGGGATGAACTCGGCTGATGATCGTCGAGAAGTGGCTGAATGATGGTAATGTACGCGCTCTCTCACTTTCTTTCACGATGCCCGCTTCGTCTAATAATTTCTTTCACTGCTGTCTTCGCTAGTCCAACACCCTGGACGTTCACATACACGGCGGCGCCTAACCTTAACTCCTCCCACAATTTCCTACGTCAACACAAATACTCCTCCGTTCTCTGAGAACACGATTCTGGTCGGCATGACACCGCAGTGTAAGATGTCCTGTGAGGCGAGGACATCCTGGTACGTTTTGCTCCCTCTTCCTTTCCCACACGGGCTTGACGAGCCGCCCCAGTACAGCTCGTTGCATCCATGGAGACTCTACATCCACCACACCCGCCCCATGGCACCTGTCATATTCTCACCGCATGCTCCTCGTCTTCAACACAATACGTATCAGCGCTCCACTATGGTCGTATTGGTGTTGGGAATGAAACTCGACAGTCTGAACGAGTGCTTATGGGCGCGTTCGACGTTCATTTCGAGTGCTCGAGCCACTACCCATTGATCTTATATTCGACCAGCACTTTACGCTTCGTCCCGTCAAAAGATCCGGTCGAATTATCTGGTCTGGAAGCTAAGAGAATAGGCGGTGAATAGAGATGCATGCAGTGAGGTGGTTTGTATGTTGGAGGTGGCACGGTTCGACTGTCGTTGTGGCGTCACTACGCCCGAACACTGTCAGCCTGGACAAACGATGAGGAGGATGTCATCGAGGGCTGGTTGGGCGACTATAATGTACGTTCTTTCCCGTTGTCTTTCATTCACGAACCTTGTATTTATTTAATTACTTTCAAATTTTGTCTCTTGTAGGAGGATTCGGCTGGATGTTAGCATACTCCTGGTACTCAGCGACAGTTTTGCTCCTCACATTGGCAGTTAAATGTAGCTGCGCGGGATGTCGTGTGAGGCGAAGACGGTCTGTCAACGTGGACTAGATGTACCACCCCAAGCTTACATTGCAGTTTCTTCACGATACGGAAATGCGATAGTTCTAGTGGATGGTTCAAGTTTTATGCGGGTCAGGGGTTCATTTCGGGTGTTCGAGCGGCAGAACTCTCCCTTCTTGGACTAGTACCCACCGCTCTGTCGGTGAAGTGCTTGAATTCAACCTTGACTTTGGTTTGCCCCTACCAGTCGGAGGTGCTGCGCCTCTGTCTCTGTGTGTCTCCCTATATTCAAACTTCGATGCAATAACGGACATATCCATATCTTCTTGTGTGGTTCATTCGGCTGGAGTTCAACCACTAGCAGTTCCGTACATCGTCCACCCTCAAGTGTGCTCCTCCCCCTGACTCATGGACACAAACCGAGCAACCGCTTCTCCTCGGAATCACGGCCAAAGCCTTGTGTATACTGAATACTGACGGAAAGGCCGTCGATTATATCCCGTGTCAGTGCATTCTCTTTGATTTTTGGCGTACTCGTAGTTTCATGTGGCTTATAGTGATGATAAAGATAAATCATCATGAACCAAGTTTAATATAACTTACATATATATGATACTTAGAAAGCAATTAGATACATTTCACAGATAAAGACTCGATTCGCAACTTCCGCACACCTATGAATGAGATAGAGAGTATGAAAAGAAGGGCCATGACACGACATTTGAACCTACGCAGCATATTTGGAGTAGATTCCTAAGATACCGAAAGCATGTTCAAATGGCAACCATCCAACATGAATACCAAAAGAACGCACAAGACTTTGTGCAGCTGTGCTTCGTACACATCCCAACCCTACCCCTCAATCACATCAAAAACATTGTATTGGAGGGAGCGTTGCAGTCCGCTCTTGAATGAGCAAGCCTCGAGATCCCAACTGCAACTCGGAGAAATGCAGGGACATCATCAGACCAGCAGCCGGCGAGGAGGACTGCCAAAGGAGAGTTATATGCTCCCAAAGGAGACGCAAAGGAGACGTCAACTCACTCGGAAGCAGACGCCGTCCAATCCGAGTTCCCACGGGGTGAACCTGTTCCCGAATCCCGATCAATGACCAACCGCATGTGGCCTCTGACTGCGGTTCATGGTCGACATCTTGGAATCATCTGCACTCAGTGTAAGTATTTCTCCAAGCTCGAAGCCCAAACTCGTTAACAAGCCTTCTCAAGATCTCGTGATGGAGGGCGATTCCATTGGCACCAGCATCACACCCATCCTATTGCCACTTGAAATCATCGATACCATCATCGATCAGCTCTACGACGAGGCACCGTCGTTGAAAAAATGTTCACTCGTATCTAAAGCATTCGTCACTCGGGCTCAAAAGCATCTCTTCTGCACCGTAAAGCTCGAACAACAACACATTGACCGTCCACTCAAGCGCCTCCTGAAGATATTCAACGACAATCCCAGCCTCACGCGGCATGTCGAGCATCTCCACATAATGTACTACTATTATTCGAAGCAGGAGTCTCAGCCAGCCAGAGACGAAAGTCTTCCCCGCCTCTGCAGGCACCTTTATTGCCTGAAATCTGTTTTCTTCAGCTGCGCACCAGGAGGGATGCACCCGAACAACATATCCCTCGATCTAGCAACCGAGCTATTCCAGATGTTTCAGTTAAACAAATTGGTTGATATTACCTTGGCATGCTCCGTGAACTTTCCAGTTATCTATCTGGCTTCGACGTGTGCATATCTAAGACGGCTGTCGCTCATTTCCCTCGATTCGCATCGAGGGTTCCCTCTCGAGAATCCCCCTGCATATGACGACTTCCTTGCAACCAGCGGAGCCCTTGCATTTCCGATCTCCTCCTCAAACAGCAGATTGGAATTTCTGAAAATCAACGAGGCATCTGCGCTTGCCATGCAGAAACTCTACGAAAGGGTCTCTTGTCCTCCATCCACTTTCAACTTCTGTCATCTTCGCAGTATTGAGCTTCATGGCAATGCCACATCAATGCAGAAAGTAGCTGCAGCTATCATCGTTGACGCAGCTGCCACCCTGGAGATGTTTGATTGGAACCACAACTCCTATGATCCTGTTCCCGGTGAGCGCCTCCGTGATCCGACTCTTATTCAACATCTCATTTTGTTGTAGAGTTCGAAGATGGCTGTCCTATTGCCCTCGGCGTCACGACGAACCTGCATATCCTGAAGTTCGCCTGTATCCACCCTGTTGAAACTGAACCCTTTCACCTAGTCTGGGTTGCTCAATCCCTCGCGGCTATCAAAGGGCACAATCGTCTTGAAGAGATCATCCTCTACCTTTCTTGCGAACAATCAGATATCGTTGAGTTTGAGTGGAGAAACTCTGCGGATTGGGCGAGATCGTTTGATGTGCTCCTGACGAGTGGTGGTTTTGAGTTTTTGCGACGAGTGGAGATTTTGATCTACCTTTTTGAGGACCAAGGTAGTTTACCTTTCGATCAGCGTGCGAGGATTTATAAGTATCTCGAGGATAGACTCCCACTCCTTCGAGAAATGGGGGTGCTGTCGATTGGCCAAGGCAAACGAACAGCGAGCTTCCACATGTAACCAAGTACTTCACATTTCACGTAGGTATATTTCCGGAACATCGCTAGGTCTGGTAATATACAGGACTTGTTCGGGGTTAGAAGTAGAATAAGAGCACTGAGCGGGAGGTTGGAGTGAGAAGACACGGCAGGCCATAACGCTGGTTGTCGAGCATAGAGAAACGAAGACAGACTGGGATCCGTTTTTTTTTTGGAAAAAGGTCGTCTAAGTAATCGTTCATGGCAGATAGGGATGTCACTGTGTATGTAGACTTTTGATTTTCTCGTCTCAGGCGTGGTTCCGATTGATGACTCTATCAGTAGGAGTGGAAAAGAGGTGATCCCACAATGGTACGAGCAGAAATGAACGATTCCAGATCTCTCGGTGAGCTTCCAATGACTATCCTATGAGAGGCGCACAGCAAAATGGTAATCGCTGTTCGAAGTTAAAAACTCGGGCCAGTAGCTTCTGAAAATGAATCTTCGTGTCCAAGTACAAAGCCAGCAGCATATACCGATGAACCAAGGCGACATGGAGGCGATATCAGCAGGTAATCCATTGGGAATGGAACTCAGTCATGGGGGAAGAAAACGAACAGATCATCGGTGCACAGCCACTCAATCCCGACTCTCCCGCTACTTCCACCACTGATTCGGTCGTACTCTCATAACCGCACTTTGTGACCGGATCGATGAACCTTCATTTATGAGAGACTTCGCAGAGTCTTCGAAAGCTCTGAATTTACCTGTCAATATGATTGTGACCTCGTCTGTATCCCTGAGTTATTTCTCGCCATCGATCCTCAAGCTTCCTTAACCTTTCTCTCTCAGCGAAATCTTGGCCAGTATTGGACACATGGATGGGGCTGCGTATTGGGCACGCTTCCTCCTTGTCGCTTCACATACAGGAACTCTTCACCTGCTCGTCTCGTTTGACAGCCCATTCAAGTGGCTGCCCCTCAACATCATCGCAACTCTGGACGGCTAATCGTTGCCTTTTAGTCTTGTGAGCCTCTAGAACACGAAACGCGAGGCAATTGGATGGGCTTGAAGCTCTTCTGGTACATTCTTCTTCATTCTTCCCACTTGCCATTGTCCTGACGAGCCACTGCAAATCCAGGTCCTAATACTCAGTTGATACCTCGTAAGGAGTCTGCGGAGTGGTGTATAATGGGAACGAGTGGCGGTTGGATGGGCTTGACTCGTTTCTGGTACGTTCTTCTTCATTACTCCCTTTCGTTGTTGTCTTGACGAGGCACTGCACATCCAGCTTGTAGCTATTCAGCTCATGCCTCTTCCTCACTCGGGACCGCATCCATCCGAACCCTTCAATGCTCTTGCGTTGCCCGACATGGCTTATTTTCAGCACACATCTAGGCACGATGCCAGAGCGTCACTTCCCGGTAGACGCGCGTCTTTATCATCATAAGCATCCTCAGGTCGAGAACGACGGTGCCTCAAATGCCCATCTGCTGATCGATCTTATGGTCTTCCACCGTCGTGATAGCTCCTTCTGTCATGCTCGTCATTCATTCTCTGCGCGCTCGGATCGATGAGTCCTTGGTTGCAATTGGGTTTTCGTTTCTCGGCCCTCTTGCATTAGTACGTTCTTTTCTCCCCCCGACTCATGGCTCTTACTGACCCTCCTCGCCTCCATAATCAACAGCCCATCCAATGACATGTACACGGCACCTAATAGGTCGAAACACCGCCATATGAATTAATGACGTCTTTCAGTCTTGGGGACAGCTGTATGCAAATGGTGGAGCATTGGGATTGGGGACACACGAAGCACGTGGATGTCCATGATGTTCATCTTTCACGGTCCTCTTCCGCCTTGACCGTCTCTCCTCGCATCTTGATGAGCTCCTCCCGGGCCCTCCTCAACGCGCGTACACCCCGCGGGATGATTCCACTCGCCCATTGTACCACCCCTGGTCCGACACTGAACCGCACGTCTTCAATGAACACCTATCACTGTCGCCGCCGAATGGGCAACAGGATCTCGTGCTTTTCACGAATCGATCAGCCTGTTATGGATGGTTATTAGCGCTCTGATATTGTCCAGAGCTCAAGGAAGGTGCCACATTTGCTCGCCCGCAGCAAACCCGCTGCACACTCCACTCGCAACTCTGTTCTCTCCCTTCGATACACCGCGTCCTCGGCTCCTTTGAAATCGACATCGACGTTGGCGCCGCCCCTCATTCTCGACATTTCCGTTCCTCGCACAGGGCGAACTGTCGTCTCCCACGTTCACCCAGAATTCTATTTTTGCCGCCACTGCTAGAACAGATTCAACCTCGTGGCTCGGCGCTGCAAAAAACCGTGCTATCGGGGTTCGGTGGTGGTAGAGAGGAGGACGATACACTACGACACTGTGCGATGAGCGGGACATTTTTACAGAGTGTATGCGGCCGTTTCGTGATCTCGAGTAGCTTACCTCTGCGCGAGGACCAATACTAAGATCTCGCTCTATACCTCCCTTGAGCACCAAGCCCCTGCGTCAACGTCAACATTAAGCCTACCTACTCAAAGAAAGGCGACTTGTGTATCTTTGTGCACGTCTGTGGGCGCGAGGAAACAGGCGATGGAAGATACTCAGTGGGACGTGGTGTGCGTTCCTTTCTGTGCATGTGATAGATACGCCATGTCCTGATTGCTAAGTCTTACTAGTGTGTTCGTAGCACGAGTCTAGGATACATCCTCGCCAAACCTAAAACCGAGGTCAAGGTCGTGAAGGCCTCGAGCCACGGACATCTGGCGTCCAGGCCACGCGAATCTCCCTCGATTATTCTTCTACTCTTCAGGTTCTCGAATCGAGTCCGGGTCGGCGCTCGACTACGTCGTAGAAGCGAAGGGGATAGAGGTAATGGATACGGTGGTGACGATGGAGGGTCGTGGTAGGACGCTTGGTGGTTCAATAGGACATTACAGGCCGCAAGTTCCTCTCCTACGTTTTCGCCTCCCGTTCCTCTCTTTGTTCTTGGCGCATGCATGGCTTCAATTGCTGACATATCCCGTGCTTCAGTTCCTTCCGCACAACTCGGAGGTTTATCTCGTCACCATCACCTCCATTGCTTTGACCATTACCCCCCATGTTTTTCTGGGTGCGTCGTGTAACCCAATATTGATTACACCCGGAGCAAAGCCTTAGGACACGGATGTGTAGGATGTGGCGCTTAGTGAGAAGCAAATGTTCTATATTCCTTGCAAGCTCTCGCAATGGCGGAGCAGTGTGCCTTGCTAAGGAGGGAGTGTCGGGCGATGTTCTAACCTTCGGAACCGACGTCCTCATGATCGGTCACACTTCCGATGATGCGTGCCTCTTGAGAATGGAGGAAAGCATGTTGAGGTGAGCGTCAGGGAAGCTATGTACAGCTATAAGTATGTAGTGGAGGTTGAAACGACGTGAACGTTGAGCAGAGATGCATCAGCCAGAGAGTTACGAGCCACGTGGGCTACTCGACGTGGGAGCGGGGAGTCGCGTGGCTCTCACGTGCACTTTCTTCACTCCCTTGCAGTTGAACTGTAACACGCGCTATGCCACACTTCTCATCTGCTTTTCACTGGCGAGTTTTCAGCTTCCATATTCAACCAGTACCGAGTTCAAAGTACGAAAATTCACTTCTATGTCCATTCTTTTGAAAGAGGAAACTCAGAAATCCCTAGATCATCGATATTCTCTGCGTCACATCGAGTATCAGAATGTCGTCAGATGCGGATGCCCGGCTCCTTCATCGCGTAGAGTTCGAAGCGGGAACTTCCAATACAGTTATACTCTCAAAATCCGAGGCAATAGCAGCAAAACGTTTTCTGTCGAACGCGGAACGCAACCTCCAAGCACTCGAGCTCCAAATCGCAGAACTTGGCCGCCAAATCATTGGGTTTGTTCGCCAACGCGAGCGAGATATGGCTCAACTTGAGAGACTTCGCACCGCAATGGCCCCTCACAAATGTCTTCCAGCCGAGCTGCTCTCCTACATCTTTCGCCTCAGCACTGAGGACGAGCCGATTAAAATCCCACGGGACCCACATCCCACTCCACCATGGACGTTGCGCCAGGTCTGCTCACGATGGCGGAACATTGCCCTCTATGACCGTAATCTGTGGAGCTCCATCGCCGTGAGTATTGGACCATTCTACGGCTATGGGATTCAGGAGATTTTGGACAGAGAAAAAGTTGTTGACCTTCTCGCCATCATTCTTCCGAAAACTGGCCCTATATCCATCTCGATCAAGGTTGATGGTGTTTTCAAGGAAGTCGCGGATACCCTCATTCGCCCTTACTCATCACGAGTGGTGGATCTTTGTGTCGCTCTTCCGGGAGACAAATTCCACACGTTTTATACCATGTTGCCAAATCAATTCAACTCTCTCGAAAGTTTGAAACTCGAGTTCTTGAGCCCCGGTTTCCATGGCCATAGAATCACCGCTTTGCCTGAGAACTTGCACACGCTCACCATCTCCGGCGACAACGACATTTATTCTATCTCCTCTGAACAAATCAATTGGGATAACATTACTCATCTCGACCTTTCTGGCATATTTTCGAAATTCTCTGAAGTATTCACTATTCTCCAACGCTGCGAGAACCTTAAAATGTGCTCCATCGACGTACACGGATGCAACAGTGGGCCGCCAGGTCAACATATCGACCTTCTGTATCTCGATTGCTTCAATGTTGTCTTTGATGACGCCGCCATTTTCGATGCATTCACGCTTCCCTCTCTCACCGAATTAATTGTGGAGAATCAAGGCTCATTATTCTCTGCCACCGAAATCACATCCATGATCCGTGGTTCTGGATGTGAACTTGAGGACTTGAGTCACTACTACATAGGACGAGAGGCATTACAGTGCGATTTCGATGCGTTGGTCACCCTTTTGGATGCGGTGCCCTTGCTCCTGACCCTCGGCGTATCAAAGATCACGGTCCCCAAAGCAATCCTGCAAAAAATCGGGAACGGTGAACTGCTTCCCCATCTCGAGGACCTTGAATCTCGTTTGGATGTGGAGACGCAGGGCACGTTCCTCGATGCTGTCGAGCGACGGCTACTTGGTAATCCTAATATTGCTTCAAATGGCATGCTTACCCGTGCGATGGGTGTCTATCCGAAGGAGCTCCATCTGACGGACGATACAGAAGCTCTTGTCAACCGAGCTTCTCATTTAAATACGGTTTATAAATGCGATGTGAGGATTATTCCGTCTACCTGAATATGGGTGCGTACGATTTCAAATCCGTGTCTTTCATACCTTGCCATCTAGTTGCTCACGGGTCATTCCATAGGACTGACCTGGGAGTGCGGGACATGTGGTCATGAATGATGTATTAGTTGCAAACGAAGCTGATTGAGTTGGAAATACAATGGGACCACTAGGCAGAAAAGGTTGAGGGAGAAAACACGGGTGACATAGTGCTGGTTGTAGCCTGACCGCCAGAGAAAATCGAGATCAGAAAGCCTGATACTGTAGCTATAACAACCGCTTTTTTAAAACCAGAAGCGATTCCATGATCATGATGGGAAACGGAATATAGATCAAGAACAAATCTGCTGTCGAGTACTTAGGTTGCTGTTTTTCGCTTTTCCGCGCAATTGCAATCACTTTTCAAAATTCGAAATTCAGGCCATAGCTCTAGAAAATGGCTTTTATTCGTCACCTGTATCGATTAGACTATGTACCGATGAACACTACGAAGGTTGTAATAGGGAGGAATCCATTGCGAGTCGAATTTGGTCATGGGAGAAGAGTTAGCTATTCCGTAGCGGAGGTAGATATCACCGTAGTAAACATAGTAAACAAACCGATCAGGGTGTACAGCCACCGAAACTCAGGTTCTCCCTCCCTTCTTCCCTATCATCACTGGATGACTTCCCGTAAGAATTTAGAAAAATCTGCAGCTCTAAACTCGTCGCCAGGTGGAGTTTCAAAATAAATCTGGAAGGTGTTGCCAAACCGTAAGACACAGACGATTTCAGATCCGCCTGGAGGGAAATCGGGAAGGTCGCATGATTCTGGGTGATAGGCGAGGCTAAGCGAAGTCTGAACGAGCTTTCTCTGTCTGCAGAGGCCTCGTTACCCCTCTACAGAGTGAGGAATCTACAGAACAGCTTGCTTGACGACATCAGGAAATTCGAGGGATGTCGATTTGACCGGGCGGAGTTGATATTTGGGCGGCGGAGCGTGAGTCAGGGAAAAAGGAAAATAATCCCTCATCTCAAACCTCCCCCTCGGCAGTATGTGTTAACTGTATATACTACACTACCGTTGTTGCAGCCGTTGGCGATATCGCAGATACTAGCAAGGTTGGAGAAACCCGGAAGGCAGCCATCGGTCTGTAACTAAACTCCGCCACGTGGCTGTTGTCATATGTGACACTGCGGTTTGACAATCGGTACGAAAGCTACATATATCCAATGGTTAAGTACTGGTCAGATGGTCCCAAATGCTATCACATTGCTTATAAGATGCAAGTATGATTCATGGAGAAGAACGATACGGTGCTGAGGCATCGTTATTTATATTATACTCAGTGCTGAATAAATGAAAATTGAATATCTTAAGTATACTAGATGGATTGCAGTGGACATTGGACGACAGGCGTCTGACGCGTCTGACTCAGGAAGTCGGTCCTCTACGCACCACCTACCACCTACTTAGAGGGACTGTGCTGACTTTGGATACTCATCTACGAATAATTTACAAAACAAGTACCAGTAGTAACATCCATACCCACGCAATACAGGCAGTATGAATCAGATTGGCTAGGGTGGATGTCGGCTCCAAGTCGGCCATTCTGATTGATCTGCCCAACAAAGGCAACTTGCTGGGGATAGTCTCCAGTTAGAGGGCTGAGGAACAACCTTGCCGACAGCGTTGACCGCAGCGCAACTACTTCATGCGAGGGATCGTCGGAGTTAGTGCTTTGTCGGCGTTCCATTGGATTTACTTGTTGCAATCTATGGAGAGTTTAGTAGGTAGAATATCTTTTATTGAAAGCTAAAAAAATGGAGAAGCGCACATTTCTTGCTCAAAAGGGGCAGATTCCGGACGCTGATTGGAATCCTCGACATCCCTCCAATGTTGGCCCCCGGTTTGCAAGATGGGAGCAACGTCATCACCAGACTGTCCTATATCGAGGAGTCTATCCATGAGCCCTGAGGTTGTGCTGACCGAAAGCTGAGGTCTGCCGCTGTCGCCGTCAGATGATGCTAGTTCGTCGTGACCAGATTTCGATACCATCGCCGGCGGCAAATTCATTCTGGAACAATACTGTCGTGAAAAAAAAATTCCGTGATCTCAAATTGAACGTACGTGGGTGGGTACAAGTCTTTCGCATCCGCTGCATTCAACGATAGGAGGGTGTGTGGGGGCATTTGGGTGAGTCTCGGGGGTGAAAGCATCAAGGCCGTTGGACCTGACAGTGAGTCACCCACTGCGTTTTACCTTTCAGGGTCATCAGGAATGCGCGGCCCTCGAAGATAAATTCACCGGAGGCGACAACACATAGATACCACAAAACATAATTCAGTGAATCATAGTTTCCGCATTCAATTGAGCGACGTGGGGTCCATCCAGCGGCTTTCGGCGTCATAAAAAACTTTCACAGTGGATGTTTAAAAAAATCCAGCCGCGAGGAGGTTGGTACAAAGTGATTACATCAACAGTCACGATGCCCCGATGACAGGGCGACGGTCCGAAAACCAGTGACCTTGTAGAGTATAAAGTAATTTTAGTTTAGCGTGTGTCTAAACGGTTTAGTAGTAAGTTAGTGTCAATGACGAAAGATACGATGGAGATCATGTGTTTGATTCTTGCATTTTACACACTCATTTGGCGCCTTTCGGTGTTGTGTCCAGTATTCTCTAGAGCGAATCACCTGTGGGCCATGGCAGCCATACCAAGCACAGTGATTTCGATGGTTACCTGAGGATCAGCTGTGATAATATGCCAAATTTCCAGCGTGTTTCTGCAAAACTCTGGTGTGGTATTTTCAAAGGTATATCTACTATAAGCCGCCGTGAATTCAACACACCTTCAACTAGCTAGCGCCAGTACATACGGTGCATTTCCAAGAACGTGTCATTGTCGGAGAAATCATCTGAGCCGCTATCGAAGTTGTCACCATCGCTGAACTCGTCATCAAACCAAACATCGTTCTCTCGATCCTCCATACCCAGTTCTGGGTCATCTGGAAGGTTGTCCTCATCCTCATCCTCGTCCAAGTTGTCCTGCAAGTTAAGGAGCACACCAGTTGGCTCTTGTTCATGGCTTGTGCCTGCTGGATCCACAGTTTGAGGATCCGGTTGATCTTGTTCATCAGTAACAGTAGCAATATGCAGCTCAGGTATTATCGTAGAGTCTGCGAATGTGTGCGCATAGACGTGCCCCACCCCTAAGCCCCAATAGTAGCGCATCATCATTAGTGATGTGCAGGCCTGGCTTGGCCTGAAAGCCATGGCTTTGGCCTGGCTCAGGAGGGCTTTGGCCTGTCAAAATTGCAAGCCAGGCCCGAGCCAAAAATATTGGCCTGGCCTGGCTTGGTTTTGGCCCAAGCCATGGCCTTTGGATGAAAAAGTATTGGTGAATTGGGTGTCTTCAGAGTGTACTAATGTGATTGAATATACACTTTTCCGCATGGCAATCACTCAATGAGTCTCAATCAACACTGAATGCATCGAGGTACACTCAATGTTGAGGTATTTCCTTTTTAAGAAAAATTTCCCATCTACTGTCGAAATCTTTGCCCATTGCTCTGACCAATGGGCAAAGATTTCAGCACTCAGGATTCCATTGATGATGCATCCACAACACTTTAAAATTGCCAGACTAGCAAAGTAGGAAAAAAATTCCTCTCTTGTCATCAATATCACATCCCATTACCCAACTGCTGTAGGCCATGGCTTCGGGGCTTGGCTTTGGCTTTCAAAATCATAGGCCAAGCCAAAAGCCTGCTCAGGCCAACTGTTTGGCCTGGTTTGGCCTGGCCTAAATGGGCCTGGCTTAGCGGGCCTCGTGGCCTCAGGCCGGGCCCGCACATCACTAATCATCATGTCACGGTCCACAAATCTGGGTACGAGGATGTAAATATTTTACTGGTTAGATGAGTGTTCATAGCATATGCGACGAACCGATTCACAAAGTACATTTTTGAGTCATCCTTATCTCGTGCGTAGCGTGAAATACCAACGCCATCCGGGTGAACCATGCCCAGTGTCATATTTGGGATTATGTGACATGCTCGGAGGATGTCCTTGGGATCCAGGAACCCAAAGGCATCTGGCCGGTTCATGGGCAGGAACTCGACCCTATCAAGACGACGCTTGGTGAAGCCAGTTTGGTCACTACCGACTGAACGGAACCAGCGCACAAAGAGAAAATCAATTCTCCTTGGTTGATAGTCCAGCATACCCGGACCATTGTAGATCACATTCGCATGGTAGATTCCGAGGACGCGAGCATACAAAAATCTTTGGCCGGACCCATCGGACTCGTGGGGTTGATCAAACTTGTCAGATGCCAGGGTCATAACGTCGCAGTGAGAGGTCCTTGGGTTGATTACATCTTGACCGCGTCGAACATCATACGTAGTATAGTTGATGCGAAGAATCTTGTGTTTGTAGAGGCGGTCACTTTGGAAGAAAAGACAATCTGTCAGCTTCTCGAAGACTGGCCCAGCTTCCTGAGAAGGTACAGAATGGGCCTCAATCCCATGGACGATTGCTTCTGCATGGAGGATACCCTGAATTCGAGGAAGAAGATGCTCTTTGAGCTTCGGGTAGAAGTCCTGGAAGTAATCAGCGCTCAGGACTTCAGAATGGCAAAGATGATAAGAAACCTTGATAGCTGGATCGTCCGAATGAGTAGAGAGAAATGACCCGATATGTTCAAACTCGTTTTGTGACTTTCCGATATGGTAAGGAGCCGCCTCTGGATTTTGCAAGCGGTGGCTCTCTTCTGTTTCGTCCTCCTCCAGTGCAATCCCATTTCGTATGCGCAATAACCTGAGTCGTGCTTGACGTCTTTCGATCCGAGCTACCTGTCGTACATACTCCTTCCGACTCGTCCTCTTGTACCGGCCTTTCGCATTCCGATGTTCAAGCTCACCCTATGAAAAGTCCAGAAAGCCTATTCGTGAATCTACAATCGAATGCCAGGAACATGGTTGGCGACTCACTGGCTCAGTTGAATACAGATCTGTCGTTCCATACCGAGAAATGGTATCAACATAATCCCCAAGAGCATGACCTTTGTACGTGCTCAGATTGAACAGTTTCGGTTTCCGAGAACCTTTTTTTGGTGCAGGTTTCTTGGATGTTGCCAAAGGCAGTGATGGTTCAGAGGATTCTGACTTTAAACCAGGCTCCTGCCTCAGAGCAAGTCTAGCTGCATGAGAGCCACCGTCAGCCATTAGCAGGTATCAACTGTAAATTGCTCGAACTCCAAGTTGGAGTCATTATAGATGGGCAATTCGGATCAATTATCATGCGATGTTGCCATAAGGGGTAGGCTATTGGTGACCGCCAAGTTCCAACGTCCTCCAGCCGCACGAGTCTGCCCCTGCATGACCGCAAAATGCTCAACGGCATCATGTATGCCACAGTCATCGCACGAAAATAGGCGTCTCCCGGCCGACCCACAATATGGATAAACTCTTTCCAACCACCCTTCGCAATTCATCTCTGCACCTGAATCACTCACCCCATCGTCGGACTCGGACCTTCTGCTGACCACACCTTTCCCTTCCCATCAAGTTACATTCTCCCTCCTGCACTGCACCCCTCCTTCTCCGCAGCACCAGTTGCCTCTAGCGCCATGGTCCCTTACTCTCGTCACCCCGTGCAATGGCGATGGTGACATTGGCAATCGATCGAACTTGGTCGGCGAGGGACGAGCACATTCGATTCTAACTGGTGGCAGGAGCATGAGATTGGAGCGGGATGAGAGAAAAATATGATGCACTTTTGCGTCTCGTACATGCGCCTGACCGCCCAAATGTCATGCTACATTCGGCATCAGCCCATCCCCACCCCCCACAAAATGAACAAAAACCACGTACCCATAGCAATACACCTATTGACCTGGTGCATGAAGTACGGGATGCCGTTCTCGAAGTAGTGATGCGCGACTTGTACCACGCCTGGAGTACATAGAATTCAGGAGTGCATAAGTTAATTGTTCGTAGGCGGAGGGAAAAGCGAAAGCAACATATGAGTGTACGGTATTCATGGTGGATAATCGCAATGTCCAAACACTCGCTCAGCTCCCTCGCCGCGGCCCTCAGACAATCCTACATTTCCAATAAACATTACATCAGCTCATTCAGCTCCGCGTCCAAATGCAGGAAGAAGGCGGGGAGGGGGTGCGGTGATAAAATAAAAACAGAAAACCATAAAAACATACCTCAGGAATGACCGTATCCGAATCCACAATCAACACCATCTTGCCCATCCTCGTCGCCTGGCCGTTACATGCCCACGGCCTGTGCCGCCACTCGCTTTTCTTCCCACACTGCTTGGTTGTGTGGGCCGAAAAACAGCAGGTCCGAGATTGGTCAAGAGGAACTTAAGCACTGAACCACACCACCATAGGCAAGGTTCGTACTCCTGCGAATATCACCGTGCCTGTCCAGATCGAGAGGGCTTTCACAAGGAAGGGTCCCCGTATGGACCAGTCCTCACCTTCCCCGCTCTCGCCCCTGTATGGTCACACCCCAACTCCCACAATCTGTCTCAGCCCATAATAGCTCCTGCCATTGAGAACACCTGCGATCGCGGACGTCTCGAGGTCCAGGAGCGATCAGATAGGTGAGTAGATGTGGGGGACTAGTGAGATGTGGGCCGGGGTGACGAGGTTGCTGTTGAAAGTGGGCTAAGGTGGTGGGTGTGGCTTGAGGAGGAATTGATAAGAAGCAGGTGTCAGGGGTGAGGAGACAACGAGAAGCTTGCATAAACCAAGGGTCCGTTCAGAGAAATGGTAATGGGGAGAACATGGAGGTGAAACGATCGGGCGACGCTTCCAACGCCAGCGCGCTCGCAAGATACTACGTAGCATGTTTGCGCGATGCAGCAGGCGTGACTCTATGATAGCTGTCATCTCCACACGTCGTGTGCAGATGAGGAAGAAGCGGCAGCGGCGGAAATTGATGTCCTCGTAGCTTACGGCTGTCAGTGGCGTCGTGGAGGAGGGTGTAGGTCACGTACCGCATGACTATCCTATTCTACGGGTCCCCCAGCCTTCCCAAAGGTCGGCCCTTCCTAGAGGCTGTCTCAAATACCATCATTGGGGAGGATGGCCGAGTACAGTCTTTATTGCAGTCGAAGTTGTCGCCAACAAAAATGCAATCTGTAGAATAAAATATGATGACTAGTTTGACTCAGTAGGTTCGAAAACACCGTAAATTACTATGAACACGTATCATTGAAAGTTTTGCGGCCATCCAGCCAACCAATGTAGAGCAGGTAACACGAGAAACAAGGACAGCGAGATCGACGACGACGACTGATATCAGTCGAACCCGATAAGTCTTGAACACCATCCGACGTGCCGATTACCGGTCCTTGTTGACACCTAGTCCAAGAAATGTGAAGGAATAGCGGCCCAGCATTGAACGTTGAACAGGAGAAACGTGAACGCTTAACGCTCGTCACGGACATTGTTGAAGTCGGAACTCAGACTCATCCGGATACGGTAGCCCGGCTCCGGCACAAAATGATCGCTGTCCTGGTCAAACGAACAGCAGCCTCGTTCTATAAATAGAACTCCGGAACCTCGATTGCGAGCGCCAGACCTTGGTCTTTGAGGCTCACCCGCGGACATATTCATGGTGTGCATACGTGGGGATGTTGGTTGTGCTTATAGGTGCGTTTACACCGGAGACGGGCAGCTTAATGGTACTGGCATTGGTGTTGGCGGTAGCTTTGAGGAGCACAGTGTTGGCGTTAGTGGTGTTGGAATTGGCGAGGAGCCGTTGAAGGTGGTGTTCGAGTTTGAGGCAGAGTGATCTCCCAAAGCGACGACAGTTTTTGTCACTTTCACCGTCTTATTCCATGTTTTTGTGCGTTACCGTAACAATGAGCCGCAACTTCAAAGCATACTCCGACAGCATTTTTTTTTTCATTTAGCAAAGTCAGTTACATATGGTACCTATTCCAGGGGGAAGCATCCCCAGAACCTCGCTATCATTTGGAGGCTTTGCCTTTGTTTGACGGAACCTTTGAGGCGCTTTTTCTTGTCTTCTGTCGCTTCCGTGCCTCCGCCTCTCGTCGAAGTTCCTTTGTTGAAAATGCTGTGCAGGTCTTGCTTTGAAAAAGCCTCAGCTGATCACCCAGCATAGTTGTGACATTGTCCAGATGTCGAAGAGTATAATCGGTATGGAGTCGAAGTTTCGATAGTCCATGCCAGTGTACCATCAGAAAGAGCAAGTCCATGATGATGGTATTGTGGGGTTCTGGGAAAAGACCATCAAATGCAGGAATAGCGCACTGAAGATATCCAGTTCAACTCATTGGTATGCTGGCATACAAGTCTGAGGCTTACCTGAAGAAGATCTTCAAAGTTATGAGCAGCCATTTTCTTCAGTTCTGAGCAGTTGTTGGAAAAGCGACGGATTGTGTCTCTACCAAAGGTCGGCATGCTTCGATATCTAGTAGTTACTCAGAAGTCAAGTTTTTATATTAAATACTGCATTACAAGGCGTACCGGCGATCGAGTTCATTGATGAGGGCGGCATTGATTGCTTCGAGAATTCTCAGTAGATGTATGAAGAGGGCCTTCCACACCCCAAGTTCAAACTCATGCATGAGATCTACAACAAACATCTCGAAAAGGTTGAACCCGGGAAACAAGCCTAGCCTTTCAGAAAAGGCATTCTGTCAAATTTGTCAGCTAATGCCTGAAACCAGGATAGAAAATGATACAGACCAATGTGGGGACCAAGGACTTGGGCTTAAGGATGTTCTGGACTGTGCTACCATCAACGGTACGGTTTGACTCGTATATGGCTCGTCGAGCGCTTGATACATTCGCACGGCGCTGATCATTGTCAACCCGAGCCATTGTCCTCCGTTGCTCCCTGTCTCTGGTCATCCCAAGTCTGTGAACATGCCCCAATGGAATGAGGCATCGTGGACATGGACATCCTCCCAAGTTCCTGATACAAGCCATGAGAATCCTGCATGAAATGCAAATGATGAGCAATAGAAAGGCAGAAATTAATAATCTCACTTCTCTGGGTAATCTGCGGAGTAAGTAAATATTCGAGGATAGAATCGGCGGGTGACTCCATCAAGACAAGTGACAATAAGACCATGATGGTAAGCCTCCATGAACGCATCGTCAAGTAAGATTTTCCATTGGGCATGGAGTAGCTCTCTGTGACAATGAGTGAGAAGTGCACTCCTGGGGCCTTTTTCACCAATGTGGTGGGCTGCAAAATCCTTGAAAGAATCTGGGAGCTAGTCATATGTTTGAGACGTTAGTTCTATAGGTGGTAGGAATTTTTATCAAACTATTCGTACCTTTTCAAAGTAGGCGATATGCTCCAGAAGGTGTAATGAGGGCTTGCAGCGACGGTATTTTGATTCGTTGCCAAATCCCATGTAGAGCGGCCAAAGCTTGGCATTTCCAAAGCATGTAAGATGGGTTGAGTCTGACCAAAACATCAAGGAAATAACAACCCGAGGCAGGCTGCAACCTGGCTCAGGCGGGCTATTTTGCAGCTCCAAATGTGCTCTGATGAATTCTGGTGACGTGTAAGCCTCACCATAGACTCTTGATTGGAGATGACTTCCATGTGGCTGCCAATGAAGTTCGAATGGCTCGTAGTGGAATCGGGCATTGTCTTTGGGGTTATGCAACTTTTCCTGAATGACAGAGATGATCGAGCGATGATAGAAGGCAGGGATGCTGTAATCCTTCGGACCTGGACACTTTGCATTTCGCGGAATTGGAACTGAGATGGTTACGGGTGTACGTGTCCAGCCAGAATCCTCATCCTCCCATTCCTCACCGTCAAATGAATCTTCAGCAAGACTTGCATTGATTGCTGTCCAGCGTGTTTCACGGATGTCGGCAGGATTGAAACTTGGATCTCCGATAATTTCAAGGAGTCTTTGAAAGCTTTTCTGAGACTTCTGAGCACCATCGGACCAGTACCAATCGCCAAGGAGAAAGGAGCTCTGATTTGGATAGGGACCGTAGGAACACCGTGCTTCCAGTGACTGTGGCGAACTTTCATGACCAGCTTGCTCACTGTCATCAGAAGGAGGGAACACATCAGGTTCGCACATTTCTTTTAGCGATAGCAGCTCCTCTGGATCATGGGAGGGTTGAGATTCCCCAAAATATACCCTTGAAAGACCAAAGATATTCTGTGGTGTCCTAAATCTGAGAGTTATAAGCGGTTGGCCTGCCTGATGCATCGGTGGTAGGGAGGACGATGTCTGGTGGCTTGTCCCAGGTTGGAATATTGGTGGTAATGGTTCTGGAAGGATATCTCGGTATCTGCGCGGAAGAACTCGGGCTCTCTGGGGTTTGCGTTCTGCAATGGAGCGTGTGTCAACCTCCATGTGATTATCAACGTCTGTGTCGATTGAATTGTCCAGAAACGTGGATGTCTGAAAGGATGAATAATGGCGTTAAACAATGCGAGGGAATGATACCGCAGTAATATAATTGAATAGTTACATTACTGGCTAACGTTAACTCCTCCCTCATGATGGTATCCATCTGTACGTCAAGTGCTCCGCGATCTTCTAGTTGGCACAGAGCTGGTTCACCGTGACTGAGTCCAGGTTCAGAGGCAATTGGTGGAGGCAGGTGCGATTGTATCGTTTGGGGTCCGGGAGCATCGCGATCGGGGTTGTGTGCAGAAAGTGTAAGCCTTGGTCTCTTCCGGATTGACCAGACTTCTTTGGCTGATGAAAGGACACTAGAAAGCCGCTTTTTGGACCTCTTGCAACTTCTGAGGTGGTTGCTCAGTGCATTATCTTGAGTGAAAGTACGCCCACAGGCAGTGCACTCCATGCGAAGATAAAAAAAGAGAGGCTTGGACCAAATATTAGGAACTAGGAAAGCTCAGACTGAATTCGGCAGCGGTGCCAGGAAGTACTGGGATATTGTCCGAGGGGAGCATCGCGTGGTCATGTGACCGTGTATGGTCCTTGACGGTGTCTTCAGGCCGGGTCCTCTGAGTCATAACTCCTTGACTCAGAACGAGTCATGAAGTCTGGACTCTGCATGGTGTGCCGCCTGGTGTCTGCTTACTACCCGCTGTAGTGCCCGTGGCGAGGGGGACTAGTATCAATCCTGTAGATTTATTTTACCCCACACTAGAAATGTTACCGATCATGCAATGCAGAGTGACCTGAGTGCCAAACGCGCAATGCGAGCGGCGCGGCGGCGAGTATGAAAATGAACAGCGCTAAGAATGTCAAATCTAAATGCGAATTCAATAAAGTTACCAGCAAACTGCTCACTGACTGGGGTCGGAATCCTATCCAGATTTAATTTCAGGTCGTTGGCCGGCAAGACAACTTGAAGGTTCCCAAGACCGCGCTCGAAATGAGAGGAGGACTAAACATAGAAGGCGACTGGAGACGGCGACTCGGATGATCAAACTGGGCGCACAGAAGAGGCATGTATTTGGAGGGCAGACAGCGATCTGGGAATACTAGAAGTATAAGTCTAAACGCGAATTCAAACAACTCGCGGCCATTCCTGAGCTGTGAAATGTTTCGACAGGTCGAGGATAATAATTTGGGAGTACCTGGACGAGATGATCAACAAGTAGTTTGACAGCAGGACAAAATGATGCTCACCCACCAAGATCTTGATCCCGTTGAACCGTGGAATTGAATCCCGTAGAAAGTGTTGACCTTTGTGGGGAGCATGGCATCAGAGGGCTTTCTGCTATTGAGTTTTGTCTGTGAGTAGATTGAGCTGTTGTGTTTTCACCGCTTGAATTGTCGATCGGATAGTTGGATCGCGCCAAGACCCAACCGGAGCATTTCGCGAGGTCCATGAAGTCATTCTACTGATGGGAATTGTATTCAGACTGAGATTACAGTGAGGTGACTACCTTGCTCAAATCCAAATTCTCTCGGACGCATGTTCCATGCAGCCACTTTGCAGGTACCAAAAAGTCACAGAAAACACCCCGAAGATGTCATGTGGGCCGTCAAGTAGTGTTCGCATTGGTCTTCGCTTTTCGACGTCGTGAGAGGTCCTTTGGAGTTCAATCGGATAGAAGGAAGAACTTGAATTTGCATCACGTAAAGTCATTCATTGGCTGGGACACGCTGTGCGTAATACAACCTACAACCTACAACCATATTTGTCTGCGCATTATATTCTTGGTGGATTGAGACCCGAGCAGATGTCGAGAAAGGAGCGACGCAAGATTCTTGTTTCACCAAGTTCCTGTCGAACTTCAGGATTCCGACTCGGTCATTTGAACGTATACAAATGAGATCGGGATCGCTCACTTGAAAAATCTGAGTAGGCTGTCACCGATGCTGTGGTTCGGATTCAATAGGATTGCATCCACCAACTTAAGGTATGGTCAAAAGTAACAAATCGTACCAACTTCTGAAAAGGCTCCCATTGGATTACAGGAGTACCAAAAAACCTAAACACTCGTCGATGTTGAGATCTTTGAGAAATGATCAGAACCATGTCTTATCAGCATTAGAGTTTGTGATCAAGAAGCGATCAGAGAACGCGACTCACTATTTCGAAGTATCTCCATCTTGTATTCTTCGTCGTTGAACATCGTCAATCTATGCATTTCTCGTTCTGATGTACATGTTATAGAACTACATACCTACTCACATACCAGCGATTCGATGCGTGAAGTATGTCCTGGGTGCGTGACCCTGCACACTAAGTGTTTCGCGCATCTGCGAACTTCCGAATTGACGGGGTGTCTTGGTGGGCGATATCTATTAGCGAGGGAGGAATAGTTGGTGCGATGATCTGCGAAAATTAACATTTAAGTTAGCCGAGCCGGTATAGAAGGGAGTGAGGGGAGCTCGCTATTTCCTCATTCCCTTCCTCTCCATATTCCTCCTCCCATACCCTCCCTTTCCTGCATTATCGTGTCTCCCATTCATGGAGCTAGCCAACGGTTATAGCGACGATGATTCTGTCGTCGTCGTCCTCCGTGGCCTGGTTGTCCGCATTCTGTGAGCCTACTCGCTTTCGGCCTTATTCATCGCGTACTGATGTCGTCAGCAGGTGGCATCGCAGATGTAGTAGGGAGGTCGTGGTGTTTGGTAAGTCTTTGCTGTTGTCGACGTAAATTCGGTTGCCTGATCACATCATTTGCATGAGGCGAATCTCTGTGTCTTGGTATGCTCATTTGTGTGAGCTTCAGAGCTTCGAATACGGCACTTTGGAGCCATCCGCATCCTCACGGCTGACTCTGTGCAGGATGGTCACAGAGAGAGAGCAATGTGAGGAGTCCACTCCCGCATTGATCCCTTTCTGACATTTCGCTCGATTTCCTTGGTGAGCGGGTGCGGTGCTTGCCGTTGAGGACGGCGCTGCATACAGCTCGTCCCGTCTTTGTGTCATCTCTGTGTCTCATCACTCGGCGCTGTCGAACCAGGGCTGTCGAGCTGAGTGTCTTGAGTTTGACCAGAGCATACGGCGGGGCGGAATGGGGGGGGGGGGCAGCATTTTGGGTCGTCGTCGTCATGGGAGGGGGAACATCTACGGAGTGTCGACAGATAAGTTCTGCGAAGTGCGAGGGGTGAGTTTCAGCGCCGGGAAGACTATACTGATCATATGTACCTGTCTCGGCTTCCTCACAAGTGTGTCGCTGCAAGATGCGCATGCCCACCTGCTCATTCGAGCGATCGCCGTACGATCTTTGGCCTGTATCGAATTTCCGGTTCTACGCAGAGAGCGGGGTAAGTGTATGCGTTGGGTGGGAAACTCTGAGTGCACGTACCTGCACTACGACTCTGGTATCCTCGACAGCCTCCCGTAAACATGGGCTTCTCGATCTCGTGCCATCCAATATCACCACTGTCAGGAGTCCCTTTCAGATCCTCCTTCGTCTTGTCATAAGACAGGGGGTAGAATAGGTGATGAGGCAATAATGAGTCAGTGCTTGTTGATTTCTTGGGTGTCGCTGAAAAAAAATGTCAGTAATGATGAGGAGTTTGCGACAGATAACAACGCACAAGATGATGCAGTAGGTACGTCCGGAAGCCTCATGGCCGTACCATCCAACAAATTCGACCCTTCATCTACATTCTTTTCAGGATTTGTCTTTTTTGATGCTGCATTTGGAAGTGATGCCCGTCACGCAACCAAGTGCCCAGTACGTCGCCTCTGGTACTAGGGGAATCGGCTGCCCCAACCTCAAGCACCGCCCGCAAAGAGCCAGAGCCCTTAATGGACCAGACAATCTCGCGGTGTCGGACCCCAGTGCACTGCAGCACAGACGTGACGACCGTCCATCGAAACACGTCCCCTGGTTGTCCATCGGGAGAACGCAGGACTCCGAAGGGACCCTCATGTCGGTCGCCCCTCCACATAGCGAGAAAATGGGAGCCGGGTCTGAATCGAGGGCCTGTCGGTTGTGTCGGTAAATTTTGTCGATGCGGCAGTCGAATCGGGCTGATGGCAGGGCATGGGGAGTGGACATTGTGGTTATGGTAGATATGTCTGGAGAAGGGTGGAGAGAAGTGGGTATTAGTATGCTGCCCATGGAGCGGCCCATAATAAGGATAGACCCGGTGTTTGCGGGTTATTGCGCCCGCCGAGGTATAGGCGATTCGTGAATCGAGTTGGTCCACGAGAAGCAGATAGATCCTCGTCGAATTCGACTGCAAGGGAAGGAGTCAGACCCTCCAATTCGAATGGAAGGAGAGTGCTCCATACCTGCAAAGAAGTCCAGCGGTTTCAGGGTATGCTCACAGAAGTCGGGCGCCACGACGGATGGCAAGGTACAAAATTGTCTTGTTGCAGACGACGCGATTAGTGAGCCGCGTGGCACTTGATGCGACGATCTTGCATTGCCCGGAATGAAGAGGACCCATGTACCTTCAATGGTGATCATCTTCGTCACGCTTTCAACCTTAGATAGCCTTCAATATCTACCTGGTTGTGATCCCAAACAACCTCTCGATACAGAGAGAGAGAGTAGCGCCCAGCTAGGGGAGGAGTCCACGAAGTGTTGAAGTCACTCTGAAGGATGTGGGGAGGCGACATCCTTGCGGCGAAAGGTTCTCAAAAATATCGGAGGGCGCCAAGTAGAACAGCAAGGGTGTAGCAAGAGACAGAGGACCAAGCACAAGTGTCAGCGACGGCGGCATCCAACCCGCTCAAGCCCCGTCGGTGTGCGGTTTCGAGTGAGAGTCTCGCTGAACTTTGTTCGTCGACGGCCGCACAAGCGTTTCCTGAGTCCACGGCAACTTTTTCCCAGTCCTTACCGTAAATGGCAACAAATCTCAGTCATTCACTCTCATTGTCATCGACCGGGTTAGATAATGATAATGAAGAAAATTGATTGCTGCGAGCTTGAAATACGGGTACCATAACAGTGTTATGGTGGGGAGCGACGAGTACGATGCAAATGATGATGTAGGTGATACGCGGGAAGACAGAGCAGACGACACGTTATAAAAGGTACGGTGACGCAAAGGAGAGAATGAAATGGCAAGATGGCGGACAACACATCTACTCATCAGCAGGGCCATCTGCTGGCTCATCCTTAGCATCAGCAGGCTTGTCAGCTGAAAGAGAGGCAGAGATGAGAACAATGCTTGAGATACGAAGACGAGACATCACAAACCAGAGTCTTGCATATCCGAGGTCCACAATGTCAAGCTGTCGCGGAGGAGTTGCGTGATCAGTGTGGAGCCCATGTAGCTCTCTTCTGACAAAGTGTCAGGTTCAGCAATGGCATCGTCGAACGCCTGCTTAACAAGATGGCATGAACGGTCAGGGCTGTTGAAGATTTCGTAGTAGAACAGGGAAAAGCTAAGCACAAGACCAAGACGAATGCAATGCGTAGGAGGAAGCTCAGTGACGGCCACGTTGGAGGCAGCTTGTAGCCCTCGAGGGACTTGTCAGCACTGTCTTTGCGCTTGTTACCAATAGCGAACTCGGCATGGTAGCGGTGGTAGTCCCATCCTGGTAAACAAATCAGATAAGGCACATGAGGGGAAGGAGGACAACAACGTACATCTCGCGAAAACCACTTTCGAACACCAGATGCAGCAGAAGGGATGAGGCGCTTGTCTAGACCATTGTGTGTGAGCACTGGAAGGTGCGTAGGAGAGCGAAGACCGAGGGCCATCTTATTTCAGTGAGGTGATGATTTTGTCGAGCTTTTGAAAGATGTGGTGGCTGGCGACGATGGGTGGTATTAAAAATGGGTGGTATAGTAGTATTAAAGGGGGGCGTGGCCCGCATCGATATTTCGTCAGGGATCCGCCAAGAGGGGTGATAGATTTGATGTTGTTTGAGTTCCAAGTAGCGAAATTGTCCATGGCCTGCAGGGCGACGGATCCGACGACGGCCGAGGAGTCCGTGGCCTGGAGAAGGGGAAGAAAGGCATTTTGTGGAAAGGAACGAAGCTGGAAGTGATACGGTCGTTCCTCCTTTTCCAACAGTTGTAGACGAGCGTACGGAAGGAAAGGCTCATTTAGGTGACGAGGGTGAGCGTGGTGCAGCGGTCGAAAACTTCCGTAATGAGCTCAAGTGGTAGTGAGAACATGAGCAGGTTGGAAAAACAAAGTGCGAGTGCGGTGGAGAGACGAAAGTGAGATGGTCACTTTGAAAATGCGAGACAATGATGTCGAGAACGAGGGTCCTCCGAACAAGGCGCATGGTACATACAGATCGTATTTGAAGCGATCCGGAATGCTACGGGATGTATTGAAAGAGGTGTACGCAAGGTGTACATGTGGAAACAGACGATAGACTTGCGAAGGGTTTCAAACGATGGCGAGGCGGAGGATGGGCACCGTTGGGACTCGGAAAGTACGTGCTCAGGCAGCCGCGACGGGGGCTGTCGAAGACTTCGAAAACGCCAGAATCGCACCAGAAGACAAGGAGGTGCTTGATAGTATGCGAGCACCACTGGACCCAAATTGATCTCGACGGACTTGTCTCAGCCGTTTATTTCCGACGGGCTGAGTGGCTCAGTGGGAGCCGCGGCCCCGACCAGGAAAAATAAAGCTTGGCGGTGACGCAATCTGGCACAATCACGTGACGTGCCTGGATATCGCTTCAACTTAGCCCAACCCGGGTTCCGAGTTATCACTGCGCGCTTACTACGCTCCGCTTCATACTATTATGCACCTCCTAACTATGCACTTCTTCATATGCATCTCCTCTTCGTCAGGATAGGATAGGATAGTAACCCATAGGTATGTGACAGGATCATTTCCATGCCGCGTCGTTTGAAACTGTGACCACCAGTATCCGGTCCAGAAACCTTTGGCAATTTTGGAGTATGCGCTACATACCGTTATGATTTGGGACTCTCGCGGCAGAGGGAGTGGTTAGATCATTGCGCCATCACGGCGTCCCGTGTCCGCGCGCATCAAGGAAGAAACGGCCAGATTATCCGACGGGACGGTCCGACGATGGGCATATCATCTGGTGCCTGTTCCGGTGAAAGGATAGGGTAAATGTAAGTACTCGTAAATGTCCTGTCCCCTATCCTTTCATTCCTTTGGCGATCTGGTGGCTTAACGTTTTCCAGGGCTTGGGGAGGATGGTTAAATAGGGCTATCAAGGTGTGGCTGACGGGCCAAGCAACTGCCCAGTCACGGTGAGCGGGATGAACGAATCCAATGGTAAGTCCCATGTTGTTTGCTAGTCATACGCCATTGGGCAACGTTTGTCCAATGTGATGACGAGGATGGATGAGTGAGGGGTGGGCCGACCTTGGACCCACCTAGCCGTGGTGAGGAGCCGACCTTGGACTCCTCAGTTGGTAGGGGAGCCGACCTTGGACTCCCCGAGCGATGATGTACTCCTAGGAGCCGACCCTGGACTCCTCCGAGCGCGCGAAATGCTGATTTATCGCTCTTGTTTCAGGGACCGCCATCGCGCCACGCTACTTTTTCCGCGTCCGCGATCGCCTTTCACAGGACAACTTAGAGCGCACATCCAAGGATCCAGCCAACCCCTACAGTGCATTCGACGATGACGACGATCTCTGGAGAGCGTCCTCCATCCGAACCGTTCGCAGGAGACTCCGTACCCTTCAGGTCGTCCCCGCTACCGACATGAAGTGGGCCCACCTCACCCACGGAGAGCGCAAGAGGCGGCAGAAGCGATACGACCTACGCGCGGTAGCTGGCGGCATCAAGAACGTCACTTTGAAGAGGATTGCAGCTGCCATTCCCTTACGCACGACGATCGACGCAAACAAGCTTCCTGTCGCCAGATCTGGCTGGATCGGCTCCAACATTCCTAAGGAAGGGAACAGGGAGTTCACCGTAGAGGAGCTTACTGGTTCACGGTTCAATATGAAGCTTGTTGACTGGGACGGACGGTGCGTTACCAATCCTATCCCCCCTCTTTCATGTGACACTCAATGTCTCGCTTGCGCCTTATCAGGACACCAATACTCATTATCGACATCGAGGGTCGAGTAATCGGAGTCTTAGGTGGATACCCTCAAGGTCCCGAGTACTGGGAATCCGTCGCTGAGGTTACGCGGGAATTTGCGCTCGCTCGGGATGCCGTCAGTACCTCGGTGACCCAAGCAGTGCAGCGCAGGGGTCGATTCTCTTCACTGGTTGTCGGCATCTCCTTTGGAGGGGGGCAGAGGGTAAGCAATCTGTTATATTTTCCGCTGCGGTGCTCAACGATCTCCCTGCCTTCCAGAAGCCAGCCAACCTTTAGAGCTCCAAAGCCAATACTGACATCGTGGAGACCCTCGTCCACAGCAAATATACGTCAAGGATCGCTGGTTTTGCATCAGGTAAGTTTTTTCGATGCCTGTTGCTCCGAGTTCGATAAATTTTTAATTTTCTGGAAGCCTTGTTCAAATGCTACGCACCCCGTGTCTTCAAGTTTTACGAGGATAATCTGGAAGACCTTCTTCACCACGATCCGACCCTCGAACGAAATTTCGAGAAGAGCGTCTTCGCAGCTGCCACGTTCAATCTGGGCCCCACCACCGTTACTCGTCCTCACCTCGATCGTGGGAACCTTGCTTGGGGTTGGTGCGCAATCACTGCTCTTGGTTCCTTTGACGCTGATCTTGGTGGCCATCTGGTGCTCTGGGATCTCGGGATTGTCATTCGCTTCCCAGCAGGCTCCACCATCCTCATTCCGTCTGCTATCCTGAAGCACTCGAACGTTAAAGTCCGCAAAGGTGACACGCGTTACTCGTTTACTCACTACACTGCAGGTGGTCTCTTGCGCTACGTTTATAATGGGTTTAAATCTGATAAAGCTGTTGTTGCATGTGCTGATAATGCGGAGCTGGAGAGGAGGGAGCTGGACAGAAAGGGGCGCTGGGCGAACGGCCTTGAAATGTTTAGCAAGATACACGATCTTCTTCCGTTCAAGTTGTAGAAATTCCGATAATCACCTTAGTATTCCACTTGAATGTAGATCATTATATTATAGCTGCGTGGCCAACTTAAATATGATAATAACACTAGGCCCTCACACTTGCTGTACACGAGAAAGAGGATAGACGATTCATCCGTTCAGAAGTCTGACCATGGAGTTCAAGCTACGTGACTTACTGATTGGCTCATTCGATCAACAGACCTGTCGGTACTACCCAATTTGGACAGACTCCCACGAGGCGGCGAGGCGGCCTTCAAGTTCAACTTGGACTGTTCGGACCTGCGGTCGTCAGCTTGCCATCTTTCAGCGGCATGCTCATGTCATCATCTTGATCCATATAGCCTAGTGTTCGACACATGCAATTGCTCCATTCCCCTACCATGGGAGCAAGCAAATCATGACAAGATGAAGTTCGCTATAATTCTGACAATTCTAAGTAGTACATAACGTGCATGATGGCGGCGACTCAATACAACAACAGACAATACAAAACTGTACGATACTGCAACAATACCTCCCGAATACCATCGAATACCGTCCTCAGTTGGAACCCGCAAAGTTTGTAGCCAACTGACTATTTAGATACTCCACACTGTGGTTGGTACGGATTAATAGAGCCCTCCCAAAGTAAACAAGCCAAGAGTGTTACCTGACAGCTGCTTCGGAGTTCAAGGCAGCCTGGATGCTTTGGCGGTAGGCGGCATCCCTGCACATCCCAACGAGAAATGCTTTGAAGAACTCGTCGTAAAATTCGAAATCCTGCCGCTTTGGCTTGCGACGAAATTGAGCCAGAAAAGCAGCTGCGCTGTAGGACAAGAGATTTTCATCCACCCGGTGTAAGTTCTCAACCAGCTCATCCAAAACCGCCAAAAGCTACATCAAAATCAGTTGATGGGGTAAGAAGGATAGAATAAATACGTACTGCGGTTAAAAGCATGGCGCGTGTCGCCAGACAACCTTCTTCCAATATGGGGGCCGGAGTCGGGAGTGAGTTGCTCCACTTCCTCCGCAGTACGAGCAGACGTTTAGCAATCGACCACCGAGAGTAGTAGAAAAACTGTTGATGAAGGTAGGTAATGTGGGTCTGGAGGATACTGGGCTATAAAGAGCACCATCATCAGCAAGCGAGAGAGCAGCGAAGGACATCAGATTATGTACCGGGACTGACGCTGGATCGTTCATGATTTGGAGCAACTCCAGGCGAAGTCGCTCTGCCCCGTTTCGCAAGTCCCGGACGGTGGGAAGTGTATTCGCTATTGTCGCAGCGAACGTGTACCATCCGCTGATAGCCAACAGAATGATGTCCGAGCGGACGTACTTGTGTAAACACGTTCGGAACTGGATAGCAGAAATTTGTATGAGGAAATGTATAGCCGCCAAAACGTCATCGCTACCTGTGAAATAGGGCATTAGCAAGGCAGGAAACTAAGTGCAAAACATAAACGTACATGTTTCAAGATCCCCCTCAAGCTCACTTAGATGCCCTCCGGACTTTGCCTTATAGTCGTGCATAGCGTAACAAGATCGCAGGCAGATATGTGCGAGAAGTGAAGCACGTGAAGGAGACGCGTCGGAGTCCGCTTTCTCGAGCGAGGACACCCAGCCCGAGTAGTGAATGTTCAG
This sequence comes from Hypsizygus marmoreus, assembly GCA_013433165.1. Classification (NCBI taxonomy): domain Eukaryota; kingdom Fungi; phylum Basidiomycota; class Agaricomycetes; order Agaricales; family Lyophyllaceae; genus Hypsizygus; species Hypsizygus marmoreus. The sequence continues at coordinate 3,160,696 of CM024089.1, read as the reverse complement.
GCCAACAAACTGTGCACGGGCGGAGCGACTCAAATCTGCCCACCGTGGGAGGTGTAGTTTAAGTGCTTTCATTCCGGGTCCCAGAAAATCGTCGATTCGGGCCTGGATTTGGTTCGGCGGTGTGTGGTGGATCCTGCCGAGTTCAAGCAGCATCTCAAGATGACGGTCGGCGATGGCAGCTTGATCAATGCCCTCAGCGTCGGTCATCTCGACATCCTGGGGACCTTCGTCAGGAAATTCGGTGACGCCATCTAGGGCGACCTTGGATGACATATTTCCGGTTACAATGTATGGCACGTTTCGCGTTTCGGGGACGAAGGGGGGGTCCAGGAGGGATGCTGTCGATGCGGTGAAATTGTGTAGATAACTATTCATGGAAGGCGGAAGAGGTGGTGGGATTTGCACTGGTGAAGAAAGAGAGGTGTTCGTATTGATGTTCTGACCGAGCTGTGCTGAAAGCAAGACTGCACGTCCAGTGTCCCAGGAAAGAGCGGCATTCTTGTAGGCATTATTAGTGGGATCTAAGTATTGGTCTGGAACGGGAGGAGGAGGAGGAATCATATTTATGGCGGCTGAGCTTGTCATGGTGGCGACGAGTGAAGAACGTTGTATGGAATGAATAGAATCAAGGATACTGACGGTTCTTGTGAGGACGGTTGGCTGCCCTTTTATCACTGATTTGAGTCCTGCGGCCCATATCTGGCTTTTCCAAGATAACGTCGAAGCCATGTATCCAACGTGGGTGTGCGGATCCGAATCGGAGGAATTTTGCTGAGACCCACCGGGCTCATGTCGGTCTGGAACATACGGTGAGGAAGCGACAAACCATCTTCAAGACGGTGATGACTGAGATGCAGACCACCTGACAGAGTTTCAAAATGCGAAGTGGGAGGCTTGCATACCAGAATCTCCCAAGGTTCCCATTGATTCCCTAGAATGACAAGCCTTCGACAGGTTATGGCGTCAATTGTAGGTGATGCTGGGCTACTCATGCCATAGGGAGCTATGCGTTGAAAGGACCAGAGAAACTTGAGAACGGGAGAACCAGATTATTATAGCATGGAAGCTATCCTCCATAAGAAACACGCACCCAGGCATATGAAATCATCAGTATGACTGCGCAACCGAATAATAAGCTGACTGGAGCAGAGTTCGGCAGTTACAGTTAGAACCCGCAGATTTTCTAACACAGAATATTTTTTTTAGTAATACCAGTCATTGCGGTAACAGGTGCGCCACATTCTGCGATCATGAGGCTTACAAATGCACACTGCAGGCCCTCGCAAAGTGCGATCCCAACTGAGAGTTGGTCAGCAATTCCGAATCATTGGAGTGAGAGGGGACATAAGGTTTGTTGGCACCTCGGTGACATTCATGCCTAGTGATGTGCGGGCCCGGCCTGAGGCCACGAGGCCCGCTAAGCCAGGCCCGTTTAGGCCAGGCCAAACCAGGCCAAACAGTTGGCCTGAGCGGGCTTTTGGCTTGGCCTACGATTTTGAAAGCCAAAGCCAAGCCCCGAAGCCATGGCCTACAGCAGTTGGGTAGCGGGATGTGATATTGATGATAAAAGAGGAATTTTTTTCTTACTTTGCTAGTCTGGCAATTGAAAAGTGTTGTAGATGCATCATCAATGGAATCCTAACGCATGTGAGTGCTGAAATCTTTGCCCATTGCTCTGACCAATGGGCAAAGATTTCGACAGTAGATGGGAAAATTTTCTTAAAAAGGAAATACCTCGACATTGAGCGTACCTTGATGCATTCGGTGTTGATTGAGACTCGTTGAGTGATTGCCATGCGGAAAAGTGTATATTCAATCACATTAGTACACTCTCAAGACACCCAATTCACCAGTACTTTTTCATCCAAAAGCCATGGCTTGGGCCAAAACCAAGCCAGGCCAGGCCAATATTTTTGGCTCGGGCCTGGCTTGCAATTTTGACAGGCCAAAGCCCTCCCGAGCCAGGCCAAAACCATGGCTTTCAGGCCAAGCCAGGCCCGCACATCACTATTCATGCCGACAGGAAGATGGATTGTTCCATGTCGAAGCTTCACATACTTAGCTGCTCTGATCCAAACGAAGACTGTCACACAGAACTTGGCATCAGGGCGAGATAACTAAGCATATCTGCAGAATCACCAATATCGAAAGCAATCCCTCAGTCAATGAAAATGCACCATGGGTGAAAGTCGGAAATGGCCGAGTGCGTCATCCATCCAAATTCGGACAGTGGTTCCTCAAGGTAAATTTGAACCCGGCTCTGAAGACATTCTAGTGAGAGAGCTCTGTCACGCCCAATGTGCGATCACCCGGATTCATGTGGGTCCTCAGATTCCACGATTGTCAAGCACGGCCATCCGAAGTCAAGAGGCTTCAAGTTGACCCAATTGCTCTGTCTTTCCCGACTTCCTGATGCTCCAATGTTGAGGGATAACCTAACCAATCTGAAATGGCTCAGTAAGGACTCTTGTATCTCCCACTGTCGTGCCAGGTCTTCGGACGACGAGCCCTTGATACAGAATCATCATCATCATCACTGACCTTTGAAACCGTAGTATCTTTTAACCCAATTAGCGGGACCGCATGGGCGTAATTGCCCAGAATGGATAGGTTTGAGAAAATTGTTCTAGAAATTTGCCATTTTCATGTGGCTTTTCAGCATGAAATACTATTAGAGCACAAAGGGATACCTTCAACAACGCCCCGCTTCATCTGAACGGTCAAGCTGTGAACCTTCGCCATGTCGTCGTATCGCGCTGCAACGACCATTGCTCGTTTAACTTCCCCCATGAGGGTTGCGCTTAAAGCGCTCTCCCCATTCCATCGAGCCAGAAGCGCAAGTCGACAGCGGGAGCCGGTAGCTGTGAGTCGACCACCAGTTTGCTTCACCTTCAGCCGCCTGATGCAGTTATGAACCAGTCGAATGGCGTAACTTCTAGTACCGAGCTTGGAGGAGATCTTCTTGTATAAATCGTCATGTTCTCATATTGCCTTGCGTGATTGACTAATCCTATGTCTCCGCAGAGCACCCCGCCGGCCGAGATTGAGACGGGATCAAAGGTAGGCAGCGGTCTCTGCTCAAGCCAGAGGAAGGTTAATGATGCCTAGGTTTCCGAACTCAATGGTAAGGATGGCAAGCTCGAGCATGAAGATTGCCCCAAGGCATCCGCCTTCGGATCTCCACTCCTATCAGCATCCCCGCCCTCTGCTGAGGTCAGTATGCTGCCCTGTGTACCAATCACACAAACATCACTCATTATATATCCAAGGTCGCAACAGCTTCCGTTTCAGACATCTCTAAACACCAACTTGAATCACCCTGCCCAACGGACAATATCGTCAGTCCCTTCCTCTAATTTTTATCTGAAAGCTGTAACGGAAATGTCATTATTATCACCACAGACCACCGTTTCATCCTCCCCATCGTTCAAACCGCAGCAAATTGGAGATCAGGCCCAAGATGTCGAAACGGCACGACGACAAAGAGATGTCAGGCAAGCCAAACGACGCGAGATTGAACTTCAAATGCACGAGCGGATGAACGAGATACAAAGGGTTCAGGAACAATTCTTACAGATGCAGCAGGAGTTCTTTAGTGCTAGCCGAGACCTTGAAGATGCTGAGAAGGCGATGGAGGAAGCGATGACGAAGGCAGGGATAGCTACAGGACAACCCCGCAAGGTTATCCCCCAATTTAATGCCGCTGCCTTTGAAGCAATTTTTCGCGACACATCCTCTATCGCATCATCATCTTCACTGCCTTCCATGCATTAGGCCTAAATGTCGCTGCACCACCCCTTTCTGACTGAACGTTGCTACCCCACTCCTTCAATCCGACCGCATGTTGCTACCTCACTTCTTCCCGACTATCTATGATCCTGTGTCTCTTTTTGACCTACATATGCACTGCTGTAAACTATATGTATTGCTCAATAAACACGCTGTAACTTTTCTTGAATGTATCCAGTATTATGCATGGCTTAAGAAATAACGAGTCAATTATCACATTTCCCTCTCCGTTTCTGCACCGTCGGAATTGTCGGACTCCGCAGTTTCGTCACCCAGACCACCCACTCGTGCTCTTTTCATCGGTCGGTAGATCGTCCTGTCACACCTGTGTGTATGGAGGACTCGCTGCGCCATGATCAGGCCACATGAACACCTTCTAAGCAGACCAAGCAAAGCACGAAACTCCCCCTCATATAGGCCAGGTTGCACGAAGTCATCCAGCTTCATCAGCAGCTCAGTTTCGGATGCGAATCGTTGAGCAGGAGGATGGAACAGAGGGATGGTAAAGTGTGGTTCATCGATATCTATTATCGTAATACAAAACCGTGAGCTTTGCAGCAGATGAAGCATTTGAGACGGAAGCACAACGTACTGAGGAATGCATATGAACGCTTGAGCCCTCTCTTTGGCGGTACTACTGGTGATGTAGGTAGGTTCAGCAGTGGCTTCGAAGAACTCGCTGAAGAACTCGCTGCATGCTGAACTGTCTGCGGCATCGGTTTAGGCACCGTCCGTCGAGTCGATCCTAAACAAGAGCCAGAAGTCAGCACTGCGATTCGAAACAGAGGTTACCAGTTACCATTGCTCGATGCTTCGGAATTCTGGAAGGTTGAATGGGATATCCCATAGATACGCTGTAGCGGGACTATGGATAGGGCCGGATTAAACCTGAGATGATCGTGTTACAGCGGACGCTTATGATAGTACTCACCAAAATAACCACAGATATTTTCAGAGCATCGGGCGATATACTCCCCCATGTGAGCCCCCCCTGCTGTCATCCATAGGATTGATGCCTCTGTAGGAATAGTCTCATTAGGACGATACAGAGGACAGAGACAAAGGGGGCCCGTATATTGGTGGGAGATACAGTAATCAACGAGAGCAGATGGAGCAATTCTCTGTCCCCCTGAGGTAGGCCTGAATCTATAGTTAATAAGGGAAATACTTCATGTATGGGAAGGGACAAACCATTTCCAGGCAGCAAGGCAACCTTTACTCCCATCGAACTGCAGGACTTCATGGCGAGAGTTATAAATTTGTCGTTGGTATCGTTGAAGGCGGGTAGCGCCGCCGACTCGCTCTGCAGCAGCTGCAGCATCGAGAGTGAGAGTAGATGTGGTGAGCGATGGTATCATCGCTGTGCGAAAGGAATCGAGGATCAAAGATTGTAAGATGGGGATTGGCCTCAACAATACTGACGTCCACCTTTTAAGCACTGATATAACAACAATAGCAACAACAACGTCCGGTGAACCCTGCATTTCAAAAGCGGAAATTTTGATTCCAAAACAGGAGACCCTGAGGAGCTCGGAGCCGCTGCTTCAGCCTTCGTCCGAAAAGGTCGCCAGCTTGTTCGAACATTCTTGGACCACACATGGCTATTTTCGAAATGATACGTGCTTGCAGATGTCCCCACCAGAACCTTTCTCATCCTACCTTCAGTGCCAATGGTTAGCCAGGAACATACGACAAATTGTGGATGGATACAACAATCACATTGAAATCCCGTGTCATATCGAGTCATTATGTCCAAGTCCCCAAAGCTTTCCCTGAAGCGGTCATTGACTCACGAAAGGCGGTCTGAAACACTCTCTGGAAATCATGTGAAAAGCCATGGGGTGAGTCATGAACAGCAAGAATGACTCAACTGCCTGACTCAACTGCTTCGGTCGTTTTGGGATTGATTTGAACAGCGATGTCGTCCAAGTTTTAAGGTAAACCCTACCTGTACAGCTTTCCCCCCCAAAGTACCGGCATAGATCACCATGTCAGATTACAGCACCCCCCCCCCTCAGTGGCCGTCAGTTGGTGAGAAGCGTCGACTTCTCCCCGATGCCCTTCAACAGGGCCCCCGAAAAAAAATGTTGGTGGTGTTCACGTTCCCTATGTATGCGATACTTACTTACGCTGTTACTTTCTTCACTTGCTATTGGCTAGACGCGTTGTTGACCCACTCGTCCATCACGGCCGCCATTTTGGACGGACCGTTCATGCCCTTTGTAACGTCCAGGCATTAATTACAAATGGCCTGCTCCGTCTGGGAGAGCTAGCAGATGAGCCAGAAGAATCGTTTACTGCTGAGTGAGTATGTATGCTACTCTTCCTTCGCTTTATTAGACCTCTTCGTTTCCAGAGAGCGAAAGCAATTTAAAGTGTTTCGGAGTCTGCTTCAAATGGTTCCAGGTCTCGAGGAACGTATTTTCAATGCAGATGAGGAAGATCTCATGCATGTTGCTGATATGGTATGGCTAAAATGTTCTAAGCTGCTACCGCTTGCTGACCGGGCCTGCAGCTTCAGAAAGGTGCTTCGAGCGCCAGATCTGATGATACTAAGAGTCTCAAAGGCCCCATTCTTGACTGGATTACCCCTCGAGATCAACCTCTTAGACCTCCTATTGCGCGCAACGTAAAAGTGGATCGTGGTTTTAATCACGAAGCCACTGGTGCACTCCTTTGCCCTGCGGAGTTAGACTGGTCTGATCCTGAGTGAGCACTATGGATATTAATTGCCTCATCATGTTGCATATCTGTTTTTTTAGGGTCAAGGAGCAACTGCGAAGTGGAGAAAGGCTCATAGCGGGAGATCAATGGCCAATTTTTCTGTATGCCAAATGCCGGTATGATCCTGAAGATCCCTGGGATGGGCTTCTTCGAAACTCCCTCCTTTTGTCGGTACGCACGCACGATAGGAACAGCCACACGCGCTAAACAAACTCTAGGCTTATAAGCATATTTTCACTTCACCGAGCTCGGTTGAAAAAGAGCCTAAGGCTACTCGGTCGGGCAACGCTCGTTTACATGGCATGACCAAAGTCACGACAGCATCCATTGCATATGTTGCAACTCAGGTACAGCACCCCTATGACTACCTCATCCTTCCATTATCAATTACATTTCCTCCAGACCAGATTTGCTCTCTGCTCCTCTGCAGTATTTTCTCGCACGGATTTAATCACAGACTCGGAGCGCTTTTATAATTCAGTTTTGGATCTGCTTGAAGACGTTGAAGAGAGAGAGGAAGTCAATAGGCTCCTGGAATGGTGGAATCGGTATGTGGATTGGCAGTGCGTCCCCTGGCCAACTTTTGGTTGATATTGTTATTTAGGCAAATTTTCCCCAATTATGCAACTGTGCGAAAGCCTGCGGCAAATACTGCACTTTCACGTCTCCATGCTAGACGGAGGCTTCTGTTGTCAAATAGCGCAAATCGTAGTTAATGTTTAAGATAGAATGTCATGCATCACGCGATGCAAATTCCATCACCGCCTAAGCAATCGCAATTCCCAATGGATATTGCTTCGACGGGTGATTTTAAAGATTCCTTCAGTAGGCACAGGGTGTGGAGTATCCAAAGGCTGGCAGAGGTGCTCACTCTACATCCCAGGCTATAATCTGTTGGGGCTACTGTCTGGATCTCCCTCTGTGCGACACAATCTGGATCCCTCAAGGCATCCAACTGGATGGAACTGATGGCGGTCTCGCTCACCGTCTGTCAATCTGAATCACCCTGTATATCTCCTCAACTCCCTCGGGTCTTGTCATGCTAGCTACTGCAAGGAGAAAATCATATTTCGGACAGATACGCTCATTATATGCCGTGCGCCACATGCTTTTGGAGCGATTTTCCAGATCTCCCTCTGTGCGACACAGTCTGGATCCCTCAAGGCATCCAACTGAATGGAACTGGTGGTGGTCTCGCTCACTGTCTGTCAATCTGAATCACTCTGTATATCTCCCCAACTCCCTCGTGTCTTGCCATGCTAGCTACGCCAAGGAGGAGTTCATATGTCGGGGATATGTGCTCGTTGTGTGTCTTGTGATGCAAGTTGTTGGACCAGTGCTGCAGATATATCGAAGGGATAGAGATTGCTAGTCCCACGAAGGTTGGAGCTGGTGCACTTAGTGCTCATTAAGGGGCACGCTTGTTAATGAGGGCAAGGGTCTTGATCGCGGGTGTCCTTGGAAGAGCGAGCACATCTACTGTCCTATACACTCACTTACAATACAGGTTGCAAGGATTTTTTTTATTTTACCAAATAGTTAACATATCATGCTTGAAAAACACTTTTCATACCTCCTCGAATTTCCTGATGGACGCTTTGCAACCTCCATCAAAAACAATATCGGCATCTCGGCATGTCCCCATCTACAGTCGTTTTTCTACTGTAGATTTTTCTAGATGCTTACGGGAAGTCATCCACTGACACGCTTGCCTTGCACACTTTCTACGCTCAAATCAATATCTGAAAGAGATATCACAGGAGTCGACTCCCTGAAATTCTCATCAATAGCGAATGTGATCGTGATCGCCTGGGCCTACAGTGTGAGTTCCTCTCCATTGTTAATTCATGAATCGTACTGACTTACAGCGTACTTGGCGTACGAAACCACATTCAGCAGCACGATGATTCTTCACTCTTCCCTGCATCATTGGCCACTTCTCTCGTCGTCACTTCACACATACTACAGTATGCTAGCCACGTCTCATCGGAACTCCAATCAACAAGGATGATTGATGCCCTAATCCTGGGAAGCATATGGATGTCCTTGTGTATCATGCGGAATGGTTTGGAATGGGCAGGATATCTTTCTGGTATGGAGTCTCTCCTTTTCCCTTGGTCATTTTCTTCACGCATTGCTCCAAAGTCCATCTCCATCTCGTCGTGTCCGCCTTTTCTTTGACACGGCCACGCATCTCCAATCGCGCGATATTCCAGTTCCTTTGGATGTCTATGCCCTTCCTCTTCGAAGCATAGGCATCATTGTTCTCGCGGAGGTGATGTGACTCAACCAGGCATGCATCGATCCCACATATCGTGTACCAACTGGCGCAGGTACGTATTCTCAATTTTTCGCCAATCATAAACTGGCTCAGACCCCTTTCCTTAACCTAGACTTAGACTAGGTCGAAACTCCCGGATCCGCCCTTCCCACCACAACATTATCGCTCCTTCAGTTCCTCCCATATCTTGGGCACATCCGTTTGGAACAGCGGGTGCGTCTTGAACCAGCGCGTCTTGAACCCTCCCATGCACGTCTATCATTTCACCATGACCTCACCATGGGAAATCAGGCAGTCATGAACAGTTGGAATCGTTCCACCACGTCGTCGAGCTGAATTTTGGCGGACTGCATGGGGGTCGGAGAGCCCCTCCACTCCCTGTTTGGATTACATGAATCTCGATATACCCTTCCCCTGAGCGTCAAGCCTCCTACTTCGATGACTCGACGGCGCCGTGTTTGCATAACTTGAGGAGGCGACAGATGTATCTTTCATTGGCCCCCATGAGCCGATGTGGAGATAGCAGGAACGGCGGGCGGTGACGATTGACAGTGGGGCAGGTGAGACAGACCGGGGTTCACTACGTTCTTTTGTTCTACATATTTGGGAAACCGAGTCTCTAACTGCGTTCGGACATCATACCCTTGTAGCTCGACTTTATGCATTTGACGTTCCTACCCAATGATACTTACTCCTCGACATCGACCTATAAAGTGGTCTCGTGGACAATATCCACGACATTCAGTACGAGCTATGCTTCCCGATACTGACAACGATATCCTTTCTAGATCTCACTCCCCTTCCTCAACAAATTCGTCCTCCTCCTCTTCCGACCGCAATGGACTCGCCCTCATCGCCGGAATTGGGCAGTCTGCTGTCTGGCGGGACCTTTTCAAGGACTACATGCGTGGAGAGAATTTGTGACCGAGATGGAGACAGTCGTAATAGTGAACAGTCTGCACTGGACGGAGAAAAGTGCATGCGTAGTTGCGTTTCGAGATCGGCGAGCTCCCTATCTAACTCCTCACAGTATTCTCTCTAGCTCGACAGGTAGATTCTCCTCTTATCTTGTTCTAGCAATCAGGATCTCAGTCCAACGTTCGTAGTATACACAACCTGTCTGTGGAACACGTGCGAGTCCCTCCCCACTGACCCTTCAGTCCTGCTCACTGCAGGTACCCCTCCTCCACACACTGTGCGCTCAGCCCTTATCCTGAAAACGAAAATATTGGCACGGTCAACTTATAATCCTTTTTTATATATACCAAAGGTACCCCTTATCCCACCGTTCCATTCATCCCCAGTCGTGTATGTGGAATTGTGCTTGTATCGAAGGCATTACAGACCCGTGGAAAGGAAGGCCGAATATCTGTGGTGATGGGAAGACGTGGACGAGAGTGAGGGATGGAATTCAGCACTTAGGTATAAACCGATCCGCTGGAGGCACTGCTCAATGAGGCGCAGGAGCGTCCTGCTCATCTCTTCCTCCACACGACACTCCAATACTTCCATTTCACCGACAACCGAACTCAGCACCTGGTGTCCTGCCTCCACGAACGCGTCCACAGACATCTGTCCCCTGCGTCGATTGAAATCCCGCCACGTTCAACGAGTCGTGGTATCTGTCGAAGAAATTCTGGCACAACGCGCGAGTCCAAAGATGACTGAAGACTGAATGAGATGTGTGTCTTGGCCAAACTCGCCACGCTTGACAATAAATTGTCCAAACCCTTTAGGTCTATACGATCCACCTCACTCAATATCCCAAAGCTAGAGAAATATACTCCCGAGTGCTCGAATATTATCTTCTCCAGGGTGGGTGGTAATGGTATTTCCAAGAATTCTCTCAAGCGCGGGAGTGTAGGTGGAAGTTGCCGTACAAAGCCGAGTTGCAGAGATCGAAAATGCTTCAAGGAGGATAGATCCAGCTTGTTGAATGCAGGGCATGTCCCTGTGGCATGTTGTCAGTGTCGTACGGTGAAATGATATGAATGGCACGAGACTTACCCCGACTTATATTGTTGACCGACAGCCTGAAGTGCTCAAGGGAGCCTGGCAACAGGTCAATCAGTAATTGGCAGGTCTCGATGGAATCTGTTCGCATCAATGAACAGTCAATTCGGGGTATGCGAAGAGAATTGACTGAGAGTGACGAGCTCGGCTCGCTGGACAGACAGACATCTGCAATATTGAGTTCGTGAAGCCCGTGCTGAGGAAGATGAGTGATGGGGAGTCCTTCGAGCCAGACAATAATCAGTTGTTCCAGACGTGGTGATTGTATAGCATGGTAAAACTCGGTTTGAAGATCATGGGAGAGGTGGTTCCATCTGACCATATCCCGCGCAACTGGGCGAAAATGCAATTGCAGCGTGCGGAGCTGAGATAGGTGGTGAAAAATTCCCTTTGGCACCTCCGCATCCTCAGGAATAAAGTCAAGTTTAAGGCTGCGCACATATGTTCGGAGATGTGGGCTTTCGGTGAATAAGGAGTGGAGCTGCTTAATTCGGCCGACGTTGTATACGTCGATGCCCAGATGAAGTACGATGTCGCTATATAGCTGCTTTTGCGCCGGTGCACGGAAAGATCGCGCTACGCAGACGCAGGCTCGGAGTGTCTGCCGATCAGTATCGAGTTCTGCGATGATGGCGATGATAACGTCTTCTGGAACGTCGTAGGCAGCGGGCATTGTGGGGCTATCAGTGAGTTATACCTTGGTGCACGATGGATTGGTTTGCCCTGCAGCTGTCGTGATTGATGCGTTGAATATTGAATTGATAGGTTGATGGGTTAGTGGGACGCAGGATGGTTGATCTAGATAAAATGGTTCTAAATCTGTGCGCTCAAAAGACAAGATTCATAGCATAAGCAGTTTTCCTCACTTTGATGTCGGTACTGACAGGGTATGGTGAAAAGAAGCCGCACCGCCCAATCACACTGGTCGCTGGCAGTGGGCAGCCAGTGGAAGCACAAACGATCCACGTGAGAACCACGCTTTGTGGCTTCTTCCGCTCCGACGCTTCGCTGATCCACGTGGCCATAAGATCTAGGCTCGGCGAAACTCAAACATCTCATTGATTTACCACTGGCACGTATGCCACTACAATGTCTTCAGACGCAGATGCGCGGCTCCTTCATCACATAGAATTCAAAGCCAGAATTTCGAACACAGTTATACTATCAGAATCCGAGGCAACAGCAACGAAGCTCTTATCAAACGCGGAGCGCAACTTCCAATTGCTCGAAATCCGAATTGTAGAGCTTTCCCGCCAGCGCGAGCAAGCCATGGATCAACTGAAGAGACTGCGTACCGCAGTCCCACCGCATAAACATCTTCCAAATGAGCTACTTTCCCATATCTTCCTTCTCAGCGCTGAGGACAATCCGTTGGCGATCCCCTGGACCCAGATCCCATGCCGCCATGGATGTTGCGCCATGTCTGTTCCCGATTGCGGAACATCGTTCTCAACGACCGTGACCTGTGGAGCTCCGTGGCGGTCAATTATGTGGCATACCGCGGACGTAGACATAACGAGACCGTTGGATTTGGAAAATGCCGCTCGCCTTCTCAAGCTCATTCTCCCAAAACCTTGTCCACTTTCTATCTCTATGCACATTGATGGCGATAATACGCATGTTGAGAACGCTGTACGCAGCCTTATATGCCCTTATTCATCATGAATCGTGGATCTTTGCATTGGTCTTCCTGGAGAGTGGTTCAAATACTTTTATGCCCTGTTGCCAAATCACCTCGGCTCACTGGAAATACTGGAACTCTAAACGACCTTCGACAGCCTTGACGATCGAATCGAGAGATTTCTGCGGACACTCACAATATCTGGTGACTACCACTCGTGTGACCTCATCTCCTCTCCACGAATTAATTGGGATAATATCACTTATCTCGATCTTTCCTCTGTGTTCGATTTCCTCTAGTGAACTGATCCCGGTTCTCAAATGTTGCGAAAATCTTGAAGTTTGTGACATTTCTGTTTATGAATGCAGCCATGGGCCCCAGAACGACTGCATTACCCTTCCATATCTCTCTTCTTTCATTGTTAGCCTGGATCACAGTTCTTTCTCAATGTGTTCGTGCTTCCCTCTCTCGGCGACCTGGTTGTGGTGACTTTGGACTCCGAGCTTCCTGCCGCAGAAATCACCTCCATAATCCGGCGCTCGGGATGCATTATTCATCGGTTGAATCACCACTATACAGGACGACAGGAGTTACAGTGTGACCCTGACGCGCTAGCTGCTCTGTTGGCTGTGGCGCCCTCACCTCGGACCCTCGGCGCGCAGGGGACCGTGGTCCCGAATCCAATTCTAGAAAGGATAGGGGACGGTAAACTGCTTCCTGACATCGAGGCGCTTCGTTGTCATTTGGAAGCGGAGACGCAGGGCATGTTCCTCGATGTTGTTGAGCGTCGGCTGGCGGGTTATCCCAACGGAGCTTCAAATGGCGTTCTTCACACCGCTCTGGGTGTTTATCCAAAGGAACTTCATCTTATGGACGACACACAGGCTCTCGTCCACCGTGCGTCTCGTCTTAGTGAGATTTACGACTGTGATGTTCGGCTTCTTCCATCTGCCTAAATTCAGGTTTGTACTTTTTCAAATTGAGAACGACTTTCGAGAAGCTTACGACTCTACTTTTTCCGTAGCAACTCTGATCGTTCATCAATCCGCCGTTTTTCGCCCCATGTGTTTGTCATCCTCCGATTATTATTCTACCACTATACAGCATAGATACAGCGAAGGTGGGCCATGTTAGAGACGTTTCAGCTAGTGATTACGACCTTGGGTCTATACAGAATGTAAATAGGCCAACAGCCGTCCCTGAAATGGTAGCTTAGTAGTTAATAATTAGTACGAACGGGGTAATGTTACATAAATGTGTCGATCTCTATTCCTCGAGGCTTGTCGGTCACCGAGAAACAACAAGTATCCGTTAAACAGTGCTGAGGTCGCGCGAGCGTTGTTCAGGACAATTTGTTACGAGGTTAGCGTGGTGTCGCGGGAAGCACTGCCGAGGGAGTCGCATGCGTTGAGAATATCCCCGGCATCGTATATATCAACCAAGGCGAACGTTGATAGTTCCTAGTCAACTCTGAATCAGCGGACAAATCCTGAGTAGTCTATAGTGATGAACGAACAGGATCGTGTGCCAGGAAACGGTCAAGGTGGCGGCGGGCTTGCGAAAAGATCCTGCGAGATGTAGATGGTCCTTCATGGCGTGCGCGCGAATTGGTCAAGAACTGGTGGTGGAGATAAGAGACCAGAAGTAATAGAGAAAGAAAAAAGCGATGCACTTGAATTAAGAAATCTGTTGTAAAAAGTACTGCAGGAAGACCGTCTTAGTGTGCGTTAGGCCGGGGCATTCTCTCTCAACATGAAGACGACTTCATGATTCGGCCAAGAAGCATCTCACGAGGTGAAAATTTCGACGGTTACTGGAGGGCTAATGGGACGCATCTTCTAAATAAAGAGAGTATTAACTTGGGGGCCTGAATGACGGGGAAAATATCAAGAGTCTAGAAAGGAGAGCCTGGATGTCGAAGCGCCAAAGCGGAGGATACCATCGATCTCGATGATAATCAACATGCAATCTTCCGAAAGCGGTTAAGGCGAAAGTATGGCTACGGAAAGGTTTTCTTCCTGAGGATTCATTTTTCATTCGGCGGGCGCGAACGAAGAGGGCGACTCAGCTTTCGACATGTCGACGTAACAAATATCCGCCGACGAGAAAGGCCGACGAGCAGCGAGAGTAGATAGGAGAGACAGGGGAAACCGCTTGTGGTAGCTCAGGTTTCGCGGAGTTTTGACCAAAATTTCGAGGGACCCAGCGGACAATGGGTGTATGGTATGGTTGAACCATCACGTGCGAATAAAACAAGGACCCCCAACATGAGGACCACAGATATTTAAATCACAGCCTTGCACGCATCGCCAGACTGTCCTTCGTCCCATCCGCCATCCCGAAATCATCCTCATACTCGAACAAAAAAAAATTGGAGGCGCCGACAATGGCGAGAAACACGCCGCCGTGGACACCGAGACTTTTCAAAGGGAGATCGCTTCCACCGCCAGTGGTTTCAGGTAGATCCAGCCGAGGCACTTGTGTCGTCGTCGACGGCGTTCCACGACGTCCAGAAGAAGCCACCTTCGGCGGTGAACGAGCCATGTCGCACATGGACACAATAAGGTAAAGCTTTCTAGAAATAACATTAATGGACGCTCATCAGCTTTGGCATTCAGTGGCTCACCTGAACAAATGGCCGTTCCACCAGCAGGACAACTACTGCCTTCCGTGGTGAGGGGTGCTCACCTTGGCCTCGAAGAACTCTGCGGTACCAGCGTCATGACAGGCGCGACTCAGGACAGTGCTGGAATTCGCAGATTCAGGTAGGCAGATATTAGACGTGACGTTGGCAGATAATGGCTAACGCAGAGCATTTAGCCCAAATTCAGTCCCCCAAGCCATCCAACTGGCGAAGAAGCCACAGATATCTGAACAAGAAGCCCATCAGGCTCTTATGCTATCGAGGTGCGAGTAGCGCACTAAACATTGTAGACAGGCTGACGGTGAGCTACATCTAGCATGACGCCTGCTCCGACGATCAACGAGCACGCAGCCAGGAATCATGTCGGGATTCCGTCGACAGCCATCCTTGCCACCCAGGATATACCTACCGCAACAACCTCACGATGTACGAGTGAAAAGCCAACAAACCAAAGAAAGAAGAGAAAGCACGGCCGAAAAAACATCATGGACGCTGAAGTCAGGAAAGCCGTCTTGGAGCAAGACAAATGGACGGGTACAGTCACGGCGACATGGGTCGAATGCCTAGGATGTGACAATCCGATCGTGCTGGACAGGCGGCGAGAGTTCTATGCCCACGGTTGGGATAAGCATAAGAAGACCTGCGGAGGAATTCCGCTCGAGGATAAACCCGTCGAGCCTGAGGTCAGATCTTGAAACGCTCACCTTCATGGCCAGGACTGACTACACACTTCATTCTTCTAGGAGTCTGGGAGGCCGAATCAGAAGGTTCGCGGTATGAAGAAAAGCACGGCTTACAAGAAGAATCTGGTCGAGGAGCCTGAAGGGGGAGTGTTAGCAACTCACGACAGCCTCAGTGCCGGTGATTCGATCATGGACTCACAGAGTAGTACCTCCGGCCCAGAATACAGCGGGCAGCAATCTCCTCATGCCGAAGTTGCTGGCAGATATGCTTCTCCGCTGCGTCCCTGGCTCTGTGGCCCCGGCATTCCACCTGTTCCGCAGAACGTCGCGTCTGATTGTGAAAGGACCTCATCCAATCGATATCGGCAGTTCAGTTATACTGATATTCAAACGAAGTCATACTGGATGGCGGCACCATTTGCACCCAGTAAGCTTCATGTTCTGATGAACAGGCCTGACAACTGATCATACATGCCTTCAGATTATCCCTCTTCTCCAATGCCTCCTGGGCGTCCGAGCTATCGCTACTCCATGCGCTATGAGCTTACGTCGGGCTTCAATGGACAGCTCAGGGAAAATGTTTAGTTTGGTCGAAAAGTCATTGCGATGTTGGAACTTGGAAATCCCCGCTCCTGGCATAAGAGAGCCTAAAGCGACCTAGCAGCATCGAAGTTCTGGTCCAGGATTGGGAGATAGTGCTTGTAAGCTGGATTGAAATCAATATACCGGTTGTCCTGTCCCAACTAGAGGTTTTTGATGAAGGTTCTCGTGCAGTTCTGTTGATATGTGGCTGTGCTGACGTGGAAGAGGCGGATCGGATTCCGGATGTTTCGCAACGCTTCCGAGGATGGATGGTCTACGAAGACCGTGGGGATTGGCGAGGACACAGCCACATCCGGCGACGTGCGTCGTCGTCGCCGTCGGACTGTCTCTTTTCTTCCTCGGGCATTGTCCATCCCTTTTCCGTCCCCTCTCGTCTGAGGTCTCGTCTGTCTCTCCTGTCGCCTGCTTGTCATCGTGTCTGCTTGTCACCACCCCTCTCCTTTTTTGCACCCAGCCATCATCCCTTCTCTTCATTTCATCAATGGCAGCTGTCACTGCCGCCACCACGGATGTCACCGCCATGCAGGCCCAGCTGACGGCTCTCAGTGCAACCATCCAGACTCTCATCGACCAGAATGCACTGCGGCCTGCTGTCACTCCCCTCGATGCCCTTCTTGGGCTTCCAGCCAATCCACTGGCTCTCCCCCCTGGGGCTAATGGTGCATACCCTGTCATTCAAACTTCCCACCTCCACCCCCACCTGCTCTCCGATGTCACCACGCAAGTCGAACGCTTCGAGCTCCCACCCACCAACCTTGGCCGCCTCCTACCCAAAACCACGGTTGACACGCCTGTTGGGCTGTCCATCGTCATAGGTCTGAATGGTGAGGCCACATTTGTACAAGCCCCATCTGTCCCTGGTGCCTCCGCCTTGCTCCGGGATGTCCCCGATGTCCTTACTTTCACTGAAGCCTGGTCAGTCTTCACTTCTGTCCTCCAAAATGCGCATCGTCAGCTCCCCATCGCTCAGGCCTTGACTGCCCACCTCGCCAACATAGTCAAGTTGTCCCGGAGCTTTATCTGGTCCTGGGTGCTGGACTATCATGTCGCATTCATGCTCCTCTGTACGCAGGACCCCTTCTTCAATCCCATCAACTGGATGTGGTCTGAAGCACATCTTCACATGGAACACCTCCTCACCTCTAGGCTCCCCTCCCCATCTCCTGCCCCAACCTCCTCCTCCACTCCTCCTGGCCATCTCCAGCCTCATATGCCTCGTGATGGCCGCATCGTCCATCCTCCTGGTTTCCCTGTCTCCCAGCAGCCCTGCTGGAACTGGAACAAGGGGGCCTGTGGACTGGATGTTTACCCTCCTTGCCCACGCCGCCACATTTGCCAGATTTGCATGAGAGCTGACCATTCTAGTGGATTCTGCCCCTCTGCTCCTGGCGCTCCTGGTGCTCCTCAGCGAGTAGCCCCAGGTGCTACAGCCTGAATGGCTGCTGGGGGGCCTGCCATTCCTGTTCAGTCTGAACCGAGGCTGTTTCTAGATCAGGTTTCCCCCTTCCGCGAGCCAGTTCCTTTGGCTGGTTCTGCTCCCCTTCTTCAGTCCACGGTCCCCCACAATGTAGCTCGGCCTTTCGAGAAGTCCCAAACGCCGGGCAAGCGAGGGGGGGAGGTGATTCCTTCCTCTTGCTCCACAAGGAGGACAGTCCCTCCCCCCTCTTACATTTGTGATGACCGTTCTAATAATCTTACTTCTCAGACAAGTACATGCCCCTCTTGTCCTAATACATCAATCCTCTTTCCCTTAACCTCACCACACTCTTTACCCATGCCAAAAGTCCATCTCATCCCCTCCGCATGGCGTAATGCCCTGTCTGACTATCCCGATCCTTCCTTTGCCGAAAACCTCGTCTCCGCTATTACCTATGGTGTTCATATTGGTGCTGATAACCTATCCATTCTTCATCACTCTAAATCTACCCCATCCCCTCTCCCATCCGCACTTGAGTTTTCAGAGACTTTTACTCAAGACGTTGAGACTGAGATTTCCCTTGGAAAGATCCGGGATGTCACAGGCTCCGATGCTGCTGATACAGCTCATCTGTCTCCTCTTGGCTCAGTACCTAAAAAATACTCTACTAAACGACGTCGTATTCATCATCTCTCCCATCCACGTAATTCTTCAGTCAACGACACTATCCCCACTGAGTATGGTTCTATCATCTATGATTCCATCCTCCATGCTATTGATCACATTCGTACATGTGGTCCTGGCGCCTTTCTCTATAAGGCTGACCTCGAGGCTGCCTTTTGCCATATTCCCATTCATCCCCATGACTGGTGGCTTCTGGGTTTTGAATGGCTTGGTCGAATCTTCCTCGACCTCTTCCTTCCATTTGGACTTCGCACCGCACCTCGCATATACAACTATTTTGCAGAGGCCCACCACTGGATCCTTGGCCATCGGTATTCTTCCCTTCGTCTTATCCAGCATTACCTCGATGACTGGCTCAATGTTACCGAGGCGGCTCGTGGACGCCGTTATGCTGAGCAAGCACGGGCTGCCTTCCAGGAAGTAACAGCTGAATTAGGTTTCTCTATGTCAGATCAAAAAGAAGAGGGCCCCACCCACTGTCTCGAGTTCTTGGGCATTGAACTCGACACGGTCGCTATGGAGGCTCGCCTTCTAGCTGATAAGGTATCTCGCTTAGCTGGCCTCATTACTGCTAGCCTCTCATGTGGGTCTGCCTCCTACCATGAGCTGGAGGTCTTATGTGGTCATCTGGTTTTTGCCCAGTCAGTGATTCCCGTTGGCCGTTTCTTCACTCGCCGCATTGCCTGTTCAATGGCATCTTTACCATTACCCCTCCCCCTCCTCAGTTGTCTGTTTACACCGATGCCAGTGGCCGGCTTGGTCTAGGTGGACACTGGGATGATGCTTTTTTTGCTGAGCGATGTTCGAAGAGTAAGCAACATCTCCCTATCCACTGGAAGGAGATGTATGCTGTTCTTCGGGCTGCTGAGCTTTGGGGTCATTTATGGCAAGGATATGAGATCATCTTTCATATTGATAATAACGCGATCGCGAAATGCCTTAACTCTGGTTCCATAGATCATCCTCCGACACAGGACCTCTTTCGCAGATTCGCACTACTGGCATTGGGAGCAGGATTCACATTTCGTTCTTTATAGATTGCATCTGAAGATAATCCCATTGCTGATGCTCTTTCTCGTTTTCAGTGGATGAGGCTCGCCCAACTCCGCCCTCTCTGGGCACTCCCTCACCAGAGTGGCTCTCGGCCCACTCGCATCTCTACCCAACCGTTGCCGAGCTCCTCTGGTATGGCCTCCGAGAGTCTACTCGTGCCAAATACGATGGCCATGTCGCAGCCTTCTGTAAGTTTGCCCGGGTGCAAGGTTTTACCCGGGCAGATGGATCTGTCCTCCCTGCTGATGGACCAGCTGTCCAACTCTTTATTGCCACCAAAGCCCCTCTTGTCCAACCCGCTACTCTCAAAAAATACCTCACTAGTCTCCGTACCATCCATACTGAGCACGGCTGGCCTACAGATCCCCTCAACTCTCCCATTCTCAAGCGTCTCATTGGTGCTGCAGAGCGCCGATATGGGACAGCCTCCTGCAAAGTACATCGCCCCATCACACGTGCCATCCTTGCTCGCCCAGCTTGATGACAGTGCTGATGGCCGAATGCTGGCCGTGGCCTTCACTCTTGCATGGGCTGGGTTCATGCGTTGTGGCGAGTTCACCCTCAACAATGGAGCTACCTTTGATCCCACAGTTAACCTCACTGAGGGCTGCATCTCGAGAGTTACTGATGAGTCCATGCTCCTCAATATTCAGGCCAGCAAGACTGATACCGGATGCCGTGGAGCGCTTGTCCTCATTGGGGCATCACCTGGTACAGCAACCTGCCCTGTTGCCCGGTATGCTGCCTATTGCTCAGTCCGTCCTGCCACATCCCCCTTTGCACCTCTTTTTGTCGCATCCTCTGGACAGGTTCTTACCCGTTTATTTGCCTTGCGAAGCCTTGATGACTGCCTCCAGCGAGCCGGCTATGACTCATCCAAGTTCAGTGGCCATAGCTTCCGCCGTGGGGCTGCATTTGCTGCCGCTGAGGCTGGGTACACCCCAGAACAAATCAAGCTCTTGGGACGCTGGAAATCTGATGCCTGGAAGCTGTATGTTGACCAACCACTCTCCATCTTGTGTAACTTATCAGCACGGCTTCACATTCCTACACCCCAACCAACACGACCCTCTTCTACTCCCCCTATCCATACTCGGCTCATCATCCGTCTCCCAGCCCGTCCTCCCACACAAATCTCTGCAGCCCCACTCCAGCCACATCTTCCCCTGTCCCTGGTCACATCTCAACATTCACCATCGAACTCTCCACCACACCCCATCCCCCCAGCTCAGCCCCTCATTCCATGACCCCCAAACCACTCTTCCCCTCCTCTAACTCGTGCCCAACTTCAAGTCCATGCTGTTGCCTCTACACAGGCGAGCCGTGCTCATGGCACTGGATCTATCCGTAGTCGAGGCCGGGGACAGTCTCGTGGGGGAGCCTCCGGTGTCATCACATGACCTCCCCCACCTCACGGCTGGTCACCTGTGATGACCAGGTCTCGTCTTGGGCTTCCGAGGCTCTTCCACTCACATGGAACATAGCGGGCTTGGTGCAGAGCCACCCCCTTCCCCAATACCACATTTGATACTGATTACGAGTCCTTATGTTTACATAATGACTCGTTCTTTTACTCCGCCATACCGCCAAAAATTTTAAAATCTGTCCCGAATTGCTTTGATCTGTGGGAACTGCTTAGTCATTGACTTTTTCAATGCTTTTTGAAGTCTTTTTGTCATTTTGTAGTGTCTGTTGTCTCTTTTGTGACTGGGTTCACTTATTTTGTTTCGTTTGCTTCAAATCTTGTTGACTTCGTTTGATCAATTGACTACCTGATCAATCTTTTGCATGACATATTCAAGACAAAGTCTGAATGTCATACTAATGAGATAACCCATGGTAATCTAAAGTGTGAGCCTCAATTCACATATAACAACCTGGTAGTGCCACGAGGAGTCGACCGAAGGTCGGCGATGAGTGGCGCTGGTTGCCTCTCCATGAAATGTGAAAGCTCATCTAGAAAATATAACAAAGCATCAGAAGTTCTGGGCAATCCATAATCATAAATAGGCATGAGAAGAGAAGACTGTTCTTATTTTCTGTGTCTGAAGCAGTCCTTTTTGTAGTCCCCAACCCATTCATTAGATGTGGCTTTCAAGAATTCATGTACTGTGAGATACAAGGTTGTGTCTGTGGCACTGATGTGATAAATATTCAATGTGTCCAAATTTTGCAGTATATACTCAGTTACTGATTGATCACAATGGCAAAGTATCAAACTTATGTTTGTAAGAGCCTGTTCAGCTGCAGAATCGCTGTGAGGATCTGGTAGAGATTTTGCCTAATATAGTAGATCGATAGATCAAAATTTGTAACATGTTTGTGACTGCACGTGTTCCACCAACCTGCCTGCCCAAAATGCTGCCCACCTAGTGATTTGCTGGGTCAGGCTTTCAAGCCCTGAGCCCGACAAGCCGAGGCCGCGTTGAGTGAGCCGAGCCAAGCCTTTGATCCGGGCTATTAGGGCTCAAGGCTCGGCTTGACCTTGCTGAAGCCCTACTCAAGCCCCAAAGCCCGGGCTTTTCAAACATCTTGGAGGAGATTTTGTGCCTTTTTTTGCTGTCAGAAATGCCTGAAAGCCTGTATAGTTTTTGTAGCCACCGCGTCCAAAACAAAAATCTGATTTTTTTAATCCCAACAACTTCTGGAATCAACAAACGCAAACCTGCTTGACGCCATGGTTGTCGGCGCTAAACTGGATCGCGTTGAACCCCAGCCTTGTGCTAAGCGGGTCTCTGTTCCCTCTGCGTGTATCACTGATACGTCAAATGCCAGCAATCTTGTGCTCAATTCACATCGGGAAGCACTCTCACGCGCCGCACAACTCGAAGTGGAAGAAAAGGCTCGTCTCGAGGCAATCAAATCTTCCCAAAACAGCAATGCACAAGGTACAGCAGCTCAAAAGCATGCTTTGACAGCATCTCAGGACGACACAACAACAGGTAAGTGGCCTGTCATACAGAGTAACTGTAGCAACTTCAAGTTTGGATAAATCATGTTTTCTGTTCCCTCCAGGTGGCAAAAGGCGTCGTATTGCAGTAAATGAATTCACCGAAACTGTACAGACCTCCACGGATTTGGACGAACTCGATCAGTCGAGTAAGTTTCTCGTTGTTTTTATTCTATTGACCATATTTTGACTTTTTGTGCAGCTTCAACATCTACGCCGCCCACCGCAACAGTCAGTGCAGGTCACCCAATCATCATTGACGAAGATGATCCAGAACCGGCACCATCACGTCGCACACGTCGCGCAATGGTCGAGGATTCAGACAACGACGACGACATCACCGCCACTTAGAACATGCATGCCAGCTCACAAGCAAGCGTGGTGCATCAGTCTGAACCAACAACGGCCTCAGGCAGTGCGCGGCCGGTACCTCAGATGTCGAGGACCGCCGTCATGATCTCAAGCACTTCTTCTCTCCTGCCTACCGGAACAAGGAGCAGAAAATGGTGCGAAACTGCCGTATCTGCAAGTAACGATCTGATCACGCTCCTTCGATCGCATCCTACTCATCCTTCATTTCAGTAAGAAGACGAAGCAGGCTAAGCCGCTCGTTTCTGACCTTTCTACACTCCGGCGCCACATAGAGGCAAACCACAAGGTACGCATTTGTTGGCCCGTACCTAACAAAATGAACTCACAAATATGCAATAAGGGAGGGTATCATGCATGGGCAGAGAAGAATGACTTCGAGTCTATGCTTCCCAAGGATGCAAAGCAGTGGAAGGAGAAGACGGCAGCTGACAAGCAGGCTCGCCTCGATCCTCACCTCCAGGAAAAGCCGAAGAAGGAGCGGGTCATCCCATATACGGACGAAATCTTTCGCGAGGCTTCAGTTCAGTGGCTTATTGCGACGGATCAGGTATGTTTAGTAGTTCTTTTTGATGAAGCATGTTACTGAGAGTGAATTCACAGCCCGTAGGAGCATTTGAGCACCCCGCCTTCCAAAAAATGATCCACACTGCTGCTCGGGCAACGAACGGTGTAAAGATTCCAAACCGTAAGCAAACTCGGGAGGAAATCATCGACATGTTCAAGAAACAAATGACACATTTACACAATAAACTCAATGTAAGTTCCTTCCCTAGCTTTCAATGGACATTTTATCTACTGTTGTCTTTAGAGTGATTATGTCAAAGGCCTGGTCAACCTCACATGTGATGTGTGGCAGGCTTCAAATGCAGACGGGTACTTCGCAGTAACAGGATCGTGGGTAGAAGAAATGACCCCTGGAAAGTGGGAAGTGAAGACGGCTCTTCTCGGCTTCACATGACTGAACAATGCACATAACGGGAAGCGACTCGGAAAGGCCATGTTCAAGATTTGTAGACGTCTCGGAATTGCACACAAGGTGGGTTTGTTATACTTGGATCATTCAAAGTGTTTTATATTAGCACAGATTGGATGGGTAACATGCGATAATGCATCAAACAACGACACCATGATGTTGTGGTTTGCACAGTATATTTCTGACTTCACAAAAAAGAAATATGATCCTAAACAGCGTCGAATTCGGTGTGTTTACTTTCTGTTTAATTTGCCTCTGAGATAGACTTTAACTTGACCAACACAATCTTTTTAGATGTCTTGCGCATATTGTCAACCTTGCGACACAGGCCTTTTTGTCTGCTCACAGTAAATCGAAGCATTACGATCCAAAAAAACCCGACGAGGAGCTTACTGCTCAACACAAGGACCGATTCGACATATTGGTTACAGACTTGGGTGATACTGAGACGGTTCCCCAGCGCGATGAGATCAGATTGATCCGTGCAATCATGATGAAGGTATGAGTTCTGTATTCTCTAACTTGGTAGCCTAAGTTCTAACAATCTGGTCAAGGAACGTTCATCAGCAAAGCGGAAACAAGTATTCCTTGACCTTCAACGTAAGGTGGATAAAACACCCCTCCAACTTCTCTTAGATATGGTTGTTCGCTGGTCATCTACATATGTCATGCTCCACCGAGCTGATTTTGTGAAAGAGGTGCGTCGCTCACTCGTCATTGTGGAATATTTTCTCATTACCTTCCAAAGTTTGTGGAACCATTTTTGTATGCTATTGCCCAGCACAAGAAGGACCGGCAGAAGAAGCAAAAACTCCTTGATCTCCTACTCACAAAAGAGGAATGGGATCGTGTCGAGCTCTGCCTAAGGCTCCTCACGGTATGTGAATTACGTGCCTGTCTTTGATTTGATTGTCTGACCTCCTTTGAGCATGCCGAACATGCCCAACAAGCCTTCTCAACAGATCAAGGTCCGACTCTTCACCTCGCAATTCCCGCACTTGAAGCGCTCTACAAGGCATGGTCAAGTCGTGCAGAACGCTCACGCTACAGTGACTTCCAAGAGGCCCTCGAGGCAGGTGCAGGTAAAATCTCCGAGTATTATGAAAGGACTGCTGAGTCTGAGGTCTATACCTTTGCCATGCGTACGTATTCATGCAATGATTTGGGGTACTTAATCAAACTCTCTGCCTAGTACTTGATCCGGCATCCAAAGCTGATCATCTTCGGAAGCATTGGGGAGAAGAACTTATGAAGGATGCCCTTGCACAAGCTGAGCAGACGCTACGTGATTACACCTTCGGATACCTTATATTCATTTTACCTTGTTTTCAGTACAAGACTCGGTATCTTGAGATGTACGGTGATGGGACCACCACCACCCGTGTCACTTCTCGAACGCAAATGGCATCACATAGCAAGATCAACAAGCTGCTCTGGGAGCTTTCAGATGATGAAGAAGAAACATCTACTCCTGGCCCTATCGAGCACCCAGATAAGCCATGGCTTCATGGCTTCAATGGCTACCTCAATTCGACGGACACGCTCGGAGATTTAACGATTATTCAGTGGTGGGGTGTGAGTAACATGTTTCGTGTCTCGAAAATTTCACTAATTATTGTCAGTTAAATGCATCACGGTATCCTGTGTGGGCGTCCCTTGCCCGTGACTACCTGTCAATCATGGGATCGTCTGTTTCAAGTGAACGCGCCTTTTCATCTGCGGGTATCACGATCTCCAAGCGCTGTAATCGACTGAAAGCCGACATTGTTGAAGCGTTACAGTTTCTCAAGTGCTCGATCCACATGAACTTGATGTTCCGGGAAGATCCAATGATCTCAACAGAGTTTGACGACAGTTTGAACACAGCGGGGACTGAGAATGGAGAGAACAGAGAGAATGGGTGGGATGACTTAGTTGGTGATGATGCTGAGGAGGACCCACTCGAGGACCTTGGAGACGATGATGATGATGTATTTGTTTTAGAAATTGAGTAAATACTATTGAGAATGTTTCGTGAACCGGCAAGACTCATCCCTCCCTTATAAGCCTGGGCTTGAGCCCTGGTAGGCCCAAGCCAGGCCTGTCTGCGGGCTTGGGGCTTGGCTTCAGGTATCGTCAAGCCCTGACCCTCTGAAGCCTGACCCAAGCCCGGGCTTTTGAGCCAAGCCGAGCCCAGCAAATCACTATGCCCACCAATGGTAGCACGTCAACTCGGCGGCGTGGAATTCTTCTTGCCAGTTTATACATGTTCCAGACAGCCAGTATTGCCATCATCCTCTATGCTAGTCAGTGGTACTGGAAGCAGCCTTATCACACCTCAGCTCTATCTGGAGAAGCATGGGTCCAGGAGCTGATTTACGGTCACCCCGAGCATATCAGGCATGAACTGGGAATGCGGGTCCACGTGTTTCTAGCCCTCGTGTCTGAGCTCCATCTCTGTGGGCTCTCAGACACCTGTGAAATCTCATTGGAGGAACAAACAGCAATTTTCCTCTACACCTGTGTCACCGGCCTTTCCATTCGACATATTGGTGAACGTTTTCAACGTGCAAACGAGACAATTTCAAAGTATGTTTGCGATATATAACCTTGACATATCAGCTCCTTAACCACAATTGCTGCAGGTATTTCTGACTTGTCTTACTCACAGTCGCATCTCCACCTTTCTACACCAAATATGTTCGTCTCCCGTCAATTGATGATCCCGTCCCATCCAAAATTCTCGACAATCCAAAATTCTTCCCCTTTTTTGGTAATGCCATTGGGGCAATGGATGGTAGCCATATCGATTCTTGTCCATCAGCATTGGAGCGTTATGCTGCTCGGAATCGTAAAGGTGGCATCTCGCAGAACTGCCTTGCATGCTGTTCCTTTGATTTCCGATTCCAATATATCTTGAGTGGATGGGAAGGCTCAGCAGCAGATGCGACACTCTATCATGATGCACGTACAACCGATTTGCCTGTTCCAGAGGGAAAGTATTATCTGGCAGATGCAGGCTTCGGTGTCTGTAATGCACTTCTGGTCCCATACCGTGGTGTGTGGTATCATCTGGCTGAGTGGGGCCGAGCAGCAGTTCGGTGAGTATTCTGTCCCTACTTTGAGCATTTCTCATCCTCCCGGCTATAGCCCGCAAAACCATGAGGAACTCTACAACTTGCGACATGCCTCAGCTCGGAATGTCATTGAGCGCATATTTGGAGTTTTCAAGCGGCGGTTCGGAATTTTGACCCGTGCACCAGAATACAACATGGACATTCAAGCCGAAATCCTACCCGGACTCGCCGCTGTTCACAATTTCATTCTCGATCACGACTCCATGGAGGTGAATGATTTACCAGACATTTTTGATCCCACACCTGGTACAGCTTGCCAAGGTGAATCCGACTTCGGTAGACTTGCACGTGGACCCCCTACAACAGCAGAGAAGGAGCGTGCAAAGGAGAGAAGAGATGAGATTGCAAAAGCTATGTGGGAGAGTTATCAGGCACTGTTACAAGAGCTCGGAGAGTGTCCAGAGACAGAGGAGTGAGACAAGCAATGTATTCATCAACTACGAATAAAGATTATTAAGCTCTCCCCAGACCCACTTCTTCCGCAGTTTATCCTTCTTCAAAACTAAATATGCATCGACGGTTGCAACATCAGCTTTGAGAATGTTGATGAATGAAACAAGCTCATCCTCCGACAGCCACTCTTCCTCAAGCTCCTGGGCTCTAACCATAGCACGTTGCTTGCGGAGTGGCGTAGCTTCAAGTCCAGACTTCGGAGGAGGTGCAAGTGTGTTTTCCATGACATCGGTAAAATGGTTCATGGCCTTTCCAACATCGAGTAGTCCCTGAGCACCAGCGGACAGTCGAGGAGCTTTTGGAGCACTACCCGAGGCAGGTGCGGCGGCAGCACGCTTGCGAGATAAGGATGGTGCAGGTGTGACAGGGGCCGTGGCAGCAGTGGGCTGTGATATTCATATGTGTCAGGATAGAAAAACAATCCATCCTAGGAAAGTCACCTCAGGTTCCTCCTCGTCATCACCTAGGAATCCGTCGGTCTCGCCAGGGTTCACATCTTGATCTTGAGTTTCATTGACATCGCCGGTGCCAGGAGTGTCGGGCTCATTGTTGTCATCAAGTGAAACAACGGCGTGGGTGCCCTGCGAGGCCCAAAAAACGTGAGCTCCTTTCACTTTTGAGGGAATCAATGCATCAAAGTATGCAAGGAGACGCCAGCCCTTGTTGCGGAAAGGGGCCGCATCCGGAACCCTGATGACAAAGTCGTCCCAAGTCCCTTGCTTCTCTGGTGTGATGCCGGCACCCTCTTCATCAGTCCAGGACCACCCGGAATTACTGCGGATTTGGCATATGACGACATGTAGGGCCTTGAGCTGGAAAAAACTGTTGAACACACTCAGCTGTTCAGCCAGAAACAATAGACGTACTGTTCTATACTTTCCCTTGCAGGAATTGTCAGTTTTGGGAGCACCTTTGGTGAGGAACTTGTTGACATGGGCTGCAGCACTCCTGAACGTTGTTATCTTGAAGTTCGCGCCATCTCCAGCTTCGGACACGTGTTCGACAAGAAACGTGAGGAAGCGATCCTCGTCATCGGGGGTCCAGGCTGCCTTTTTGGGGAGGTTCTTGGTAGCGGTGGTGGTAGTGGTCTGTGTATCTTGATCTGTGGGCTCATCGTTGCTGTGTAGGACATGCATCGCGTTGAGGAAGAGCGCGCAGGATGGAGGCAATCTCAAGTCACTCAGATTGTCACGCTGATCTATCGATCTACTATATTAGGCAAAATTTCCACCAGATCCTCACAGCGATTCTGCAGCCGAACAGGCTCTAATGAGGTATGTTAAACTTGTGTTGGGTCCTGCAGTTTTTGTTTCACATACTGTATTGTATGTATGTCACTCTTGGTTCTCTTATGAAATGTCAGAATTGCAGGAATGACTGTGTCTCAGGTTTCAATGATCACTATGTACTATGCATGTTTTGCCTTTCCCCTTCTCCTTCTGATGAATTTTGGTACTTCATTTGGGGCACGCGATTTGATCACATGATCATGTTTCGATCGGAGTTGAAAACCAGCCAAGCTCTTGGCTGGACCAGCGTCCAAACTGCGTCATTTATTTGCCCTTTGTTTGTACTCACGAGTGGCACGGTAAATTGCCATTTGTGCATGCGAGAACTGTCCATCATTTGCCATTGACCCAAACTCGACTCGTATTGCCATGCGCAGCAATGGCCCGCAACACCAAGTTACTAATACTTACATACTCCCCTCACTCTAGATACATATTTACCTACAAAACAAAGGACGTTGCCAATCCCCACACCATGTAACCAACTTGTTGGAATGTGGCTTCAGTCAACGTTTCCGTGCTAGTCATCTCTCATACCGTCCCATGTCGGTGTCAAGATCTACATAGTGATGGCACAGCGACGCGCTTTCATCTTAAAGCGACGACAAACCGTGCAAGGCGTTCAGTTTAGTGGTTCAATGCATTGCGGAGGATCGACCAATGTGTCAATGAAGCTGAGATACGATGAGAACCACAGGCACCGATTATGGCACGCCAATTCCCGTCGTCCAACTACACCGTCGAAACACACAGAAAATTTCGGTGCCGCTACATCCAAGTGTACTCCAAACCCATCTCATGCCCCATACTCCCAAGTCATGTCATGGTCTGTACATGTAAAACATGTCTTCTACATAACACTGCAGGGTTTCTTACAACCCTTCTTCGATTTCTCTTGCACTGAGCCTCCCTGTCCCGGACTATGATCCACACATCCATCCAGACCATCCACAACCTGGGTTAGCTCACGGATCTTTTTCTCTATGATGAGTTTCGACGCAAGGAACGTCGCTCTCGCAGCAACGGCCCTAAACCGCAGCCTGTCCTTTGTTTCGTCATCCAAAGTTGCCCCTTCTTTCACTAGCTGCTTGTACTCCTTCATCACTGCCTCAGCCGCATTCGAACTCTCCCCCAACCTGGCCATAACCGAGTCCATTGACCCTACGGCTATTGAACTCTCGGAACCGGAACCTCAAGCTTGGACAAGACCTCGGGCTGACCATCTGACACCGCCATCGTTGGCGCCAAGGGCGCGATCATAGATCGTGGTGGCGGTTGGATACGCGAACACTGTGACGGCACCGAGCGCGATGAAGAGGGTAACGAGATGTTCGCGAGAATGCATTAGGAGAAATTATGTAGAGTTGGCGATGGAAAACGTAGGATAGAATAAGGCTTGAGCGCTATGGGTATATGTTTAGAGAAGACCAGCTTCCTTCCTGCAGGAGGGCGACCTGACCCACTCCTTTTAAGTACCGTGTTCTTTGGTCATCCCTGACAGTCAGTCGTCAACTGAGGCTGGACAACACATGGCAATCAGCTCGAGCGAAGGCAACTAGACGAAGCTTAAATGTGTTTCTGTCGGTGACAACGGTTTTCACACTCAATGTCGTCCGACACATTGTTCCATTGTTCTCGCCCACTGAAGATACCCTTTTGTTGATAGTACAAAATTTGCGACGTTGAGATCTACAGTACACAATAGTAACTGAGATATTTACTCACTAAGCAGTGAGAAATTTCTGGACGTGATGAGCCTTCATCTTGAAACCATAATGGCATCGACCCCGAAGTCCAGGGCATTGCGGAGGATCGACCGATGCATTTCCGTGCCTGAGATGTCATTACCACCACAGGCACAAACACCTTGACCGATCCCATCATCCGTATTCAAACCACACAAAATATGCAGAAAAGAACACCGTGGCTCCACAGCACGAGGTGTGAACGGAGAGGGGAGGGTATTGACACGCCATCGTAGTATGGGCGACAGGTAGGATAAAGGAGGCAGTATCAACGGCGAGATGACATGTTGTGAGGTGTCATAAGCCAGCGAAGGCGAAGTTTATATGCCCGTGCGAACAGTAGTTCATCAAGATGACGACGAAGGGAATAAGGCAGAAGAACATACCCGAAGTGCGGTGTCCATCCAACCATCTCTTCCCCCAGGGTGCCTTTACCTTCGCTCCGTCACTCTCAGTACCCACCAACCAGTGTCCATGGTGGGCTTGAAAGACCGATCCACAACGATGCACGATCATCTTGTCAGCCCCCACCGAAATGCACCACCGTACAGCACCAGAGAGGAACGTGTTCCTTGACGTTACGCGTGTGTGTTGAGGATGAGATGGGTGTGTCGGTAGTGAGGTGCGGCGGGCTGAGGAGAGGCAGACAGTGAGTTGACCTTTGAAGTAGTTCGTCAAGACGATGACGACGATGAAAAGACAGAAAACAAGAAAACGCACTTATCAAGGCGTTCAAAAGATGTTACGGAAAGGAGTCCGAGGCAAGGTAATTGTTGAGTCAAGATACTAAACGTATCTACTAACGCCGAAGACATCTGCGCCTTGCATCGAAGTCGGCTCGACTCGCATCCAGTCTGTGAAAGATTCAGCGCGGTAGCATAATGGTGTACACGGCTAGTGACCACGGCTTCTACCCCTGATCGAATAAACAACTACACGACCGAGCCCGTGTGGTGGAACGATCTGCGTAGACGGGGTTCCAGAGGCGCTGTGTTCCTTTCTAGTTACTGTGAGCATGTTTGCTAACGATCAGAGCGAGAAATTGGCATCAAACGACGGTGCAGTAGAGGACACTGATATTTCGTATCTGAGGGTGGAAGGAGGATCGTACATATGGGTTGAAGGAAAGTGGGTGTCGTGGAAGTACGCCGGGCTGCATTGAATGGCTGCCGGTGACTGGTTGAACGTGCTCACAGAACGGAGATGCAATGCCTGAGTGGTTCGTCAAGACGATAACAAAAGGGCACAAGAGAGAAAATATACCAGATAGGTATTATGCCCAGATCGGCCTCTCGAATCCGTCATCCCAACGCTCCAGTACCCCTCGATAGCGTACCAGGCCAAAAGACATAAACGGGCTTTTCAGAGAGTGCTCAGATGACCATCTACTCATAAGCACTAAGGCAGAAGTGCTACATGATCAAAAGTCAGTATCAATGAAAAACCAACGAGGAAAGAGGTACTCACACACAGCAGATGGGCTCGTGCCGAGATAGCAGTAACAATTCGTCACCAGTGAGAGTGTCATGGACTCTGAGGAATATCTGTTAAGAAACGCGAATTCTAAAGCGTTGAGAGGGTAGGTGCACAGGCGCCGGGTGGTGGAAAAAAGGAAAAAGTCGAGACTTGGTGGCTGTCACCTTGCTTGACAAGGTCCCACCAACTCGAAATTCCAAAACATGACAGCTCAGACCTTCCTAATTTGATTATTAGTCATCCTTTGTCATCTTCCCCTCCTTTTCCCTTCCATGAGCGTGTTTCTTTTCGCCTGCTTTTTCACTAACGTCCTTGTCTGCTCCTAGTCACCAACACTATCCCTGCTATTGTGGCATCGACCGCCTCCTTCCGCAATCTCGTCCAATGTGCGCACCGTTCCACTGTGTCATGTTATGTAATTTCGTACACATCTATTCGACAACGCTCTTCTGCCCTTAAAGACTGCTACCAATAGTTCTGAGTTGCTCGCTAAGACAGCTGGTCAGCTGGGCCTCCTCAGCACTGTCCTAACAATGAATCCCAGTCCCACCGTCAATTAGTTTTTTCTGTACCTTGTTAACCTATGCACTCAGCCTCGACTCATTGCACTTACCTATGCTACTACCTAACTCCGGGTGAATCGTCTGTGTCCTCAGCAGCTCCGCTTTCTCAGCTTACTCCCGGTGTTGATTGAGCCCGCACCGTGCACGTCCGTGCCTCCACACATTACATGTACATTACCTCTGCTTTTACATATGTATTTTCACCAAAATCGAAGTGAATTGTGTATTCCATCCACACCTCACATTACTCTGCTCATGCCCAATGTCACTTGAGCCCCCGAAGGCATAGGCAAGCAAGGTCTAAGTCGCCCCCCGGCGGCCCCTGGTGCAGAAATACCATCGTTATTCGCAACTTGAGCCTTCTCGCCCACGCCCAAGTTCCATTCACTCTTTTCATCGCATTGTTCTCCCGGGTGAATCCCGTATTCTGTTTGTGAATTTTTTTCTCTCTAACCATGCAGCTAGGTCGTTGTCTTGGACTCCAACACCCAACTCGAATTTTTGGATAGTAGCTGCCTCCAGCGCGCGATCGCTGACAGACAGGAAATCAAGAACTAGCGATATTTTATGTGTGATATGCCCACATCGATCCCCATGTCTCTCACAACCGACGGATCCAGCGGTGTAACCGGAAGCTGCACGGCAAACACTCTAGATCACGGCGCGACGAAACCTTGCGATCAGTATAGGCTCAACATACCATGATCTCGTCACTTTTCATCCTCGTCTTTCACGAAGCTGTCCTATTTTACAGGTTCTTTCGTGTCCTTACTTAGATCCATGTATATGCTCCACACGTGACGCGGACACTAGCGCCACGCCAGTCGATTATGCTTCGATGGAAGCTGCCACCACCTTGAATCCTGACACACCATGTCCATGAACTCGACAAATATTCCCCAGGACATCATAAACTGCATTCTCGATCTACTCAAGGACGATTTACATACTCTATCCACATGTGCACTCGTCGCGCATTCTTTCCGTTCCCTGTCGCAGAAATATCTGTTCAACAGGATCACGGTCAATCTTTCATCGGACCAACGATGTGCTCCTCGCATTCAAAAGCTTCACGACCTCCTCACCGCTCATTGTTCACTCGCCGATAATATCCATAATCTATCGATCGTGCTGCCGTTCAACAACTCTGAAGCACTTCCAACACTGCGGATGCTTTGTCGACTTCGTAAACTCACCATCAGCTCCACTGTCAGCCTTAGTGGAGAAGACAGGCCCTGCTGGCACGACTTTGGAGAGGAGATGCGTGCATTCATCTATACTCTCCTGCGATCATCCTATCTCGTAGACATCTCGCTCCAGCTCATCGAAGACTTCCCAGTTTGGTATCTCACGCATTGTGCACAGTTGAAGAGAATATATTTGGGAGACCTTATTCCATCGGATGATCGAGACCCCGCGATTCCACTGATTACGACCGCTGAATCCCTGGAGAGCGGTCGTTTGGAACAATTATCACTGGTGACGGCTGAGACTTCCAAGGCCTTCATCGACGTTGCGTCACATACTGATTGCCGTATCGACATTCGTCACCTCCACAAATTGACTCTGTTGGATGTAGATCCCACTACCTGCAGACGCTTGTTCGACGGATGTGCACAGTCTCTACAATCCTTGACGATCAAACTTCAAGCCCCTTACGGTGAGTCACTCCTCTTTTCTTTTTCTCTTCCTCTACTCATAATACTCATGATGCAGATGATCTCGTGCTTCCTTGGCTAAACCCAATGACTACAAAGGATTTACGGTCCCTTTGTGTAGCTTTCAACGGTTGGGATCCTTATGCGCTCATCAACTGGATGCGCAGTTTCGTAGATAACAATACCCATATTGCCCAAGGACGCAAGCTGGAGAAATTAACAATTCGAGGCCTCACAGGATACCCATACGGAATTTGGCAATTCCTTGACTACGAGCTTGCCAATGCAGCATGCCTTTCAACGGTCCATGTTTGCTTCGATTTGCAACGCTACTGTTCGGGAAGTGCGTCGGCCATGGCCTACATCCAAAGCCTACAACTGCTCCCGAAACGGGGCAATGTCTCGGTCGAATGGATTGGTATGTTCAACGAGCCCGGTTTCATCAGTTTAGAAGGAGGTTATTGGATAATAAAAGATTCGATATCAGACGGCTTTTGGAGGAACATTCGAAACGGGAATTTCTTCTAGAGTAGTTCAAGGCCTTAGTCGTCACATACTGTGCTGCATAATGGTCGAGAAGGAAAGAAATATGTCGTTGGTACGAGTCACTAAATGCAGAGCGAGCGAGCATAGATCCAGGACATTTGCTTGCGCTCACAGACTAACAATATTTTAGGCCATTGTGGTGATTGTGTTGAGGATGTGATAGATCGAGCTGGCCCGAGATTGGAAGAGGTAATTTTTGAATACCGGTGGGGGATCGGAAAACTGATGTTGTGCACATTTATCTCAACGGACCACGATCACCACCAGCGGAGCACCGGAATGACGAAATGCAGCCGTTACTTATCATTGAATGGTCTGTCGATTGGGAAGAGACGGGGGTGGATTTGTGCGCGTGTC
This sequence comes from Hypsizygus marmoreus, assembly GCA_013433165.1. Taxonomy (NCBI): domain Eukaryota; kingdom Fungi; phylum Basidiomycota; class Agaricomycetes; order Agaricales; family Lyophyllaceae; genus Hypsizygus; species Hypsizygus marmoreus. The sequence continues at coordinate 3,125,686 of CM024089.1, read as the reverse complement.
AAGTGCAAGCGACGTTTGTGGAAATGAGCGGTGACGCGGTGAAAGAAGTGTCCGTGGTGTCCGTTCTAAGTGGGAGAGAAACTCAGAAGAAAAAATCAGCGATCGACGATAGAAAAGAACGCACATTGTGGCACATAAATGTTGATAATACAATTGCAGTGAGGAGTTCCAGGAACCTGTATGATACGCGACGTCTCTTTTCCAGGCTCATCGATCTCAGCGCACAGAGAGCAGATGTCTAGCAGGCTCGAGCGAGTATGTGTATGAGTGCCAAGTGGTGGGAAAGTTATGTTTCGACTGGTCATAGGCCATCACTGGTGGCTTGCCATAAAACACGTCAATGCGACCATAAAATGGAAGAGGAGAGAAGAACGTACCCTCAGTGTGTCGTGTCCATCCAAACATATGTTGGGTGGTTGGGAAGAGATGGGAAGCAACGACCCTAAAAGTCGACGATGGCATAGCGTACACGACTAAGTTATGGACTGGCGACCACAATCAGGTCACGAAACGCATACGGAGGATAACAATCATAGAAGCCAAGGACTGTGCGACGTATCTTCCAGTCTCAAGGTTCGTAGAGCCCAGCGTTCGGAGGGCAGTGACAACCATGGAGCGAGTAATGGAAGAGTGGGACGTAGTAACTGTGCACTCACACCTTGCCCCGTCCTGATTCAGATGAAGACAGTCATATGTTACGCCCGCTATAGCGCCGATCGTGAGAGTTGTATGACTGATATCATTCATATGAGCCCAAGACGCACCTCTCTTGGATTAGGCCGATTCTCGCTTGTAAAAGGATACAGTTGTCGATGGCCGGTTCTCATCTCGGCCTCAAATTCGATGAGAATTAGGACAAGACCTGAACCAGATCAGCCAATAAAAATGTATAAAAGGCAAGGACAACGAACGACATACTTTCCCACTGAGAAAAGCCGGTCTCTCTCACACGCCATTAAACTTCTTTCGCACATGCGTTTCTCTACCATCGTTGCTTTCTTCTCCCTCGCCATCGCGTGCAGGCATCCAATCCCCGTATGTCTCCCTGTGATGTCCTCGTGGCAATACGGACCGAGCTTGATGCACGAAGTGCGCTTGGGTTTATGACGCCCCCATCTCCACCACCGAGCCCGCCCCCTAATCCCAACGGGCGAAATTACCAGAGCGAACGGGAGAGATTGCAGTATGACAAGAGGCAGCGGCCAGCAGCGCTGAAAAGCGGAATGTAAGTACATATGCACTCTGACAGGCATTTTCTCCGCTGACGCTCGTCGCTTGCAGGTGCGAGGGTAGCGGGTATTCTGTCGCATCCGAGAGCGCTTGTGCAAAGGAGGGTGGAAGGGGATGGAAGATGTTCGCAGGTGGCCCATGCTTCGGCCTTTGGGACGGCAGTCTGTTTCAAAATGGAATGTGCTTCCTTTGAGGCTTGGGTTGGTACAGATGGTTCCCCGGACCTTGGAGGCAACGGAGTTATTCATGGTACACAATAGTGGTTCTGGGAGAGTAGCTCACTCTGAGATGATATAAATGGTGAGCCATGGAGTGCCACAAGTGGCATTCAGATTGATGGGAAAATCGTTACCACAAAGGAGCGGATTCATGCCTTCGAATAAGGATTCCAAGAGGGCGGGAAAGCAACGTGGTTAATCTCCAGCGCTGAGGACGACGATATAAGAGAGGAATTCTGTTGAAAGGGATTTTAGAGTGGGTTTTGCGATATGATCTCTCCCCAAACTCTCTCCATCCGAGCGAGGGTCCATTCCCTTACACCTGATGGTGAGAGTCTGGTGATCAATGGCATCTAGGTCGCACTCGGCGCGTTGCAACATCTAATCCGCGGAATTATATGGATGCAGCAGCGGAGACGTGTGTCATTATCATTGGATGTCATCGTCATTTCGACCAGTGTCATTTACGTTGAAAAAGGCTTTGAGATGATCGCACAGATTCTTCGGTAATATATCGCGTAATTTGGTTTGAAAATTGGACTTCCAGATTGATATTCAACAGAGATGCAACCGAGGGCGAGGGCTGGGCGAGATTTACAAGGAGCTGAAAATCTCATGAACACAGCCAGGTACAGCTCGTGCAGGACTCGTATGCATGATCGGGTCCGAGAAGTGCCTTAAGTATTTGGTATACAGTTATTTACCATCATTTTATAAATTACCGGCATTTTATACATTTTGGGCTCACTCTCCTGCTTCAACATCGAAAATATGATGCAATTAAATTAGACAGCAGTGTTCACTGTCATCCAAAGTGTATTTCGTATACTCAACATCAAGCCTGATCTTTTGTCATTGCCTCGCAAAGGCCATCACAATTGGGGGTATTTTGTCGGAGTCTCAAAATCACCATTTTATACGGCACTGTTTTCACTGGCCAACGAGCCACAGGTGGAAATTTTTGAAACCAACACATACAGGACATCTCTGAGGGTATTTCAATCTATTTGCATACTGAAAGTTTGAGATGAGTGGGATGTAGCCAGCTCCTCACAGGAATCGAATTTCGGAGTATAAAATAGCCGTTAATGACTGTAGTCGATCAAACCAAACAAAAGTACTCGTGTTTGCCAGATTGGGCTAATGTCCATCACAGTGCCAAATTTCAAAATGTTCAAGCTCGCTCCATCTCGTCCTCATCCCCCTCTGCGCTCTGGATTCGCACTTGTGTAGTCGTTAAAATCCGCCATCTGTGTTACTGAATTCTAGGCCCTTGACATCTTCAACGATTTCGATCGATACCGTGAACGATCGTGAGGAACATTTCCTCAGGCTTTACTTCAACTTTACTTTTCCTTGTCCTAACTTTCTCTTTTTGAAACGACAGTTACGCTAACGCACTCTCTACGCTTTTCGCTCTTAGTCTAACTTTGCCCATGTACTCGTATAATCATCGCTGCTGTCACCTGTCAACGATGATTAACATCCTCTGGTTCGACATTTTCCTGACTCTGGCCAGTCGATCGGTAGCTTTTGGTCTTGTGGGCAGTTCATATTTTCAGCTGAGCATTATACTGAGAGAAACGAGCGGTGGATAGCTTGGTGTGACTCCTGCGTGGTGTGTTCTTCTCCGATCTCTCTTTTCGTCGTTATCTTGATTTGACCAACTACCCAGTCGCGTGCTGTTCTCCGGTGCTGCTCTTCGCCGCTTTGGGGGTGCGGGGCCATTGGGGCCATTTCGGTGCCGCTGATGCCGCCTCCTACCCCCCTCCACTTGATCTTGAGGCGCATGCATCGCCGCGTCCTCCGTCATCGACCATCCCACGTCTTATATTCTAACACGTGAATAGGTGCTACGTGGTGGAAAGCTCGGCTGTGTGGTGTCGTTTCAAGGAGAGGAAGCGTTCGCTATAGCTCTTTAGAAATGTGCGATATGTAGAGACGGGTACGGGTCTGTTTCCTTGTCCTTCCTCTTCCTCAGAACCAGCCTGCTGATCCCCTGCTCAGACGCTTGCGGCACGTAAACTTGCAATGCCAATCCGAAGGATTCCTCTACCCGAATACGACACCTCCTTAGATACAGGAAGTTCACCGTATCTTTCACTGCTGATTCCGAAGCTTCACAACGTCTCGCTACCGCGGCCTTCAACACTACATACACCTCTACGCCTCATCCTCCTGCGGGTATGATTTCTTGGCCGCAGACCTTGCGTGGCCCGCCCCTGGGATACACCGGCTTCCCCTGAACGCCATTTCGCATTGGATCCGGGTACCTACGTCACAGGTCTTCAGCACGCCTGCACATGGCATCATTGTCGTCCCACATCCTATGCAGAATTAAAACTCTCATACCTCCCGCTTTCATGCCGATCGTTCCACCGCGGACGGCCTTGAATTCGGCCCCTTAACGACCATTCGGAGGAGAGGATTGGTACATCTGCGGGGCTCGTCGCAGTGATGACTGCTACACTGTCGGCTGGACGTATACTAGGCTCTCGAATGTCCCTTTCAAGAGGTCGTACACTCAACCCACGTGTAGAATTACGCAGGCGTCTCCATCATTCAATATCTCGCACCCGCCTCGATGAATTCCCCGCACCCCACTGTGTTGGAACAAGGGCCTTGGTCTGTGGCTAAATTCGACCGACTTGTACTATGTAAACGGGACTTTGATCAACACAATTTCTTCACCCTCACGATTCGGGGCCGTTAGGCTTTCCTTCTGATGGCTCGAGCTTGGGGAGCTTGATTGATTAGCGCTTAGCGCTCGTGGGAGGCTAGTCGAGTCAGTCTGAATCTAAATTGGCGAATCACGGCGACTTCCACCACAGTGACACACCTCTCACCCGGGTTCGAGGTGATCAGATGTAAGCGAAGGACTGAGGAAACACCCTCCTCCCATGCCCACAGGGCTGTTACGAAACGAGGACGGCGATCACAGAGGTGGACCCTTTGCACGATCGCGTGTTGTGAGATCTGGAGATTGATCGGGGAATACAGGATAGCGCTGTTTGAACTCCTTCGCTTTTTTCCCTTGGAGTCTACAGTCGATTGGTCTAACTCGATCCCATCAATATGAAAGAACTTGCTGTCACTCCCTGTCCCCCTTCATCTTCGTCCACTTCTAAGTCACGATATTGTATTGTTTGTTCTCCAGGGTATTGCCACGCTGCCATTCAGAAACCTTTTTCCAACCATAACCCTAAGACGTGTCCTTTTGAAACTCCATTACGTGGCCTCCGTCCTTCCGACTCCTTCCTCAATTTCCATCACGCTTGAACTTCTTCCAGGCTAACGTTCCGCAATGCTTAACTCTCAAGTTCGACACATGTCTCCTGGCTCGAGTTCCGGCATGTTTCACTAACCTTTTCAGCACAAATGCAGGCATTTTTGTTCAGTCTTCGCAAATTCTCTCGACGGCTGCGGCTGTAGGCTGGCACTTTGGAGTGATTTACCATCGGCCTTCATGACACGGAGATGTTTTGGAGGCTTCCAAATGTTCTCTTGTCCTTTTAAAATGGCCTGTAAGTCTCTTGTCGTGTTCAACTTCCCCTTGAAGATGCCGAACTATACTCCCCGACAGCTGTGTGACCCAGACGGCCCCTTCCCTGACTGTGTCGCATTCCAGGAGGCGAGCACGGAACTTGTTGTGTACAGTCCCACTGCAGCCCATATGGTAACTATTGCTTGGTGAGTTTGTCTTTTCCTTCTTAAGTCTGTGAACACTTTAACTGACATACACTTCGATAGGCCGATGCATGGTGGGGTACGCATCGTTCCCGCTGGTATCAAGAAGTGGCTTCGCGTACGCGGCCTTCACTGGTCGTGCTTTTGTGGACTTACGTCGCCAACGGGTGTTGCGTCGTGCACACAAATCGTTGAGTTAGTCATCTCTGGCGAGATTCATGTCTACTGTCAGGACCGCCCATCTACGTGTGGGTTTCATTGTAAGTTATACCCCTTAACTGAGTGTCAAACCATTCTGACAGTTCTCACCCAGTGAACCTCTCAAATATCTATCGCACTGCTTTGCTCGAATCCAATTATGGTCATCTCCCTACTTTAGGTGAGACGTTATGTTCAGCAGCGAGATTATTTTGCTTATTGTTATTTATTAGCATCGAAGGAGAAGCCCTCCATGGACACCATCCTGACCGCCTTTGTGCTACAGCATCGGAAGGATTATGAGATGGGGGCTTACTTTGAAAACTACTGCGGGGAGCACGAGAGCCAATTTCCGGGTGTCGTGCAAAGTTGCGGGAGCGAGAGGCCTTTTGCATTCCAAGGTGGGCCTGTCGTCCTCTTTCGTTTTAACAGTCCTGACATATGTAATGTAGATTTTAGCTATGGGGGTCCCCAGTTCGCCATGGGTTCTGCTGCGAGCCTGTCTCAAAATCGCCATATTCGTAAAGGCCAAACCATGTCTTCCCTCAGAAGATCGATGCCTCGCACGGCCATGCCTCGCCGGTCAATTGTCAAACCCTCGGCGCTATCTTTGACAAACCGGCCCCGCCTACTCACGTCGATCTCATCGGCGGACATGACACCATCCTTTGCGACTGTCCTCAGGGCTGCGTCTGGATCTGCACCTCCTCTCACCACCGCTCGCCGAGGACGCCCTTATGCAGGGCCATCCCACCACCTCCGCACCTTCCGCATGCCCTCTCCGCGGCCCAGCTCTGAGTCGGGGGGTGGAGATGTCTCCAGCGGCACCGTGAGCAGTACTTCTCAAGTACGTGAAACCCAGGCCAGCGATACTGAGATGAAGACCCTTCGCCGCCTTCAGGATGGAAAGGGAGTGGGTGCATGGGAGTGGCTTGGAGTAGTACAAATGTGCGACGAATGTGGCGAGTATTTTACCAGCTCCGTTTTGGAGATCCATGAGTTGACATGTGATGGTGCCATTGTGCTCTCGCCGTAGTCATTGTGTAGTACCTGTCTCTTTTGTAATGCAGCTCTGTATATAGTGTCTTGAAATGCTGACATCCTCGTTTTCTTGATATTTTTGTCACGATAGATGTCGCTCGAAGATTTAACGAGTTATGTGAAATGTCATGCAATTGGAATGAGTTGGACATGTTTCATGCTGCGACACCATTGTCGCGGTTTAGTGTAGAACATGAAATAGTTTACTGATAGCCATCCCAGCTATTTTCCATGGAAGTAGAAGTGTGCAATATGCTAAAAACGCGGTGTTTCACATGCCGAGAGAGGGGAAAGATGGACTCCAAATCCTCGAAAGTTGTCAACGGTATATATTGTCTCAACTACTGTGTTATTTTCCCTCCGACTACAACCTTCCCAGACCCGCGAACTCCAACCGATGACCCGGATTCAACAATTTTCTCGTATGAATTCTTGGCCTTGGTGACGGCTTGCACTGCCTTATCCCAAGCAGCACGCTGACGCTGGTATTGAACATCTTGTGACTCACTGACTCCTGCGAGTTGTGCTGCGCGCCGCTGTAAATTGTCTTGCCTTTTTTGTAAGGTTTCCTCCGCAGTTCGAAGTTTCTTGTTATATCTGTCAATCACGGCGTCTTCGCTCATAATCTTCTTGTGGTGTGCTTCAACTATTCACGGATGAGCCAAACATTCCAATCATTTGTAACAAGACTTACACTTCCTCTTCACACTTTTCTCCAAGTTCTCGGAAAGATGACCGGATTTGTATGAAGGGCGTGTCTGGGTTATTTCAAGTGCCTACAGCATGTATTGTCAGTCATGCTATACATTTTGCAACAAATATTTGAAATGTTCGACGTACGTGAAGTGTTTTCATCTTCATCTGATCAAATTGCTGCCCTTTGCGAACACCACCAACAAGTGTACAATGGATTCCCTCGCGATTTACATCAGCGTGAACACTTTCAACAACGTTACTTGTGGTATCGCCAGCTTTCCAGATTACCAGGGGAATGTAACTCTTTTCCCAGCAGATGGCTTCGAAAGCAAATTTGCTACGGATTTTGTCCTTGACCCAATCTGAGGATCAAAGATAAGCATGACATATCAGGATCTTATGAATAACACACCTTGTCCAGCCTTTCCACCCTTTTCTTGAATCGCTCGGATAGTACCGTCCCAGTCAGGATGGGTTAGACATACCAAGCTACGCATCAGATTTTGAACCTCTTCTGTGACTGCGCAGCGCCGGACGTTGCGAAATACATGCGTAATACAGAGGCGCAGCATACGATGGAGATGGTCATATGGAGAGAGGCTTGACAATAAACGATGTGGTTCATGAAGGTCAAATCTGTTTGTTAGCTGCTGACTTTTCTTCTGTAGGTGAAGACCAATGCCTGAGATATTTTTAAGTGAGTACCCCACCAACACAGTAAAAGTATGTGGGCAAAACCTTTCGCTTGACCACCATGCTGATCCACACCAAGCTGAAGAACCATGTCACTTGTTTCCTCCAATGAATTGGCATGCAGGTGACGCCATTGGAGGCTTTTACCCGTGTCCAGTTTAACAACTCTCTCTAATTCCTCAAATACTCGCTGATGAGCCATAGCAGTCTGCCGTGTGAGATAGACTCTACAGAATGTCACACCTAGCAAAGATCAATTGCATGTTAGTTAAGGCTGAAGGACCATGAGAAGCTGACGTACTTGTGTTACTTGAACGATCTATGCCTGCCATTTCGAACTCGTGAAATCCTACCACCCGTTTGAAGCCAATATCACATTGTAAATATTGGGCACGTAACAGCCGCTCACTACCTTCCCTACTCATGCAAATGATGATGCGCAAGAGCTTTGGCTCACCCGCAGCTGGAGGATCATCTTCATCGTGAACCTCCTGAAGAGCTTCTGGAATTTCTATCATGCTTCGGATGTAGTGGTGTTTCGGATGCAGGTTATTATCTTGCTGACGCTTGAGAGACTTGAGACCTGGTTGCGATTAGCTGAATGCTCACGGGTTCAATGTCAGCAGAAATGTAAATATGTACCTTCCCATCCAGTTCCTGCCGGAAATGCTTCTTGCTTCGCTCGGTTGATGTAGTTTTGCAGATGAGAGCGGTTAGCAAGTGACACATGAAGGTCTATGAGTGAAGGTGAGGAGAGTTCTGGAAAACGCGTGCGGAGGTAGGTTTTGAGTATGGGATGCCGGAGGAAACGACGAGGAGTGAGATCAGCAAGATCATCGCCAAGATCACCAAGTACTTTTTTGACTTCGGAGATGACGAACGGTGGCGTTTTATGAGGAAATGGTATGGGGTGTGGATGAACGCCCTTTGAGATCACCAGGATATATGGACATGCCTCACGATAGCCTTCCACCGGTTCAAATATTCGGAACTTGACATTACAAGCCAGTTGCTGCATTTCAGGTTGAATCAAGACTCCCGCTTCATTCCGATGATCAAATGCTGAAGGACAGATATTGTAAGAATTATTTATAATCAATGATCATTCGTAAGGTATACGCACAACAATGAAAGCGTTGCATCGATGCGTTAGCAACAGTGTTACATTTCGCAAGGGGACCGTATCCACAAGCAAGTGCAGCATGTTCGATCCGCTGGATCTCATCGGAGTCTTCATTGAAATATGCATCAAGGTAATCGACATCGAACGAGCCATCCAGATAGTGTATGTAGTGGTCGCGCGATGATGTACTATCATAATGCTCACAGCTGTAGATGTTTTAACATTTGTCAGAATCTTTGCAAGAGAAGGAGAACATAGGAGCTACATAATGATTGGTTGACTTTGCTCGGTGTATTCCAACTGAAGACGGCCCTGGCATGTCTTCATTTCAGGAGAATAACCACGGCTTATCTTTGTGTAATGCTCTGCCAGTGAATCAACATATTTGCGCTCTGATGCAGTCAGGTGAGTCGATTCATCGCGTGAAGCTGCGCATCCAAGTTTTCGAAAGGCCGAAATCAGTGCAGCGGTTTTGTGAAATATGTCGCGCGTGGGAGACGCCGTCAAGAGTTTATTTTCGCGATCACGTAGGAGTCACTCGCGCACATCCGACCGGCTTGCTGATGTATGCGGGACTTTCAATTGCTCAATATCACTATGAGGACAGACTTTGGAACCTTGGCCTAAGGTTCCGGTGTGTTAAGATGCAATAGATAGTATTTCGCTAACGAAAACATACACGTCGCATGCCTCTCACTACAGGGTACAAGATTACCAGCCTCATCCTTCAATAGTACACATAGTATAGTAGTTTTCGAAGTCCTACGGCCCAAGGGTTCACCTAGAGAGTATGCAAAGTGGCGTGCAGGATTCTGCCAGTTGCGAGGATCCTGACGAAAGAGATGCCCAATGGGGTCAGCACCAGTCTCTGGATATTCGACATAAGAGTCAATGTCCTCGTAGATGTGGAGGCATGACAACGTCGTTTGGCGATTTAACCGAACATTTTTGTGCAGTCGAGGGGGTGACGGGAATGACGACGTAGCTATTGCCTGTCGAGAGGCCGGAGCAGGAGTGTGCAGCAACACCGATGTCGGGGTGCGCGGCGATGCCGATGTGGGGACGTATGGTGACACCGATGCCGGAGTGTGTGGTAATGTCGCGGGCATGTCTGTTGACGACGACGAAGCGGTGTGTGGAGATACCGATGCAGGCAAGACCATATCTTGACCATGCACAAGGGGAAGGGGCTGTATGGGCATGAAACGAGGCGCTAATATACGCCAGTAGACTTAAGCCTACCCTACATTTCTAGGTGCCGTTGGCTCAATCCTAGCCCTAATTTCTAGGGGAGTTATTATGACATAGATCCCCGTAAGCCTAACTTCTAAGTATGAGCCTACCTTCAGCCAGCCAACCAAGCCAACCAAGCCAATCCCAATTTTAAATGGGACTTCATAGCTGGCTCGCTCATAGACTTGCTGCAGCCTACAAAAGCCTAGCAAATCTAAGCCATTTTGAGGTGAATTATAATACAGCATATATAAATGAGCCTACCTAGTCTATCTAAGCCTACTCGAGCGACAATAAGCTTGAAACGTAGGCTGGCTGTATATCCCAGGGAGTCTATGTGAAGCTTATGGACACAAACCCCAAGCCTAGGAAGTCTACCAAGAAGACTCGGAATTGAGCGAATTGAAATAGATAAGTGTACAATGGTATGCAGCCCGTGTATCATTTGCGAGCCTGAGATGATCCGTAGATGCCAGGAATAGACCGTATCACTTACTTCGGGCTCATGGGCACATAGCACAATACCGACCTTCCCATGCGTGAGGATGAGGAGGACAAGCTGAACGACAAGTCCGCGTTGACCAAAGCCAGATGCAGTTGCAACATGTTATCTTCTATAGATAGCACAGGCAGGAATGGCGTGTGCAGCCTGGCTGAATCTTCCAAGCGTGACTGAGTCCGTTAATGCGGTAACACGACCTCCAACGAAGCGACTGCTCCCAACAACCCAGGTCGTAATAGTGGTGTAGTCCTGTGATGAGGATTCATTCTGAAGAAAAGGTTATCAGTAGCTGGAAGATGAGAGATGGCATATAGTGTGCATCCCTGTTGGTTCTCCCTTTGCGTGGCGTGTCTCGTGGTATTCATTGCGAAATGTTCACGCGGTCACGGTGACGCATTGTGCCGGTGAAATGTAGTGGTGAGGTTACTCCGAGTGGGCGGGGTCGGGTGGACATAAAACATGCGGAATAAAAGAAAGAGGAGCAGTGACTTTAGAGTGAGATAGAGAACAAGGCTTGTGGCAAGAGGGTCAGGGTGCGGCGACCATTGTCCAGATGAACATGTGACTTCCGTTGTTTGGCTTTGACCTCGGCAAATAATGCTATTTCGGAAGTGCCACACCGATCGTTTCTGAAAGTTACTTTCGATCTTTCACCACCACCCTCGGACCCTCAGAATCTCGTGAGTTGGACAAGCCATGCATACGTGTGTCCAGAGCTCAAGTCCTTTCTTCTACACCAAGGGAGATCTGACATCAAGGTTTGACATAGAGCGGCTGCGGTGCATTCGGCTACTTACAGACATTGGCATTGATGGTGCGTCCTCACTCTTGTGCCCAATTCTCAGAATTTCATGGTCTTGCTGAAGTTGACTTATCCCAGATCTGCACCCCTGGTTCACGCCACACCTCTGATCCATGGCGACAAGTCGGTGTCGTTGCAGCTAACGCGCCTCGCTGCCACTGAGAGTTCGCATCCGGCCGCATGATCATCGGAATCAGGAAGTTTTCCAAAACCGAAAACACAAGGTGCCAGGTGCGGAGGAGAACCAGATTCTACCCCAAAACGGCGGGCAAAAGATAGATGGTGATGAGAGGAAAAAGCGGTACAAAAAGCAGTACATTCTTTTCATATTTTCTTGACTTTGCTTAATAAACTGTTTCCTCCACAGCCTGCTCCAGCACTCGCGCTCAACAGCCAGGATTGATCGGATCAGATTGAACACATCTCGTTAGGTTTGGATGGATTTCTCAGTACGCTGGGCTTAATTGGTTGGATTGGATTGGCTTGGATTGGATAGGCTTTATCGTGCGTGCTCACGTCCGTGGCTTGTAGGCTTGACTGGCTAGACCTGTTAGGCTGCTTTTGGGTTATTTTGGACTTGCTACGCTTTCTTAGACTTGGTACGCTGATTTATTTTACTCAGCTTATTCTGTTTCTATAGTTAGGCTTGCTCGCTAGGCTTACGTAGCTTGAAATAGGATTATTCTTTTCATGATACCTCTGGCTCATAGGCTTGCTTGATAGGCTTGATTCTTGACTTCCGTAGCCTACAACCATACTGACCTACATAGGCTTGCTTGACTTACAAGCTCATAGTATCATGCACAGTTCATTGGCTTACATACGCTTACATATGCTTACTACGCTACGGCCTATCCCACCCTCTGCTCCCGCCTACATATCTAGGTGTAGGCTAAGCCTACCGCACCTACTACTTTAGGCGTAGACTTAGCCTACTAACTGATGTCCCCGAACGAGGTGACCGAGCAAGGGCAGACGGAGAGGCTGTCGATATCAGTGGGGCTAAATGGCCTTGGGATTCGAGACAGGTCACCACGCTGGACAACCATTGTGCAACTTGTGGCGGGACATGAATCGGCGTGCAAAGGCTCGCAAATGAGGCCAGCCTCTGAAGCTGTGGCTGAATGTCAACGGCTGGAATGAGCTCGTTCTCTGGTCCGCCGGTTGGATTCAGCAGGTCCGCCAGTGTGAACGTCCGGGGCATTGAAACCTGAAAGAGATGGAGCAGCTGGGGAAAATGAGAAGGCGAGGTGCTTACCACAGTACATTTCGATATCGAAATCATGTTGGGTAGAATCACCGATCCCGTCTGCATCCCCCTGCCAAAGGTCCCGTCTCATCCCCCTGCCAAAGGTCGAAGCATTCCGCGAGCAACCAGGCGGACATTAACAAGAACTGGGTCTAACACAGTGGAAAAACTTAGAAAGAAGTCGAGTCAGTTGAGTCTTTGGGTTGTAGACATAATATGCCCTTACCTAGCCAGAAAAGTGTCTGAAAACACTTCGAATGCAAAGCAGACTGTCGTCGGGATACATGGTCGAGATTCTGAGCACAGGATCAGTAAAGCAGAGACAGTCACATTGCGTAGAAAGAATGTTGCGGACTAACGATTTGCGGTGCGCGGTGTGTGTTGAGGGAGGCGATTTCCGCGCGTCGATGTCGCGGTGGCTGGCGCATGTGAGTCATGATCTAGAATGTGTAACAAGCATACGTCAACACATCGGAAAGAATTCAATACTTATATTGAAGATATACTTCGGAGAACAGGAAATTCTTTTTGGGTATTTGGTTCAGTATTTGGTCAGCTTTGGTGGGTTGAAATGACAGCTCCTGTCATTTCTTGAGTCTTCCAGGACTTTTGATCTTCGTCAAGCGGTTCTTGATGGTATCGAGTTAGACCAATCGACTCTCCCCTCTTTCCCTTGGGGCTCAGTTTTCAATTCATTACGGAGTTGAGGAGCATTCGGTATCTCCCGTCCAAGTGTCAATCCTCGATGGCACAAGTATGTAAAGGACGCGTCGATGCGTCAAGGTCTGGTTCCAGCGTATACCCCACCTGGACATGGATATGGCGACAACCCATCATGCAGTAGCAACGCTGTTCAGCCTCCCCCTCGAAATCCTCGACACGATCGCCTTTGCCTTGACGTCCCTCCAACCTCTTGGTCCCCCCTCCATCCTCCTCCCGCTTCTCCTCACCTGTAAATACGCCCACGCCCTCCTCTCCCCGCACTCCAACCCAGGTCTTTACGCCCGCATCTTCCGATACAAATTCGACGCAGCCCCGGTCCTTCGACGCGCATTCGAGTCCGAACCCTCCCCGACGCAATACGTCGACCAGCTGATGCGGTACTGCACCGCGCTGCGGGTGCTAAGGCGGGGGAACGTGTTCGTCGGGTCCATGGGGGACGTGTGGGGGGTGCAGGAGCGGTGGGACGAAGAGGACATGGGTGTCAGTGTCGGCGGGCTGGGAGACGTGCTGATGACGGGGGTGGTGATGATGATGGAGGATGAGGGAAGGAATGTGAGGCAGCTGGTGCAGTGGGCGGGCGCGGATGTGTTTGTGGATCGGTTTGTGAGGGGGAGGTTGTATGATGGGGCGCATGCGAATGCGGGGTGGCCCGTGGAGAATGAGGTCAATGCGTGTGCGTTATGGTTGATGTGGCTTTTGACTACGGAGGGTGGGTCGTCAATGTTTATATCGTCTTCTGTCGCTAATGCTATGATGTAGAAAGATTGTACAATGAAACACCCGCCGAGCGCCAGCAGATGCTCGAGCTGCTCCAACCAATAGTAACTATGCCCTACCGCTACCCGGTGGGCGAGATCCCCCCGCAGCACTTCACACTCCCCCTCCCCTCCTCCCCGCACCTCTTAGTACAACCAACAACCATTCCCACCCTGCATGGCCCATATCCCGTTTACCCCTCCCCCACCATGCGGCTGATATCGCGGCCACACTACGGTACCCGCCCCGTGCTCTCCACCCCGCTCATCTCCTCCGCGGCGCGCTTACTGTATTTCGCACGGGACGAAATCGTACCGCTTGGGGTTCCGCCGCATTTTGCGAATGATAGGAGGGAATCATGGGCCCAAGGCAGGAAAGAAATTGGGCAGACGAGGGAGGATGTAGAGGAATTCAATTGGGGGTGGACAGTGAGATTGCCGCTTGGGAGGGGTGTGTGGAGGGGAAAGGGGGGAGGAGAGGGAGGGTGGGGTGGAGGTGGGGTGGAGGCGATGTTTGGTTTGATTTCGCAGATGAGGACGAGGATATCGCAGCCGATACAACTATGGCAATGGCCCCCGGACTCTCACCATTCCCTGATCCTCGCCTGCCGCACGCACGCTGGGCCGGCAAAGCGCCGCATACGTCCCGCCCCGTTCCTCCCCAACCGGAGAAGGCATGAACAATGCGTGGTTCGCCGGCCCACCCAAGGTCAGAGAGAGGGAGGACGGGCTGGTTGAGCTCGAAGTTCCGGGCGCCGGGGTGGGGGTGTTTAGGCGGTGGATGGGTGAAGCAGGAGGTGGAGGGGGAGGGGGAGAGAGGTTGGGGAACGATGCGTTTCCTACGTTGAGTTCGGGTTATACTTCGGTCAACTCGAGTTCGGCGCAAACCCAAAACAAAAACCAACACCCAGACCAAGAGGACGAGGACGAGGACGAAAACACGGGAGAAGAACAACAGCAGTTTGGGGGGTATGAGCATGATTATGCCCGTTGTAGGAGATGTTGGGAGCGCCGAAGGCTTGTGAAGAGGGGTAGGAGGGGTAGGGAGCGGGAGGAACGAGAGAGGGAGAGGAGGGAGAGGGCGTTTGCTGGCGTTGGATTGGGTATGGGGTCTTCGGCTTCAGGGTCAGGGTCGTCGGTTTCATCGCCCTCCTCTAATGGTACTACTGGTTGTAGTGGAGGTTTGAGCGACGAGGACGAGGAAGAAGACATGGAAGATTCGAGTGACGACGAAGAAGACGCGGATGATTTAGACCTGGACGAATGGGACGACCCCGCCGATGGGGACGGGATCGAAGCGGGGAGGAAGGCGCATGACGTGTTGAAGCGTGTGCCACCTCTGTGTGTCGAGCCCGGAATGGAAAGGGATGGGGAAGACCAGAGGTGTGATGGGGTGCGGGAGATCGTGCTGGTTGGAGAGGTTCGTTTCGTTTTCTTTTTTTCCTTCCTCTCCTCTCCTTTCTTTTTTCGCAATGTACTCATACTGATAAACTAAACGAACAGACAGACCCAACGTACTCCCACGCCTTCAGCCCGTACGTGTTCCATGGCCGCGTCCGTCCCTACGATGGGCTTATCGGGATCTTGCGCTCACCGCATCCCAATCCGGAAGCGCATTTCAATTCCCCTTCCTACGCATTCAACGACGTGTACATAGGACAGCACGTCCAGGCGGGTGAGGAATGCCGGTTGTTCTACGGATACCTGGTGGGCGGGGATAATTTTGTGGGGAGCTGGAGGGTCGTTAGTGAGGAGGTGGGGGCGCCGGTTTGGGAGGGGGCTTTTTGTTTGGCGAGGAGGGAGGATTGAGGTTGGGATTCTGGATTTTTCTGTCACTGCTCTTTGTGCTTTCTTGCATCGGACGGGGTTACTTATTTATTTCGCTGTCGATATGTACGTAACGTATCTCGCAGCATTGTTTTTGGTTTAGGTAGCTTACTACAACCATACCTACAGACATTATATACCACATAGACTGGACGAAATTACAATGCCTCATGCAACGCATGAAGTCCGGCGTTCGAATATGCAAATAGTTAACGAAGTCACCGATCACTCACTTTCACCACGAACAACACTTATGGAAGTAGTCTGACAATCAGCTACTATTCAAATTGCGGACCCCTTCTCCGTTCAACCTAGAGGCTGATCAAGTCATTCTCAGAACCACGATAATCCCCTCCCCTAACCTCAGTCGTCAGTTCCTCAGGTGAATGTCTCACAGGACATATTCAGCCCGCCATCGAAATGCTACCGACGCTTTCTACCGTGATACCTCTGGACGAGGGCATCACGGTCGACGTGCCATGGACTCAGCTGACCAGCCTCAAGATTAAGGAGCCGCGGCTCGTTTTGACTCGCGCGTTCGAAATTTTGGCACGATGTCCCAATCTTGTTGAATGCGAGCTAGGGACTCGGTTTTCGTTCGACAATTGACCAGCTGGTGACAGGAAACACGCCCGCCGTTCGCCCATGCTTGACGACGCCCATGTTGAAACCTGCAGGAGATCCCTATTCGAATCAGGGCCGGGTCTCTCTGCCGGATACGCATGCATTTTGTGGACCTGGATTCTGCAGTCGTATGTTGGGTTACGTACGCGTTCATGGCTCATGAGAGCCGCGTTTCGCGGCGGGACGAGCCAGTTGGAAACGAACGAGAATTTTATAGCTTTCCTTGAATGAAGGTTGTGCGATGAACCCAATGACCATTCTAATGACTCTAACCTGTTTTGCCTGAGGGCTTTCCGGCAACTCCTTCTTTATTTACCCAATACTTGAATGTGAGTACTTGCGGCGGTTGTATACTACATGATCTACGAAATGCTGCTAATAAACCTCAAACTCAAACTTCACGAAAAGTCCCCTTCGTTCCAGCTCCTCGATTTGACCAAGACCGATGCATCTCATCCATTCATCGACCCCGTAGGTATTGCCACCTAACCACGTCCGCAATGTAACACCTTCTAGCCGCTTCATCCCCTGGATCCTCGGTAATCCCGTACCACGGAATCTGCTCCGCAGCATACAAACGAGCCTGTCGCTCCTCACCTCCATTTCACATCGATACTTATCGATGGCCTGAGCACGCGTATGCCATTTTTTCTCCATGTACTTTGCAGTCCCGCTTGTATTGACGTAAATCCCGGGTGCATGTGCAGTGAGCTTAAGGGAGATGAGATTGGGAAGGAGGAGTTGCCTTGTCTCTGATGTCTCAGGCTCTAGGAGTCGCAGAAGAGGCGGATAAACCGACTGATTAACCGGGTTGACAGACAAACTCTCCAGCATTGGCGTGGTCTCGAGAAATGTGCGCAGCCCATCAAGGTCGACGTTTCCCATCACCGAGAACTCCTCCAAGGCGAACTCTGACCGTTGCTGAAAGGATAAGAGAGATGTTGCCAATGCCGCCCGGGGCGTCCAGCCTGCGGATACACTCAGTGTCTTGAGCGCCGGGACCGTCAGAGAGTCAAGAATCAGAGTCCCACCCTGCCTTGCATCGTCACCCTGGTGACACTTGGCTTCGAGTACCAAGGAAGTCAACCGCGCGAGCACAATAGCTTTGGTCGTCCATGATGCTGTCCCTCGGCCGCACCCCGTCCCTAGCTCGCATTCAACAAGATTGGGACATCGTGCCAGGATTTCGAACGCGCGAGTCAAAACGAGCCGCGGCTCCTTAATCTTGAGGCTGGTCAGCTGAGTCCATGGCACGTCGACCGTGATGCCCTGGTCCAGAGGTATCACGGTAGAAAGCGTCGGTAGCATTTCGATGGCGAGATGGCGGAGATTAGGGCACGATCGCAGCAAGCTAGGTCTCCCAACCCACATAATGTGGGCTCGGTCTTCACCGCTGTTAACGACCAGGGTCAGTGACTCGAGGAACGGCAGTCCGATATCTTTGGGGATATTGTCAAATAAGAACTGTTGGTCGGCAACGTCCATTCTGAGGTGGAGGGATTGTGCGTGGGAGATGAGGGTAAAAGTTTCAAGCGGGAGCATGTCCTTAAGCTTCATGTGAATGGTCTGACCGAGCAAATGGAATGTCAAGGAAAGTGGGTGATCGCCAGCGAGGTTAGTCCAGTACTGTGTGATTCCCCCTACGTCTGGAACACTCCCTCTCACGCGGATCCCGATGATGGCCCAGATCTCAGGCATCTTGAGCACGAGGTCACGCCAGGATCCACAAACCGCGGCGATGTTCAAGGGGGCGTTGCGTGTAGATGGTGCGGGGCAGTCGGGTGATGGGCAGTGGCGGAATATCTCCTTCATGATTTCAGGTGGGAAGTCGTTGATGTGGATGCTCTTCTGGAGTAAAGGGTGTGAGAAGAGCTCAATGTGAGTAAATTGAAGAAAGAAGACTTACTGTCGAAGACGGGCGAAAGATGATAGACATATTTGGACTTGAGGGCTCGAAGTCCGATTTGGGGGATTTAATTTGGATTAGCTGGCTACAACGAAGAGGGATGTCGAGTATTACCTGCGAGAGATGTTTTATATACCAGGAACACTGGGCCATAGAAAGTAAGTCCCATTCGGCGAACAATGTTGTCCACATTCTGGCCGATTTGGGAACCGTAGAATGTGGCCCATTGCAATCAGAGATATGGCGCACTTGTTGGACCCGTGACGATTACTTTCTGTCAATGGCTACAACCCTAAAACATGTCGCCTGGTGCAAAGCGTGTCCATGGTCTCATGAGCACTTCCGCGAAAGAATTGACACCCTGATCGAACTGGCAGCGTTTGGGTTCATTCCTCGCACTGATCAGAACAGATTTGAAAACGGTCCAATCACAGAAATTGAACGGAGGAGAGGACAGGAAAAAATCTAGACACAGCTTGCACAAGACTCAACCTTGATTCGAACAGCTCTCCGGTAGTTATGAATTGAATCGATTTTTCTTTTTCGTACGGGCGCGTTTGTCGACGACTTGACACTGTGGTGTGGTGTCGGGAAGCTCCTGCCCCATTCGATCGAAGCTCCAGTGGAGAAAATCAAATACTCGAAGCATAAAAGTACAATTAAATTCACGCCCACATTGCGCAGATTTGGATAGAGGGATGTACACGTACGATATGCATTGACCACTGGGTTTGAAAACGATAAAATTTGACGTGTAAAGGACTCATCCCTGGTTCGAACAGGGAACTCCCGCAGGGTTAAGGAGTCATCGATTTATCGGATCTCGTGCAGGCGTGCTGCAGTATACCACCTAAAGGCCGCCGGTTGGGTGGGTGGATGCTTTATCCGAGAAACTATGGAGATAAAAAGAGGTGTTCGACGAATAATTTTACGATCGCCATTGTACTATGGGTACCGCTACATGGTTCAGGCGTCGAGGTGGGAAGGAGCGAAAACCCAGCGGTGACGAGTTGGAAAGGACAGAACCAAAACGAATCGATGTAAACATTGAGAGCGGAAAGCCCATTGTCCTCACAGTGTCCGAAGCTCGCTCAAAGGACACACGAGGTTGCGACTCAGCCCTTGAAAGATCAAGATCTGCCTCCTTAGATTGTCAGTAAGACATGTGAAGAAGAACCCGGAGCACAGAACAAGATGTAACACGCATCAAAGTTCGAAATTTGAATTTGTAGGTCAATACAGTGGCTCTTATATTCCTCTGTGTGAGAACGGGCGAAACAAGCTGGTGTTATGGCGGTGAATAACGGATGAGGTTCGAGCTCGGCGGGTACGGCGATGGGAGAAGAGGACAAGGAGACGTTGCACAGCCACAAATTGCGACGTTTCGAAATTCCACCACATCAAGGCACTTGCCCGCGTACTCTACAGTCAGTATTCTGCCCTATGGGTTGTCAAAAAATCTGGTAGATTCCTTCTTAGCTTTCATGGCTGATCTCAATTCGATTGCCGTATCCTCGTGAGTCCGACTTTTCCCCTGTCGACGTCAGTTTTTAATTGCCTACGACTTTTCCCATGTATAACTGATCCTCTCTCCCTGGTTTCAAATAGCGCATGTGCAAACCTGTCGAGCCCATTTACTCTCAATATGACAGTTTATCCAACGACAACTGTAGGCACTTGTTCAAAATTGGATCACCGTAATCTCCTCGGTATGCTTGGCTTTCGTGAGCACTCTGCCCGATCGTAGAACGGCAGAGTGGCGGAATAATGAAGCTGTTCGTGGATAGATGGACTTTGTGCGACTTCCGGTACGTTCTTCTCCTTCCAGCTTATCGTCACATTGACGAACCACCCCAGGCGCAGACTTCGCCATCTCCATCCGACACAGTTTCCAACCCAGGATACATCAGAGTGACTATGCCCTTCATATTTCATAGCCCATACCACGTCTTTCATGCTCAACAAGCCACCTCAGCGGAGTTGGCCTTTGAAACGCTATGGGGCAATCTGGTATCTCGTGCAGATGGAACGGCTGCCATCAAGCAAGCTTGCTCATTTCAGCCTCCAATGCCTTCTCATTTAAAGCCATTGATGGGATACTCTCTCCACCACATCCTCCCGCTACCCATGCCTCCGTCTGTGCCGCATCTCATCCTCAACACCCACACCACTCTCTTCCCACATCCCCCAGGCAACGGTACAAGAATGATAACCCTCCTGTTTCTGGGCGTCCGCACCCAGGCAGGGTTGACGCAAATATGTATGTGGTCATTCTAGCGGAGTCGCCGTGCTGTTCATGCACTTTATCTCACATGTCGTTTGGTCGAAGTCGGTCTTCGATTTCTATGCTCGAATCTCTCGCACGAACCACGTCGATCACCTTTTCTGCACCGCAGCCTCAATTCCGCATGCTCGACGGACGACTACATCTAGCGTGAAGAGGCCCTCGCAGCTGTTCCGTATCATTTGAGGAGAGGCGAGAAGCATAGTTTATCCGCGACCTCCCTCCACCACGCCCGCTATATTACACATCTCTTCTGGAAGCGAGACTGTCGAAGCCTCTCACCGTGCTGGTTTTCGTGGTCAGAAGTGCAATGCCGATTGTGCGGTGGCGGCCTATTCGTTCATTCTGAAGGAGCTTGGGTGCAGCAGTCAAGATAATGAAATGGAGAAAAGTTCCTGAGGTGGACACTTCAACACTTCACCAATTGTCATATTGATTTAAGGTCGAGAGTCGAGAACGGTACTCAAGCCTTTACTGAGGCGTGGCATCATCACATCCCGCTCATGGTTCATGCTGTGCTGCCTCATCTGTCCCCTGGCTAGAAGAGCTCCTCGGTATTGTCAATGTTGCCGGTGCGGAAGACCTATCCTCGGGACCTCGTCTGGAAGGATTTTATGAGATGCGACTTTGAAATAAGAATGGGGACGGGCGATGATGATGATGATGGGACTGTTGAGCATGCAAGATCGCCAGTAATGAGTGCGTACTTTAAACTTTTGCCAGCATTCCCGTCTAATTTCAGTCCTTGCAGTGGCTTCCTCATAGCTCGAATACGTATGGCATGGGTAAATGGTTCGGCCGAACTTTCCCCATCTTTCATCGTAGTATATGAACCATTTTTCGTTCTCGACAGTCGTATGCCTACACACCCCGCTCTCTTTTCTTGTCCTGGATTCTGATGGATGGGAAAATGCAACACGCACCCTCCACGACTCTGTTTTCATTCAACAATGATAGTACAGAACGTTCGGCTCATGATGAGTAGTAATGGTGTCAGCCTGATCGTTTCTGGTCCGGTAGATCGACACCACATGTTTATTCTTCTCGATCCCCCACCTTTTTCCAACTCCAATTCGCATTCGCATTTCGGCCTCTCACCACACGGTTCTCTGGGACCGTGCTCCTATGAATCTACTCATGATACCCCCGAATTGCAGAATGTCTTCCCTGGCACGATTCTCGTCCCTCGTGGTTCGCGAATGGATGAGACTCTTGTTTGTGTGGCGCATGTGGGGTCATTCCTCAGCCGTGCAGGGAATTCGATGTCGGAATGCAGGGCACCGCAGTTAAGGAATGATTATCGTTGTGTTTTGGTGTAATTTCAGATGCAGCCAGCTTACAGAGGATAATCCGTGGTCCATCTTAACAGTGCTCTTCACAGACAATCATGCCTGTTTTCCTCGCGCTCTTGATCTCATCGGTGCTTCACAACGAATCATGATCAATGGCATTAGTTAACGATCCGACCTGTGGCATCTTCCCTACCCTCAGCTCTCCAGCGCTGACGGCGTTAGCGGTTTCCGCGGGCTTGACGACGGGCGGTGAATATATGTCCTCTTAACTGCCTTGCGGCTTTCTTGCGTGACTTCCGCTTGATGGGGAACGTCGGCATTCAGCAGAGACCCACCTTTCCGGGCCTCGTTTCCCTCGACTTCACTGCATATTCGCTGAGAAATTTGGTGGGAATTAGACGGCCTAGGTTGGGTTAATGATGCTAGTTGTGCACAGATTGAAGAGCTGCAACAAAAGAGACTCTTCATGAACGCCCAATTCAGTTTTTGGATGACGATGACTGAATATGAGGCAGCCGTACATAAAGGCTTGCTTGTTAACCTGTTACAACGCCCACCACGAGACTATTACTTTTGAGATTTGTGGGGTTAAGCATGCCCTTTGGTACAGTATTTATTGTAGTGGTGACGCAACAGACCCCCGGGCCGGTATATTCCCGTTGGTGACGGCTCTTTGGCTACTATGTGTTGGCCCGTGCACATTCTTATCTTGTTCCTGCCACCTGCAACAGCCTGCAATTCGATTTCTATCCTGTTTGCTCCGTCTTGCTCATACCAGAGTTTTCAAAGTGGGTTGAAACGTCGAAGAACAGTCAAGTAAGTATTTCTTTATAACAACCGGTTTCTCTTATCATCAGACGCCGGGATAGCAGAGACGATGTCAACTAGATCGAGTCCTTTGGGAGAGGATGCACGTCTTCACCTCCGAATAGAACAGGAGGCGGGAACATCCAATGACCTTATATTAGCCGAACACGAGGCAAAAATCGCAAAAAAGCTCCTGTGCAGTGTAGAACGTGATTTACAGACGTTGGATGGCCAGATTGCAGAACTTTGCTGTCAGCGCGAGCGAGACGCTGCTCGACTTCAAAAGCTGCGCGTTGCAGTTGCGCCACATAAGCGACTGCCGACGGAGATACTTTCCTATATTTTTCGGCTCAGCTCGGGAGACAAACCACTCGAAATCCCTCACCTTGATGGTCGATACCCGCCTTGGACGTTGCGGCATGTCTGCTCAAGATGGCGACTCGTAGTCGTCAGTGATCATCACTTGTGGAATCGCCTTTCAATGAATTTTGTCATTCACAATGGGTATTCGGAGAGCCGTCAACTTAAAGACTTGTATCAATCCAAACAGCTCCTCTCCATAATACTCCCAGCCTCGGGCTCGATCTCTATGTCTTTCTCCATCACCGGATCTACGTCCCGAGTTCACAAAGCGGTTGAGATGTTAATAGCTCCTCATTCAGGACGATTAGGAGACCTCTTTATCAGTCTTCCCGGGAACTCGTTCCCAGCATTTCTCGCTATGTTCCCTGATCAAGTCGGCGCACTTGAGGCTTTAGAACTTGAATTCCTTCACTCTTTCCCGACAGCTGCATATTCGATACGTGATCTGCCTTCTAGCCTACGTAAACTCACAGTCACTGGTGGTCATAGTGCTTTATCCTGCATTCGCTCTCAGAAAATCAACTGGGGACACATACTTGACTTGAATCTTTTTGATCTGGAAGAGATGACGTTGTCGGAAATCTTTTCGATTCTAAAATGCTGCACCAATCTCGAGAAATGTAGTATTTCGATGCGGGACGAAGATAGTAGTTCACCCAACGAACACGTCGTCCTGCCATATCTCCATTCCCTAATCGTTCTGACGTCTGTCAGCTCACTTTTTGATGGCTTCACACTTCCGTCTCTGCGCCATTTGGACGTGACGTATTGCGAGACCCTTCCTGCTGCGGCCATCACTTCTATGATTGATCGTTCTAGGTGTGCCCTCGAGAGGTTTGAGTCGGATGAGGTGTACTATCAGGGAGTAATGCGTTGTGATCCAGAGGAGCTAGCAGACCTTTTTGCTGCGAGTCCGTCACTTGAGACTTTGGTCTTCCGACGCCTGACGATGCCAAAAGGGATATTGGAGAAGATTGTGGAGGGCGATCTATTGCCTGTCCTGAAGATATTGGAGTGTCGTTTCGACACGGAGATGATAAATTTGGTATCAAACCGGTTGGGGGGTAGCACACCGGAAGCATCATATGCGTTCTGCTTCGATCGTTTTGGTGCATTTGTAGGAGCAGATGAAGGCACAAGCCTCATTCACATTCGGCGCTCATCTCGAATTCCAGGTTTGTTCATCCTCTCGATCTATTACCAGACGAGTTTCAATACTCTTGTGTCTACAGAATTATGCCTATACTCTGGTGCCCAGAGCAAGTTCAAATGAATCCGTCAGGCCAATCCATGACTTTCTTTTTCTTTAACGTACATAAACGGCTCTGATGATCCCATACACTAAATCACGCCCCTACACCCGCCTCCAGACAACGATCTTCTCCTTCCCACGATGCCTT
This sequence comes from Hypsizygus marmoreus, assembly GCA_013433165.1. NCBI lineage: Eukaryota > Fungi > Basidiomycota > Agaricomycetes > Agaricales > Lyophyllaceae > Hypsizygus > Hypsizygus marmoreus. The sequence continues at coordinate 3,101,033 of CM024089.1, read as the reverse complement.
GGTAACGACGTACCAGGCTCCTTATCCAGCACCTTGACGAATGCCGACCCAAGAACATCTGCATAGTGTTCCACGCGCACGAAGAACGGTGGCCCGACTGGCGGATGGCTCGGTGGGTTGAGCGGAAAGACAAGGGCGACGAGGTAGCCACCAGGTTTGATGAGCATTGACATTTGTTGACCCCATTCAGGGCGCTTGGAGGGAGGAATGGCGACAAAGAACCTGACGACGGAAAGGAAAGGGGAGGCAAGTGTTTTGTTACCGAGGGCTTGCTACTATACGGGCAATTAGGCGTACGTGTAGTCATAGATGAGGTCAAATTTCTCCGCGTCTGATGTCACTTCGAGCATGAAGAAATCGCTCTCATCGAACTTGACGTTCCCCCCCAACGCGCCGTGTTTGGATGCGACATTCCTTGGGCAAATCAAGACCTTCGTAAGTATAAAAACGATCTACAAGGACGAAATATGGCCCTCACTTCTGCGCTTTTTCAATAGCGGTTGGTGCAACGTCGATCCCCATAGTTTCAAGGTTCAGTGAAGACGCGATGTATAGGACGTCATTTCCCTGACGACAAAGTCCAGATCAACATTGCAAGTTTCAAATATATAAATGTACCTGCTCACCGATCCACATCCCGGAACAAGCGCCCGGCCATGCTGCGGAAAGTCTACCTCTCCGGATTCAATGAGTTCTCGCAGGGGCGGTTGGACATCGCCGGCTTCCCAGGGAGTGATATCCGCTTTCCTGTCAAGAAACTTCAGCGCTAGTACTTGTGTCCATGGATGTCCACAACTCACCAAGCTTTATCCCATGAACTTGGGTCATCAGCTCTGATAAGTTCCCGCAAGGCCTGATCAACGCTTGTGGTGTCGACGGACATGTTGGGCACTGGCATACTTTAAGGAGAATGGAGAGCTGGGTTTTTTGGCATCAGCATCCCGTATTTAATGCTGTCGCTGACCCGTCTTTGTAAAGGCGTCCGTGACCTGGAGACCCCTGTGTGGTGGTCACTGGTGGCTCGAATCTGAAAGAATTTTTCCACATGGCAAGATGATCGGATCAACGAGTTTGTTTCCGTTATCGTAACGTGACACTCCGAGCCTCCATTCACGACACACAGCGACACACAGAGGTCTGTATGTAGCTGGAGAGCACGAGTCAGTAGTGCTCAAGGACTTCTCCCGAATCAGAGTCATCAAACGAGGAAGCTGTACATACGTAGTAGCCGTGATCTGCATGTCCTTTGATGAAACGATTCACAGTAGATGGCAGACGTGACATACGAAGCCACCGCCAAAACAACGAATAGATTCTTCAAATGATTAGTCTCGATGATCAACCACAAAAGTTGCTCGACCGAAATCAGATTCAGGATGAAGAATGACTGAAGAGCACAAAAAGACATATATTCTGACTCTGAATGAAAGGATAAGCAGAAAAGAGTTATCGATAGAGCAGGAGTTGGGAAAACCAAGTGAGCATTGTCTACAATATATTGAGGGCGGTCACGAGCACTGCGATGAAGTTTGAAAGATAACGGCGTCACCAGATGAACTGCTCTATGAGTTCAAAGTACTTCAATTAGCGGATGGATCACAAATCAAAGGCTCACTCACCATGGAGGATGCTCAAGCAGGAAGAATATACGCCGCGACGCCTTCACCGACCCATCCATTGGCCGCCGCAAAGTCCCTTTCGGATGCACTCATCGTATAAAAGTGATCCGTAAGCACCGAATTATACAGCCGATAAAGCGGCGAGCCACCACACGCCGTATCAGGATAAACATATCCCACCACGTTCTCGAATACATAGCCCAAGTTGGCGATCGCGACGTCCCTCTGCTGCGCTGACGTGGTGTAGAAGTGGTCAATGATGCTGGGGTTGTATAGACGGTAGAACGGAACAGTTCCGAGCTGCTGGTTTGGGAACAGGTGCCCCGTTATCCCTTCGTTGAAGGTCCATCCAATGGCGGCGGCGCTCTGAATTTCACTGGCGCTGGTGGTGTAGAAGTGGTCACCGCCTAGGGCGTTATAAGCTCTGTACAGCGGAACTGCGGTGCTGCTGTCACCGCACGTCTGGGCAGAGCGAGCCTGTCAAAGTCAAGTAAGGAGGGTAATAAAGAGGAAGTTCACCCCAAGCCAACGCCTACCTCAATGGAAATAGCGCCATCAGTCTGGGGACTGGGTAAAGGGGAGCCCCAGGAAATGGAGATGAAGGCGGCTGTGATGAGGGAGAATTTGAACTTCATAGTGCTTTCTTCCAAGGTAACGAGATATTTGAGCTACGGACTATCTCTTTATAAACGGGAGCGAAAAATAGGTGCCAGAAGAGTAGCGCCCGCGAGACGCCCTGGTCCGTTGTGGGAGACGTGGTGAATGACCGTGTGTCGGAATATCTGACTAACGTCCACGTTGAATAATAATAGGCTGATTGCATACCTCTTCGAAGGGAATCCGATCAGAATTTTTGACACCGCCTACGACTTTGAGTTCCATTCAGAGGAGCACGCTGATGAGCGCCGAGGAACTCGGCCGGCGCTACCTGAGGACAGTCGTGCAGAATGAGCTGTTTTTCCCTTCAAAAATCACAAACGTGGCTCTGCGTACCGCAGCTGTATTTGACTGAATGAATGTTTCTCCTATTGGGATGTCATCGCAGACAGGCAGCCTTTTGAATACCTCCGTAGCGCCCGCCATGTACATGTGTGTTGGAATATTAGAGCGCTTCATACTGCGAGGAGGGGGGATGGGGTGAAAAAGCCGAGGAGCCTTTCAAAAACCGATGTAGGTGGCCTCACCTTCAAATGGCAAGCGGAGCCAGCGAAAGAGGTTCGCCTGATCCTGCAGAAGATATCCTGAGAATGGAACACGAGTGCGCACATGATGGCACTCGTCTGGGCGCCGGATGAGGACGCGCTGATTCGGGCATGGGGAAAGATCCAGGGGACTTAAACACATTGTCTTCAAAACTCTATCTCATACCAGTACAGAGTAGCATTGCATTTCGATGTGGGTGCATGGACCAGACACTTCGCTGCTCAACGATCGACGCAGAGATCATTGTTCGAGACATAGTCATTCCTCAGCAGATCCTTGAGAGACAGAGAAGAAAGAACAGGGCAGAGATGCATGTTGGATGGAATAAAGGGCGTGCTATGGAAGGATGCCACGACGGCAGGGTGGAGTGACAATTCAGGGATGATTCGAAGGAAGAATTGTCTTGGGACGGTAGATGGCTCATGAGTGACAACCATGAGGAATGGCCAGCCCTACACGAGAGAGTGATATGGGGAGTTGAACATCGACGAAGAAAAAGATAGAATTGACGTCGAAATTACAACTACTATTTGTCGGATATCCTGTCCAGCATGACGCTACCACTGCAAGTGAAAATGGTGATCTTGAATGATCATCGCGGTCATAAGGAAGGCTTTGGTGAAACTCACGTCTGGTAGGTTATCGATATTATTCGAGGTTGGGGTGGCCGCGGCTAGTCCGGGGGTTTGGTGGACGGTGGAGGCGATGTTCAACAATTTCGAGGCGAAAGGCCGGTGACAGGTCAGGCACCAACACGAGAACTTGTGACCGGGTGTTTGGCTGCATGGTTTAAGCCAAATACCAGTTCCCCGATGAATTTTCTCAAACTGAGTCGGACAGACATTCTGCGTTCTGGGATCAGCGGCTGCCCAGAAGCTATAATCGTTTTTACAAGACGTCCCCCGTCACACGATACTATTTTCAATCTTTTCACCTGGGATGAATCAACATCGCTAATTCGGCAATATCTTACCCTCCACTGCGAACGGAAAGTGGATGGCGACTCAGCTATCGCTTCTACTTAGCTGCACCATCGTCCTCCTTTCACAGACTGCTATGTTCTTGCGCACAACAGTGACTGTCAAAGTGGACGCTTCAGTAGGATTCAATATTTTGGTTTTGATGTCGATTCTGAATGAATTCAAGAAGAGTGAATCACGTGAAAGCTTGTCCACAGACACGTTGTTCGTATGGAATCCGCCGCTCTTCATTCCGCCTCCTCTGCCAATGGTGGTACGCGTCATTGATATCTGAAAAACCTCTGTAGAACCCTCATGTTGTTCTCGAGAAGCCCGATTCTACATCAGTTATGGTCAGATCTACGTGACCGGCGGTGGAAATGGTACTCCTGAACCCCTGGTTGCTACCCCAGGAGTGTACTCCGGAACGGTATCTTATGCGTCGTCGCTTCACACGCTGTGCCGTAAATTCATTATGCCATCCAGCCATCCAGGAACCGGGAATCCTCATCAATATCTACTGGCGTATGTTGTTAAATCCTCCATTGGGCGACTTCTCATTGACATTATCTCGCAGCCATTCCCACCACCTACGTCCAGACCGGCCCCGTGGCTCGCAACTTTTGTTGGTGCTCGGCTCCTGAATGCTGGTATGTTTTTCCTCTTTGGGCTGTCTGGTCCGGGTAGGAAGGTAGAATAGATTCTTCGTTGGTTTCCCTTGTTTCAGTTCGGATTTATGAGAATGTTGTACTTGTCTAAACCCTGAGGCCTGGTTCCTACGATGTTAATAGCAAGTGCGAGTCTCGCAAGAAGCCGACATTCGATGTGTGTTGCCTCCAGTAGGCTCGCTGCTCCGGAGACTCATTTGATTCTGAGGCAGGTGACCGTGTTCGGATTGTATTCGGCCGCTCGCGGTGTCTGTAGTGCAAAATTTGGCGTCCGTCACTTTGCAACGATGACATTCCGTGGATGAATCGTCAAGGCTAATGTCGAAGTCCGTCGTGAACTCGGTGCTATCGGAGGGAGCCCGAGTCTTTAGCTTGTGCATATTGAGTATAAGGCGGCATGTCTGTGTATTGTCCAATGATGCTGTAAACTCGAAGGAATTGAAGAACATACCAACATTGACGTGAGGGATATGGGCCATCTGGAGAAAAGGAGCAACTATTAAGGTCATGGTTCAGAAAACGAAGGATTCTTCGACTCACGAAAATAAAACATGGGCAACAACTCGTATCGCGAATGAATATGGCGTGATAGTTGCAATAATAGCTGAAGACCTATGAGCTTCAACTACGGTGCGAGTGAGGGTTACATACCGCTCATTGCGACGAAGATCCATGCTCCATCGTGCAACATCAGCCGGACTATGGGAGCACGATCCCATCCTTCGCGTTTGGCGGTATTCCGTCGATAGACCGTCAACATCCACATCATGGCATGTGTGAGGACGACAATCGTGCTAGATGTCCGGATTGTTGATGCCTACTTGATTGGATGTACAGATAGGTAGCCTACCTGAAAAACAATGAAACCATCGGGGCTTCCGCACCATTGCACTTCGAATCAAACCGCAGAAGGCAAACCGTGCGGGCACCAGCGAAAATCGAAACTAGGAAGCCTACTGAGACGACGGTGGCCAGCAGTACCCCGATACTCCGGCTTTTATGATAAAGCGCATAGACTGCCAATAATTCATTCAGACGGTCAGATGCGATGCGGCTTGTATGATGTCCAGTACACTGACCTCGTAGGGCCAGCACAATTTCAAGAGCAGTCATCAGAGACAAGAGTGATGCTGTCTGAAAACCGAACCAAGCGAGACACACTCATGGTCGAATATAAACATGTCCGAGGGGCCCCACCAACATAGCAGAGTTCGCTCTATGAAGAAATAGTTGTTGATAAGCGTCGTCCGCCATAGCAATCCTAAGCACCTGCATTTGAACAGTGATCGCGAAGTATCTAGAGAATAGATAAATCCACTTCACGGTTGGTGAATGACTCCTTGCAACGCAATAGAATTTCGATGGTCAGCGTTCATTTGAGCACCAATCATTGTGACCACTCACTTCCAGATGTACTGATATTCGTGATGACAATTCAGTAAGCTGTCCCACATAAGGCATGTCAGCGCAGAAACTAGAGGATATTTGGCAGTTAGTTCACGGTCTTTGGATTACCGATGTCAATGAGGCACGCACGACATGAGCAATTTCGAAAGAAGTGAGGTGAATCCATCTAAGTTCCGGTAGGTGGTAGGTTCAAATCGTTGCAGAGGTCCAAATTGGAATGACGACGTCTCTTTTACTCACTCATGTTCATTTTCCCAAGAATTGCAACCATTTGGCGTGTTGTGGGAACGATGACGGACCCCACAGAAAGGCGCGGAATTGGCCGCCGGGTACACCTTACAGATGGAAATAAACAAGAGTCAATATAAGTAGCATTAGGGTCCTGACAAGAGACGAGAGGAAGCTTGAATGGAGATGACGGCTCCTTCATGGACTGCAGACACTGCATCCTTAAAGATATTTCATGAGAGAAGGTAAGTTACCTTCTCTCAATGATGTGGACACATCGCCAACATGAATCCCCACGGTTGATTTCGGGTGCTATGGCAAGAAGGTAGTAAGTATGTGGTGGGTGAAAGGGTACATTGCCGACACACCATTGATTAATGTATGAAAGTCAGCTACTTAATCTTAAAAATGATCAAGCCCCTCCCTATATTCGGCATCTCTCTACTCACTGTCATGCGCCATGTCCTCACCATCCCACTTGGAACGGCCTCGTCCAACACAGCTAGGTCTGTTCTGCACGGTTCGTCCTTTCCCTCACTTTCCTCCTCTTTCGTTTCCAAATGACCATCCTCGGGCAGCGCGGCCCAAGCATCCCAAGCAGTAGTCACGGGATGCACAGTAAATATAATGCGGACACCACTCACACCCTTCCGCCGCGCATGTGAGTGAAGCGAAATTTTGCGGTACTTTCTGAGATGAAGTGGGAGAATGAGGGAGAAGAATGACATTGACAATGTTATACTCCAGAGCTGGACGAGGGTGGTGAAGTTGAATTGGAATAGACCTGTGCAACAAACGTCAGTTGGTTTTCGAACAATAGAACAGATACATCGACATACGCGAAACTTCGAGATCGCGAAGGAGAATGTCCGGAAATTCTATCGTCTCTAGGGTGCCTGCAGAAGCATGCATGATCTTCGACACGAATGACGCGATGTCGGTCAGGTGAATGTAGTGCACACCGAGCTTCTTGACTTGCGAAAACACGCCAGTGTCATTCATCAATGCACCCGATAAGGCAATGTCCCTGTCCATGTCCAGTGTGTCAACCGTTCCCTGAATGTGCGATAATTCTCCAGTGAAGGAGGTTGAGTGCAGCCGGAGAGAGCGAAAGTGCTTCCGAGTCTGTGGTTGGAACAGGGCTGATATGGGGATGTTAACGACTGCGGAGATGCGGAAATCGACGAGAGATGGAAGGCACAGGAAATAGAAGAGTACATTTCTAGTAGGTTGAGGGAAGTCGGGCCATGGAAAGACGTGAATTGTGTTTATGTCGAGGGTTTTGACCGAGGTCAGCAGATCCAGTACAGCTGGGAGATATGTATCACTTTTAACCCATCTGTAAATATTTGATACCTCGAGCAAATGAATTTGCCACGGGAGGAAGGCATTAGCAGTGAGGATATTGTGGAGACGTTGTGAGACTGAGGCGTTTGGGACGTTGATGGTGAAAAATAACCAGCGCTGACTCTGAGGAAGGAGCCGTCGATTGGCAAGAGCACATTGTTTCAACGTTTCCGAATCATCACGCAATATGTCTATGACCTGATCGAGAATTCCTGAGGCAACGCGGGGAGCTTGATAATGTCCACACTCATGCTGAAGATGGTCTACGGTCTTGTCGAGAAATTTCTGAAGATGATATTTGATCAACGTGGAATGAGAGATCCAGAATCCAAAGTCCAGACCCAAAAATTGTGTTTGGCTGTGTCCCTGAAAGCAAACACCGCGCATGGCGTCCATTCAAATTCCAAAAATTACCTATCAGGCTATGTATCTGAACCGGAAACGTTGCTGGGTGACGGCCGGTGGCATCACGTGCATGGCCAATTGGGTGGTGGGTGCACCTCGGCGTCACGCCCTGGTGATGCGGCGGATTGGCGTGATGTACGACCTTCCTGTTCGGTAGAATAGTGCTCGAACGAGCTTCAATCCAACCTGTTTCCCTCCTAGCTGTTTACTCGATCGGGGGGAAAGTGCGAAACGAGGGTTTTCCGAAGCGAGCGCCGACCTCGTCTCAGCACCGGGGTCGTCCCTGAACCCCACGCTCCCCAACAAATACCCTCGACTCGCACCCAGGGGGAGTCGTTTGTCGACGCCGCTGCGCCGCTCAAGGACTCGAATCCCAGAGAACGATGCCTTGGACCACCCTCTCTGTTCCTCACATTCTGCACCGGACCGAACACTCCCTGATCGGGGCATCCGGCAACTAAACTCGGTGTCTCGATCACAATCCCTCGTTCGACGCGAGAGGGGAATCCTCGATCGAGCGTGTTTCGCCTGCTCCACGGCTGTCTTGGACACCAATCCTCCCCGTTTGCCTCATTTGCCTCGATCGACGCAAGAGCTGTTGAAGGTATGCTCGAGAGTGCTGGGCGCCACACCGGAGTTTGATATTTACAGTCACGTGTTCCTTTTTGTTATCTTTTCCATCGTTCCGTTCGTGTTCTCTAGCTACAATACTACAGACACTTACGGACCCCAGGTACGATACTCATGTATACTTCCCTAGCTACAATACTACAGACACTCACGGACCCCAGTCCTTTGTGTTTCTTATCTGTTTAGCTCACAGGTCCTGAGTCTCCGGTCCTCGTTTGCCGCTGCACGTAACCTCGTTCAACAGGTTATGGGCCCCGCGCCCTAGACAATCACCGAAGATTCCAACCGCTCCGTTTTATACGTCGCAGCCACTCCCGGTTCATATTTCGCTCCACCCGTTGTCGCAGCTTGAAATATCTCACCATGGACGATTCCACTTCCTCGCGATCTCCCCTCTCGAAACTCGGAAAGATCAAGTACATCGAATGGGAGAAGTCCATGTATGGACGCCTCCTATCCCTCAGCTGCTCCCGCATCGCTCTCGGTACAGAGGTAGCCCCTACCCTTGTTGCCACGGATCCGGCGTCCGTTACGGCAGTCAACGCATTTAATCAACGCAGCGATCGCGCCGCGGGTGAGATCTACCAATGGCTCGACGAGGGGAACAAGATCCACGTTGACGCGATCCGTGACAATCCTGCAGAGATGTGGAAGAAACTAAAGTCGGTCCACAGCAAGTCCGCACCCAACGCTCGTTTCAATTCACTTAGCGACTTGTTCAACATCCGCAAGAAGGACGACGAATCCCTGACGGATCTTGCCACCCGTGTCGAGGGCTCTATGCAGCATGTCAAAGCGCTTCGTCCGATCCCTACTTCAACCTCTCCTACCCCCTATACAATCGACACGCTTGACGAGGAGCTGACCATCATGGCCATGATCCGTGCACTCCCACGCGAGGAGTACAATTCATTTATCTCCTCAGTCCTCCTCCTCACTACACTCACCAAGGACACCATTCTCGAAGCGTTCCGCACTGAGGAAACCCAGCGCCGGGGTGCAGAAGAAGATGCACAGATTGAGGCCGCTGCCACCGCCGCCGCTGCCGCTCGTGTAATGGCCTGCTACATCTGTGATGGAGCCCATGCGATGAGAGATTGCCCTCAATATGCCGCTGTTCGTAATCTTGGGAAAGCAAAGGGTGGACCCAACACGAAGTCGGAAAAGGGCACTGGCCGCCGTGGTGGTCGAGGATCTGGGCGTGGTGCAAATTCTGCCAAAACCGATACCAAGGTCGAGGAAGGATGTGACGGTCCCGCCGCCAAAGCCGATGCCGCTGTTTGTCGATCTAGTTCATCCTCCTGTAAAGAGTACTTGAGCTAGATGACCTTAAGATGCCCCAAGTGCATATGACCCAGTTCTATAGCAAGAAAAGGCGACTACACAGGCGTAGGGACGGCGGTATAAGGTAAAAAGCTAAAGGAAGTGGCTGTGCTGGAAACTACCTAAATAAGGCCTGATTCCGTTACATACCCCCTCTTCAGATTGTATCCACAATCTCAACCAAAAGAAAAAATATTTTGGCTCCCTGTGGTCCGTCCTCATCCATTCCTTCTGGTCAGTCCTCGGTCGCTTAGGAATATCCTCTCCTATCGTCCATGATATCCCTCCTATATGCCCCTCCAAAATCGGTGCCGGGGTCCATATATGTCCTTCCCCCCCTCTAAAAAAAGAAAGGGTAGGCAGCTGAGCGAAAAGCGAATCGGGTAGATGGCGAGTGCTGAAAGAACTTGGTGTGGGCTGACGCTGCTATAAATCATAATGGCCTGGAAGGTTCATGAGCAAAGCTCCGAAACAATTCTAGTGGTTCGAGCACGTAATGTCCATGGATTGAACAAAAATGCCCTAGCGGCAAGACGTGCGCTCGTGGGTCGAACCGAAGCGAAGAATTGGTGTCCTGAGTTGAAACCAGGCGAGGAAAGAGGTCGGGATGGCAAATCACGTCATCTTCTGAGTGAAGACCAGCTCGGAGGATTACCACAAAGGTCTCAACCCTTAGGCCCATATGATAGGCCCAGGTACCACAGTGATACAGGCGAGGCGCGTAGGTGCGAATGGTACATGCAACCAAGGCCTCCTCAAAAACCTGCTCGCACAAATTGGGAGACGCGTATGGAACGAGTGGTGTCCAGTGTCGAAAGAAGACATGGTGGAGGTGAATGGGGGTCGGATTCACCAGGAATAGTGGGTGGCGGATAATTTCCGCGCACCGTGCCTATGCACATAGGGAGGTGCCAGCCAGAGGCACCCCAACAGAGAATCCCAGATTCTGAGACAACCACCAGGGGTGAGTCAACAGGAAGGGAGGGGATGGAAAAGGGCCTAAAATGCGATGTAGACCAGCCCAGAACGATCCCAGAATAGAGGTGGTGATGGGGGGTGAGGGGGTGGATGTGAAAAAAGTCGAACAGGGCACCAAACGCGAACGGCTGCATAAAATTATCCAAACCTGTATATCGTCAGAAAGCGTTCGATGAGGGCTTTCCAACGCGCTAGGTTTCGAAGGAATCGGCGCAGCGGTTGCCGAGATATCGCGAAAATGGCGAAACAGTCCGAAAATGAGGGTGGAGGAGGAGGAGGTGGTGGTATGGGTCCATCCAGGTATCCACAGGACCAGTGAAATGAGGGCTTTCAGGTGCAAAAAGAACGAAAAAATCGCACCCCCTCGTTCTGGAGATATGCCCAACCATGGGTGCCAGCTCATCAGTTCCTCCCCTCAGCACATCCAACTCCTGCCCAAACCTCTCCAATTCCTTCCACTAATGACCAGGGCCCAAATGCGAACTAGAAGAGAGCCCAGTAGAGTGGTAAAAGTCCCAGAAAGCTCAGAGGGAAGCAGAGTTGTTGTGTGTAGCCAAGACTCCACTATAGCCTCAGTGGCAGGCCACAGAGGCTGGATACACAAAAAAATGTAAAGAGTACTTGAGCTAGATGACCTTAAGATGCCCCAAGTGCGTATGACCCAGTTCTATAGCAAGAAAAGGCGACTACACAGGCGTAGGGACGGCGGTATAAGGTAAAAAGCTAAAGGAAGTGGCTGTGCTGGAAACTACCTAAATAAGGCCTGATTCCGTTACACCTCCCCATCATCAACTGATGTCCGCTGGAATGCAGACTCTGGGGCCTCTGCGCATATGACACCCCATTGCGAGTGGTTCACTAAAGACTACAAACTGTGGAGAGTTCCCATTTACCTCGCCGATCACACCGTCATCTATTCGATGGGTAAAGGGTCTATTCTTTTTCAACCTGAGGGAAAGGGGAAGAAGGGAGAAAATCTGCAGAGGATCCTTATCACAGACGTTCTTCACATACCTGCTCTCTCCAACAATTTACTCTCGGTCCTCACTCTGACTACCCGTCGCGGCTTCGAAGTGGTTTTACGTGGTTACAAGGTCTTCTTCAACCTCAACCGAGCACCTGTTTTCACTGCTACTGTTGACTCAACTACCACAGCATACTTGGATGGAAAGACGGTGTGCACACCAGTGCCTTTATCTGCTCATTCAGCTTTTCGCATCACTGTCATTGACCGGAACCTTATTCACCGTCGCATGTGCCATCTTGGTCGTGATCGTCTTGACCAGCTCATCCGCGAGGAGCTATCTGCTGACCTCACTCTGACATCATCATCACCTATGCCTGTACTATGTGAACCTTGCATCCATGGGAAGCAGCATCGCGTACCCTTTCCGAAAACTGCAGAACGCGCTACTGGCTTACAAGACCGCATATTCAGTGATGTTCATGGACCTATGCCTGTCGCAAGCCATGGGACTGGTCGCAAGTACTGGGTCACATTCATTGATGATGCATCGCGCTGGCTGGAGATATACGAGATGCTGAAAAAGAGTGACGTCTTCGAGGCTTTCAAGCTATTCAAAGCTCTTGTTGAACGCCAGACAGGTCGTAAGATCAGGTGTCTTCATGATGATGAGGGCGGTGAGTATAAACTAGCCGCTCTTCTCAAACTCTGTGCAGAAGAAGGCATTCGCGTTGAGTTTACCACTCGTGCCACTCCACAGCAGAATGGTGTTGCAGAACGGAGTAATCGAACTATCTCAGAGGCTATTACTTCGATGATCACTGAGGCCAAGCTCCCTGCTAGTTTCTGGAACCATGCGCTGAATGTCTTTCGTCATGTTCACAATCGCTGTCCGACTTCTGCGCTTCCTAAAGACAGTACTCCGTATGAAGCTTTCAAACATCGAAAACCTAGAATTGGCCATCTTCGTATTTTTGGATGTCGTGCATATGTCCTAATTGGCCGGGATAAACGTAAAAGCTTGCAGGGTCATACTCTAAAAGGGATTTTCATTGGGTATCCAGATAACTATGCTGGCTGGAAAGTCTACATTCCGAGCACAAAGAAGATTGTTATCTCTCGCGATGTCATCTTTGATGAATCAGATTTTCCTGGTCTCTCTTTGAAAGACTCTTCCAAATCCACCATTCCTAGTCCTGATGCCTTTCCAGATATGGAAGACTTTGAGCCTTACGACTCGGATGAACCATTTCTGGCTCCAGACGTCATGCCACTGCCACTAGATGTGCCCGAATTGGTGGGAGATGCACCAGAAGTGGTGGGAGTGATGCCCGATCCTGCTGGGGCAGTCGATCATGCACCTCCTGCACCATTTGCTCCAGTAGCAGCAATCGAACCACATCCTCAACGGACTCGCCGCTTGTGGAATCCGAATGATGCTTATTATGATGCGGTGCGCCGTCAGGCTGCAAAGGAATCTCCACTTGCACCGCCACCTCCACTCGTGCCTCCTCCACTTGCGCCTCCTCCACTTGCACCTCCTCCCCCACCAGTCGCACAACCACTCTGGGATGTTGACGTTGCTCCAGCTGATGTGCATGGAGAACAAGAGGTAGCATTCAGGCTGAACACTTCCTCTGATGAGGCACTCATGCTAGCTGGACGTGCTTTCGTTGAGCATGGCATTGATCTTGGTGGTTATGGTGCAATGTGTGCAAATCTTGCAGGCGAACACGCTTTCAAGGTTGGCGCTCATGATACCAATCCACGTACTTACCGTGAAGCCATGTCCAGCGACGATTCCACAGAATGGTACAAGGCAATGTCTGAGGAGATGAATGCACTCAAGGTCAATGGAACTTGGCGTGTTGTCTATCTCCCTGCTGGAAAGAAGGCCATTGGATCCCGCTGGGTTTTCAAGGTCAAACATCTTCCAGATGGTGCAGTTGACCGTTTCAAAGCACGAGTTGTAGCGCAGGGATTTAGCCAGCGCCCAGGGATTGACTTCGATGAAACTTTTGCACCTACTGCTCGGTGGAATGCAGTGCAGACCATTCTTGCTCTTGCTGCTATCGAGGACATGCATCTTGAGTCGGTGGATATTTCCTCTGCTTTCCTCAATGGTGTTGTGGATGCTGAGCTATATCTCCGCTTCCCTGATGGTTTTCCACAGGATGTTCCACCCAATACTGCACAGCTGCCTGGTGATGGTCCCCCAGTTGCTCTGCTTCATAAAGGCCTTTACGGTCTAAAGCAAAGCGCATATCTGTGGCATAAGAAGATGCATGAAGTCTTTCTACTGCTTGGATTCACCCGCATTACCTCTGATCCCTGTGTCTATGTCTACATCCGTGATGCTGTTCGGATTATCATCCCTGTTCACGTCGATGACATGACAATTGCCTCCAAGTCTAGACCAGCCATCATGAATGTAATTGGTGAGCTCCGCAAACATTTTAAACTTCGTCACCTTGGCCCTACCACTGGACTTCTTGGTGTGCGTGTCACCCATGATCGCCCCAATCGAAAGCTCTGCATTGACCAGCGTGCATATGCTGTCGAAGTTCTTTCCAGGTTTTCAATGCTTGATAGCAATGCCGTGACTACACCAATGGACCCTAATGTTAAGCTGAGCAAGACGCAGTGCCCACAGACCCCTGCAGAGGAAGAGGAGATGCATAAACTCCCATACATCCAGGCTACTGGTGCACTTCTTTATCTTGCGATGTGTACCCGCCCAGATATCGCTTTTACGGTGGGAGTACTTTGCCGTTTTAACTCCAACCCTGGCATGGCTCATTGGAAAGCCGTTAAGCATCTGCTTCGCTACATCCGTGGTACACTCGACTACCACATCGAATATTCTGCTGCTGCTGCTGCGCTTTCCCCTTCGTTCTTCCTTGCCTTCTCAGATGCAGACCATGGTGGAAACCTCGATAATGGCCGCTCTACCACAGGTACCTTGCTCACAGTGGCAGGTGGTGCTGTCAGTTGGGCTGCGCACCTTCAGAGCATTGTTGCACTGTCAACAACTGAAGCAGAGATGGTTGCAGGAAGTGAAACTGGTCGCGAGCTCTGCTGGCTTCGCAACTTCCTCTCAGACATTGGCACGCCACAAACGCAACCTTCACGACTCAACATGGATAATCAATCTGCAATATCCATGTCAAAGCATCCAGAGCATATGGGACGCCTGAAGCATCTTGATCGTCACTGGTTCTGGCTTCGCCAGGCGGTCTACGATGGCAAAATTGTGCCGGTATTTATTCCTACAAATGAAATGGCCGCCGACCTCCTCACCAAAGCTCTCCCGCGTGAAGCAGTTGACAAGTTTCGTCGGATGATGGGAATTATTGGAAATTTCTCTCGTGAGGAACTCCGGTGATGTCGTTAGGCACTTCATCAGGTGGGAGTGTTGAAGGTATGCTCGAGAGTGCTGGGTGCCACACCGGAGTTTGATATTTACAGTCACGTGTTCCTTTTTGTTATCTTTTCCATCGTTCCGTTCGTGTTCTCTAGCTACAATACTACAGACACTCACGGACCCCAGGTACGATACTCATGTATACTTCCCTAGCTACAATACTACAGACACTCACGGACCCCAGTCCTTTGTGTTTCTTATCTGTTTAGCTCACAGGTCCTGAGTCTCCGGTCCTCGTTTGCCGCTGCGCGTAACCTCGTTCAACAAGAGCGGCAAAAGTGCCTGAAACCACCGCGTCTCGCGGTCCCGAGATGCCTCTGACCTGCCTCTCGACGACCGCAACTTCACGATCATGCAGGCTCCTGCCGACAATGTTCTCACTCGCCGCCCATATGAAGAATCGGACCTCGAGTATGTGTATTACGCTTCCCCTACCCCATCCCTTGTTGTTTCTCACATAAAAGCCTGTATTCTCACCTGTTGGCAAATAGAAAACTTACAAAAGAGGGTCTTATCAAGCTCATCAAGGAACAGCCCCAACGCTGGCCCAAAAACCGACGCCTCAGCAAGAGGGTGAACAAAACCGAGCTACGAAGCATCCTCCTCCACCCGGCACACGGCTTTAGCACGGACAAGCCTCGGCCGCCACACAGCAGTGAACCCGCCGGTGGTTCAAGTACCGCTGCACCACCTGTTCATGCGCCGCAGGTTGTGCTCCCGTGGTCACCTCCAACCACTGCCGTTCCGCCTGGGGGAACCTTTAGTTCCACCACTGTGAGTACTGCCATCTATGCAAGTGTATCTCTTCAGTTTTCTGACGTGCCTTTTCAAGCAAGGTCTTCCTACTGCAAACGATTTTGGCTGGTCACGGTAATCCCAGTCCTTCCTTGGTTGGGTGTTCTCCTCCTGGTGTACTCAACAATTGTCAGCGAGTAAGTACAGCGATTCCTCGTTCCAGCTACTATTCGTTGAATGACGACCACCGCCACCTCTAGACCTTGCGCCTGTACATAGAAGACTATCGCTTCAACCTGGACGTGCCCATCCGAGGATCCGCCACAGTCACCGCCCCCGTCACCACCACAGTCACCGATGGTGCCACGAACTGTGGTCCCGGCGAGTGGCGAGTGGAGGCGCGAGCTGTACTTGAGAAGCTGCAAGGCAGCCGGGAGGAGATCCATGGCCATGGTACGTCTCATAGTATCTATCTGCCATGCATTTTTCCTGATATCATGCTTCTTTGGTTGCAAGGAATCGTCAAGATCGGCGTCCCCGACGATTTACGGCCCAATTTTATCACCCATTTTGTCCAGGCCCCAGTTCCAAAGCTGCTGCAAGCTCCAACGGACCCGACACACCTGATCGTGCCCACTGGCGATGTTTCCGCGTTGACACTGCGGGTCGACAAAGTAGAACACGAGAAGCCGGAAGACGTTGCACAAGGTGAGGTTTAGTCAATGAACAGTTCCATATCATCCCAAGTCCTGACGGTAGTACTGCTCTCAGGTTTTGAGGACTCAAATGACCCTGGCCGACTCCCCTTGGACTTCCGACCGCTGGACGAAGCTCGACGGCGTGGCGCCGCTGGTCCGGTTCGCGACTTTCAACAATCTAGCAAGGGACAACAACAGGTGCAGTCTGTCAAGGCAACTCATCAGCACACCGTCAATCTTGGCAGCATCACCTGGCACCTTCGGAATATTGTCTGCGCCCGTCCCGGCTATCCAGAGTTCAACGCCTCTCGCCGAGCATCCCTGCAGAACTCGGAAATCACTCGCACTTGGAGGTTTGCTGTCGAATTTAAAGATGATTTCTACTGTAAGGAGTCAAGCCTGGTATCCGATCAGCTGCCGGTATGTTCATTTTTTAAGTATCTTTCGAACGTGGACTTCCTGTTGACTGACACGTCACATGTGAACTTCACAGCTGACAAGGATAAAAAAGTGGTCTATCCTCCTTGCGCTCGGAGTTGAGGCTACATGGTTCAGTGATGCGGAAGACGGTGATCGGCTTGTGAGGATGTATGGAGCAGGAGGAGTACGTGAGGCGCCAGATGTTGTGCACAAGATCGCGTGCATTCAAAAGGTTCCCCGCAGCGGCGGGCGTGGAAGGCTTCTGAAATTCCTGCGAGATTGGGAGGCAAGTCAGTCCGCTCACTCACTTTCCACTCCCATCACATCTTGACTACTTGTTCAAACACTTCTGCTCTCGAGTTTCTGACTTATATAGTATGTACTTTATTCATCCATCTTCTTTAAGTTCCTCCTTGTATTATTAGGCACTTCTCTAGATAGTTCCCAGCCTTCTGTACAATACATGTGTACTAGCATCTATCTAAAGAAAGGTTTGAAATGAAGTTGGACTTAGTGCTGCTTGAACACAGAGCAGGACGAAGCAAGGACGAAGGATCCTGAGAAGTCAGGTGACCTGAACTTTCATTTTCAAGATGACTCCTGCACTGCGGGGGGTCAACCACTAAGCTCTAAAAGCTACCTTTATAAGTCTTACTATTCCATATCTACCTTATGAGCACAAGAACTGGAGCACACCTATCATATTTATCATCTAGGACAGCAATCTTCACTTGGACGATGGTCATAGCAAACAGTTGTCAACAACGCGTCGTCTTATCAAGATCACACTCCGAGTACTATCTCAAGACTTATCATGCTCGACTCAAACCACTCCAAATCACAGGTTGATAAAATAATTGTAGAAGGAAAGTAAGTTACAGTTAATACATATGTGTGTTTGTCATAGACAAATGTCAAGAATACAATTAAGAAAGACCTCAGCTTAGAGTAAAGTTCAAGACGTGAACATGTTTGCCGCTTCTAGGATCTCCTTTATGAGCTGACCATCCGACTTCTGTAGCCGATCTATGAAAGCTCGGGTTGTCTTCAAATGTGGAACGGATGGTGTTGGAATCGGATATTGCGCTTTTAGAAAGCGCAACGCGAGCTCGCTGTTCCAGTTCGGCTTTGCGGAGAGTGAGTCGATGAGTGTAATGATCTTCTTGCGTCGCGAGGTTTCTGTGCGGGCTGCACCACTCCCTCGCCACCGCGCGCTCCACCCGGAATTCAGCTCACTGACTGAGAGATAACCGTTCATCCCGAACGCATACTCCTTCCAGATCTCCTCAATTGTTGGACTCGCATTCTTCTCCTCAGGCTTCCAGTAGAAGTAGATCGGCCGCCATTCATCACCCAGAGCTTCACTTGATGATCGGATCCATTGAAACTGGTGCTTAGACATCCGGTCCATGCTGAACTTTGATTCGAGAACTTCGATACATGCAAGCTGTTTGTCGTGTTCAGTGGTATCCGCTGATAGTGGAAATGTGGTGGTGGGATATTCCTTCCCGGAAAGGCTGATGGTCACGGAGGATACCATCGGTGGATCTGTGGGTGGTGGCATGGAAGCAGCTGTTGACGCGCCCATGAATGACGCGGCATGAGCTGCAGAGATAGTAGGTGGACTTGGAGTGGCTCGAGAAGTACTTGCATAAGCGATGGGATTCTCTGTGAGCCTTGGATGGCCTAGGTATTAATTGAGAATGTAATATGATGAGCAGTAGTCTGGTAATAATACCTGTCAATGCAGTCACGGCTTTACGTCGCTGTGAATTTGAGCCCATGGCATATGCACGAAGCGTCAGGTCTATCGCCTCAAGCTGGTTGGCAAATCGTGAGGTTTCTTGTCGAAATTCCACTCGGAGTTGCTCTTGTTGCAGGTGGCCAGATGTGACGATCCCTCGAAGTGAACCAGCGAGTGTCTCTGGAAGTGCGGCGAGCTGGTTTCGAGCCTCCTCCTCTGCGTTCTGAATGGACGCGATAGCAGTAGAAGCGAAGTTGATAAATGCAGGAGTGTTGAAGGGCGCACGGTGAAAAAGAGGACAACCAGGATATTTCTGGGACAGTACCGCCGCATCTTGGAGAATGACTGGCCGAAGTCGCTGAAGAAGGGCTAGAAAGTGCACCAGGGTGACATCCCCAGCTTTTGGAATCCCTAATGAGTCGCATCGCCGTTTGAGCGCCACTTGTTCTTCCTCAACCCAAGGAAAGATTGAGTTACAAAGGTGTGTTGGAGGTTCTGGTAAGTTTGTCAACAATCAAACATGAGAAACGGGAGAAAGAAACTACGTACGAAGAACATCTCGTGCAACAAAGAAGGACTCTTGCTTTCGTCCATTGAAAGATGCTGCTGCGAGCATGGCGTCGACCGGCAGGACACGATCATAGCAGGCGCCGAAAGCTCCCTCTCCTTTTTTCCAGTTTCCTAGTGCCTTGGTATCCTCGGAAGTTGCGCGGCGCTCATGAGCAGTCATTGCGGCATAAGGACGCCCCGCATGTGTGACCTTCTTGATCAAGATCTCGTTCTTGAGGTGCATCAAGTTCACGCGCTTCCGATGATCTGAATGGATTAAGAAGTTAGGCAAAGAACATTGATGCAGTGTTGAATAACTTACTCTCATATGTCATCTCAGTCATGTCCCCACCCGACCCGGGGAACAAAAACATCCTGTACCACTCACGGTAGCCAATCACACCACGACCGCGGGGTCAGAATAGTCTGATGCAAAACTAGGCCGCTCCTTCTCCAAGATGTGATACGAGCTAAATAAATAAAAGCCGAGCGCGCCAATGGGGCAAAGCTCAGGCTTTCGATGGCGAACAGCGGCTTGCTCATCAATCCGACCAGTGACATTTGTCTTGCCCTGATTAGAGAGTAGTACTAAGGCCTGAATCACAAAGAGTTATCAATCAACGAGTAGCAGAAAAGGAGATTGGACAAACCATAGCCTTCACATCAAGCCCAATGTCCACCATGGGAATATCATGAATTGCCATATCAGACAAGAGAAGAGATCGTATATTGTTACCGCGATATGCTGTAGTTGCGGAAATAAGGAGCATTGTACGATCGCGGATGCCAATATGAACTTGTTGTTGTGTTCCGCGTGCCGATTGAAGGCACCACATCGAGCCTTGCAATAAGTCGTCTTCCTCGTAGGTATCTATGGAAATGATAAGATACATAAGATACAATTGTAGGCATAGAAATGTACCTGATGTTACTCCTTGGGCTTTCAGTTCTTGGGATTCTGCGAGGTGCTCAGGTTCTTTGGCAAATGCACTCCGTTCATACGTTGTGATTCGTTCATCGTCGCGCAGTGACTTCTGGGCCTCTGGGTTGTCCTTGTACCATGCATCGCTTCCTTTGTGATGGTATCGGTAGTTTTCAAGAGCACTGATGCACTGCTTGATAGACTGGGGTGCGAGACGGGTCCCGGTCAAGCCCTGCCCACTGGAGGTCTGCTGAAAGATCATAGAGACACATTAGCATATTGTCCGAGAGATGTCTTTAGAGGACTCACCTTTTCCCGTGTTGTTTCGTGCTGCAGAAAGGCGGCGACCTTCGTTGCAGTGATCGGGTGTGCGGGAACCATTCTCCACTGTGGATTCTTTTGTTGCCGGACCATCTGATCAGCGAGCATGAATTTCTCATAGTTCTTGATGTGCCTGGAATATGCATTCTCGGTCCCTTTGCCGGCCGTCATCTCTTCGCGCAAGGCAAGGCGATTGGCGTGAGTTTCGTTGACCATCGCGGAAATCGAGTCTTCAATGTCTGCTGCATCAAAGTGCACTATTTTCAGCTCCGCAGATTCGTCTTCAACATCCTCGAAGACATAAAGGTCCGAACGAGCAGATATGTCGGCAGGTAACTGGGCCTGACTTGCATTGATGGGTGGAGGTGTAGTTGGAACCGTTGAAATGCTGGAGGCAACGCACTGCCGCTTGGAGAGGATCGGAGATGGTGGGTAGCCAGCAATCACATCATGGCGTCGTTTTTCAGGTGAAGAAACCATTCTGCAAAGAAAAAAATTGGTGGGGAGTGGCATTATGAAGAAACATTGAGCACACCTTAAGAATGTTTTGAGTTGACGAAGGACAATGGGTGGCCACCAAGACTTGGGCCACAAGGCGTATCCACACGGTGTTCTGGCCAGTTCACGTCACAAATAATGGGTTATGCGAGTAGGTTAGAAATTGTGTATTGCTTCTTGCATAAGTTGGAGGATCGTAGTACTGTATTATTGATCGTGTTGTAGATGTCGTAACAAAACCAATTAGAAGGAAGAGGATAGTAGGATTAGAGAGGATGCTATGTTGGCCACACAGAGTTAAGGTCCAGAGGACAATAGACATGACCAAGTGGCCGCATGTCGCGTTGAAGCGCGCACTGGGGCGCGACGCGCAAAGCAAAATGATCGTGGTACCGGTCCGGGTTATCTAATCTGGGCGCTTACCGCATTTGGTCAGTTTCCCCGGGTGAGGGTACTGGGACTGGTAACGTTTCCAGCCATTGTTCGGTGCGTCACCAGCAACGTTACCAGGCATAACGGACAGTACATGATACACTCTATATATCAGTCCTTCTCGTCCATCCATCTCTGTCCAAAGAGTCAGACGTCCAGCTCTCGTGTGAGCCCATATACCCAGTGAGTAACTTTGCTCTATACTTTTAGTATTTTCGTTCACCGAGCAAATGGGACTTCATTGTCATACAGGACGATACTGCCTAAAAATGATGTCGACCGACAGGGACGCACGGCTCCGCCACCGGATCGAATTCGAAGCAGGAGCCGCAAACAGCATCATATTATCAGACAACGAAGCAGAGTTCGCGAAAGAGATGTTACAAAAGGCTGAAAGCGCCTTGGACACCCTTGATGGCCAACTCGACACGCTCTGGCCCGAACATAAAGAGGAATATGAGGTGATGGAACATCAATGTAAACAGGCTGCTGCACGAGTGGAGAGACTTTCCATCGCGCTGGCACCTCATAAACGCCTTCCGACAGAACTGCTCTCCTACATCTTCGCCCTCAGCGCAGGTGATTCATCGCTTAGTCTTCCCCCGAGACGCACTGATATGGCCCTTGGTTCGCCATGGGTGCTGCGCAAAGTCTGTTCAAGGTGGCGGTTGGTGGCGCTCAGTGAGCGTAGCCTCTGGAATTTCCTTTCGATGGACATAGCCACCGACGATTCGTACTCCGAGAAGACGCAACTCTTGGACCTGAAAGTAATCGAACGTCTTCTCCCCATCATACTCCCAAAAATCGGGTCGTTTTCTCTGTATTTATGCGTGAATGGAGTTAGCCTTTGATGCGGTTATCGCCCCCTACGCAGACCGAATTACAGACCTCTATCTGGATCTTCCTGGTTCCTCATATTCGACATTTTTCGCGATGCTACCGAATCAGTTTACTTCCCTGAAGAACCTTGATCTCGAATTGCTGGATTCTTTTCCTGCCGGGGCATCTCCCATACCTGATCTACCTCCCAGTATGCGCCATCTCTCCGTCGCGGGGGACTCCAGCCCCCTTTTGTCTCTTCGCTCGCCTAAAGTTAATTTGGGACACCTGACCGATCTGGATATCAGTCAAATAGGCGTGCAGTTTCCCGACCTCTCTCCCGTCCTCAAACGCTGCACAAACCTTAAAACGTGTCATGTCTCGGTATTCGGGGACAGAGGCATCGATGCCATCACGCTCCCGTTCCTGCAGTGTCTGATGATTTCATTGGACAGCGGCAAGATTTTCGATGACTTCGCCCTTCCGTCGCTCAAAGAGCTACATGTGTCTTACGACGAAGAGTTTCCCGGTGTAGAATTAGCGTCTATGTTGCGCCGGTCAGCATGCCTACTGGATATCTTTAGCTGGGATCACCCGCCATCCCCGATGGTAGCACAAGTTGATGCCGCTGCATTATCTGGAGTTTTCGCTGCTTGCCCATCAATCACGGACGTCGCTGGCCGAAACGTTGTTGTGCCGAGAGCGGTACTGGATAGGATCAAGAATAGGGAGTTGTTGCCTAAACTCGAGATACTGGAGTGTCGAGTGGATGGGGAAACAGTGAGGCCTTTTGTGGACGCGATTATGAGCCGAGCACAAGGAGAGATTCGTCGTCCGATTAGTGGAACCACTCCGTCTGGATTCCGCGCCGCCATTGGATGTTACCCGCAGGACCTGCAGATCCCCAACGATTTGCAGGATTTTATTGTGAAAGTTGAGCCCCTTGAAGTGTTGCTCGAAAGAGTTCTTCGCTTGATACCATCTTAAATTTCTTGATTTCTTGTTTAGCGTTAGTTGTCACTCGTCAGCTTTGATACCCTATCGGACCATTCCATTTCCCACCTCATCTATCTTAAAGGCCCCATCTTTCCGTTCGCCCGCGCCCCCCACTGTCACACGAGAATCACTACATGTATAACCCAGTCCTTCCCAACCTCCTCCCTTCAAGCATGTTCATGCAGCTGAAGAGCGTCTGAGAGACGCGATCCTTTTCCATTATCGTTGACTCCGTGTGGCTCGACTGGAAACACTGACGTTCTTCAGTTCAAGGCAGTCAGGACCACCTTTCACGACCTCCAGAAGCGTCCTCAATTTCATTTCTTCCTTCTCCAACCTGGTGCTGGTCCGACCGGTTTCTTGCGCTCTGTGGCCTCGGCGTTTCGCCCCCAGCCAGCCAGGTGTTTCGAAGGAAGCTTGAAGGGGAATCTCAGGAGGGCGGGTGAAAGCTCGAGCTGTGTTGTCGAGTAGGAAAGCATGATCGGTCGGGACTTGCGAGCATGTCATCGCGCATGGCGACGAAGCAACTTTGATCACTCTTCGGCCCTCACAGCCGAACGATACACTTCATCCCCAATTCTGCGCACATGTCCCATGGATCAGGAAGTCTCTTACATCTGACACTCACGTGCGGGGTAGAACTCCGGAGTAGGACATACGTCCCTTATGTTTGGGTTGGACATCGCCGTGGATGGGGTCCAAATGCTTGAGTACTTGGTCAAACAAAACGACGCATCATAATTGCAAGTTCTTACGCATGCGATAAGGTAGGTGCAGATAAATCAACCCGACGCTGCATACTTCGACTGTCAACATCGGACTTTGACCGTGCGCGCACTGTTGGAGGTTTTTTTCAGACGATCGTGCTGTTGGGAGTTGAGGTCAACTCAAGAAGATTTGACTAACGGTCAAGGCTACGTACTCTGCACTATGGCACCAAACTAGCATTCTCTTCGAACTATCGGCCTTGGATTTGTCGAAAATTTCGGTCGAGTGGACCGCAATAATACGCAAAGAGACTTGGCTCTTGCTTGGTGCCTGGAGAAACACCGCCAGTCCATAGTCTGTTGTCAACTTTACTGGTTTGAGTGGCGTTGAAGCACATACTTCGGTTTACATCTCCGTATTTCTGACGCATTCAGTCGACGGGTAGCGGGGAGGAAACCTTGGCGCTGTTGTGTTGAAACAGGGATGTCGGCGAAGTCGCCCGGCATAGTAATGGTCAGGTTCCAGCATATAAAAGGAAGAGGGAAAGTGAACACTTTCCCTCAGAAAGCTGGTCTTCCTCACCCACTTCACGAACCGCACTGTCTTCGACAACTCTTCCTCATCCTCCATTCACGAACCACGATGCACTTCCGCACCATTGTCGCTCTTTTCACCCTCGCCGCACCCGCCTTCGCCTTCCCTCAAGCGCAATCTTTCTACACTCGTGACCTCAGCACCACGAACGCTGGAACCATCACCGCTAGAGACCTTGCCTTCGCTTTGCTCGACGAGCTTGAGGCACGGGCCCACAGCGACCTTGATCTCGAGGCACGGACTGGTGGGACCGCGACAAAAGCAAAGAATCCAAAGACTTTGGCTGAAATAGAAAAGAAACTTGCTCCCCTCAGGGACAACATTAAGGATTACGAGAGGCGTATCGCCGCCATGGAGAAAGGAACAACTCAAGCTGCTCTGAAGAAGGATGCATCATACACGGACCTCAAGGCAAACCTAGCCAAGCTCTATACACAGCGCACACAGTTGACAAGCCAGCATGGTGCGTATTTCAATTACTGTACTCGCGTCATCCTCGTTGACACCAATAATTTTTGCAGTTGGGTGATGACCGACTGGGGTATGGTTTGTGAGCTTGAGGAAGAGGAGGGGGGACCATCATTACGATTCCGGGGTGCTGCGGAATTAACTCCCTTTAGTTCGACGTCTAAAGTTCGAAGCATGTAGTCAAATCGAGAGTTTGCAGTCGTGAAGTCCATGGCATGTGCTGTTGATCAGGAAGACCGTGTATATTGCGTCGATCAAGTCGTCCTCGACGAGTGACCTGTTGTGCTTATGGCTCGGGAGGAGCCCGCCTCCCGAGCGTGGTCTTTCTCGCCGCCGTCCGACATGGTAGCAGCGGTTTCTATCCATTGGCATGATAGACGTTCAGTGGAATTGATACAGACCAAAGCGGCGGCGGCGGCTATGGTGGTGACATATACTGCGGAATGTCGGTGAGCAGCCAGTGTGCCATGTACAAAACATAGAATTACCGTGACTGGTATACTTGCTCGTTATCCGCACAATGTAAGGAGCCCAACTTTCATCGTGCATCGGTTCAAAGGTGGCACGATTTGAATGTGTTATGCACAATTGGTCGTGTGTCAAAGCGAAAGTCTAAAGCATCCCTACATCGGCCAAACAATGTTCACTTCAGTTGGCGATGTGAGTACTAACCCTAAACGTACCTGACATTGATACGAACGATCGGCGGGAGAGCGAGCCCATATGTGAGCTGCAGGGATCCGAATTCTCGAAGGACCTTACACGTGAGGCGGCCACACGAGGACCGTAGTTGAGGATACCATGTAATAAGAGCAGCGAGTTGTGATCTGACTGAAAGGTAAGGATTTGCGGTAGACGAACAATGGACATAGATGTAACAGCGTTGTTTACTGAGAGATATAGATGTCTTTTCCTCGTCGCAAGGGATGGAACGACAGCCCATGTGATGGTATGTACATGTTTAATCATCAAGAATGCCACACGCAATGCGGGGTATATGCACAGGAAGTAGAAGTCAAGAATAGGCACACATATTGGGAGAATCTCAGCTGTGATGCAAGTTAGAAAAGCAGGCGAAGTTACTCAGAACTTGGGCCAAGAGACTTACAGGTCTGGGGGAGCAATGTGCTAGCGAATGGAGTATCGGTCCGAATGAACGCTCGCTCGACTTGCGCTCCATTCAACAAGCTCTCGGTGTTGACCTATATCAAGAACACCGGTGGTGATGTTTACAGTTCTGGAGGTACCTTTTCGGCCAACAGGAGTCTGCGAAAACGCGAAATATCGCGAATCAAACATTCCACCAAGGAGCCACTGCGAACCAAAGTGTTCTGACCTTCCAGCGACGATGACCTGGGCCAGGTGAGAAGGTCTTGCTGAGACATGTTGTTCATGTTTCTCGGTCGATGAGGAAAAAGTGTCATTGAGTCGTGGCGGAGATGTTGAGCTCATCGTTGAGCATGGCAACGGGGCACCTTGATCGCTGTTCGGCAATGGCCGAAACTTCTTACCTTGTCCTCTCATGCAGTTACGAGTCCTTATGTTTACATAATGACTCGTTCTTTTACTCCGCCATACCGCCAAAATTTTTAAAATCTGTCCCGAATTGCTTTGATCCGTGGGAACTGCTTAGTCATTGACTTTTTCAATGCTTTTTGAAGTCTTTTTGTCGTTTTGTAGTGTCTGTTGTCTGTTTTGTGACACGGTTCACTTATTGTGTTTCGTTCGCTTCAAACTTTGTTGACCGCTTTGTCGTTTTTGAAGTGTTTGTTGTCTCTTTGGTAAGCGGCTTCGCTGATTTTGTTGGCTTCCATTCAAATTAGGTTGACTGCTTCAAATTTTATTGACCGTTGTGAACAATGTATGTATTGGTAGTCATCTCGATATTGTGGTTACTGGGTGTCTGTGAATTTACCAAAGTCCATGTTTCTGTTTTTACATCGAGCTCCGATTCCCCACATCATCTTGCTTGGCTCTGTCCTTTTCTTTGCTGCATATCGGATCTCACCCATAGTTCTGTCGGTTTTGTTGAAGTCGAAGAAAAGACAATGATTGTCGTCGGTTGTCCTGATAGTCTGAGGGCAAGAGGGGTCTACCATGCATACGTGATCGTTGAATTCCTCCCATTCCGCCAATGTGTCCGCAATCTGCACACCTCGCTCCGCATACTTCTCCCTCCACCACCTGAATCTGAGTTGCCGTTCGTTCACCTCCAAATTTATTATCCCTCTCTTGGCCAACGTCATCTGAGGGTAACCACAGAAAACACCGTATGCTGATACAAAGTTCATGAGAACGGTTGATGAAAATTCGAACACGGGCTGGATAGCACTTTCTCCGCTGGTCACGATGACATTGATACTTTTGTGTACACCTTTTTTGAGCCAATACATGGAGTGAAGGCTGCTGACAGTGTCATAGGAGTGTAGGTCGCCGGAGTCCAGATGCTCGTATATTTTGAAGTTATACTGGTTGCGAAGGGACACCAGGAGGCGGTTGCGATATTTTAGCGGAACGTATATGTCGAGGTCGCCGGCGTCGTAAAGGTAGGGGTGAAAGCACAACAGCGCGGTGGATCCAGATATGACGCTGCGAGTTCTCTTGAGTGTCTCCATGAAGTCGTCTGCCGCATTGACCGTACTTTCTACAAGACGCCGAACGTTCCGATACATGTGGTCGCCCAACGCGAGCTTGAACACTTTGCTGTGATTTGTCAGATGAACAAAGGCCACCGTATCGGCATGCGGGCTGTCTCTAAGTTTGTCCATCGTGGTGCTCATGGGAGGAAGTCTGACCCCTTCTGAATTTTGGTGTTATCCACATGAGTTTATTGTTCTGTATTCAGTGATTTCAGGTGCTCACCTTCGATTTTCCTGTGGATAATGTCTGAAGTGATATCTTTGTAGTCTTCGGCCCATTCGTTAAATTCGGCTTCGAGGTATTCGTGTACCGCGAGATACAAGGTGGTGTGTGTGGCCCTGACACAATAAATGTCCATTGTGTCCAGTTCTTTCAGTATGCGCTCTACGACAGACTGGTCCAGGCGGCACAGTGTCAAACACATGTCTGTAATAAGGTGTCTTCTTGGATTAGCACCAGGGTCTGAAAGATTTTGTTTCACATACGGTATTGTCTGTCGTTCTTGGCTCTTCTGGTGAGGAGTTGCTGTTGTGATGCTAGCAGCGTCTCTGGATTTGATTATCGTCACATATTATACGTTTTTGCCTTTCCCCTTGCGCTTCCCGGGAATTTCAGGCCTTGATTTCTGTTTTGGGCACGCGATCTGGTCACTTGATCGTTTCGATCGGAGTTGAAATGCCAGCGATGGAGTATGCTCGACAGGCGTCTGAACTACGTCATTTATTTGCACTTGTTTAAAGGTAGTGTTCCTGTGTTATTCGGCTTCATTTACCCTCCGGCGCCTGCTCTCTCCCTCTTCCTGCCTACTTTCTTATCATCCACTGTCGTGCGTTTTCTCTTGGCTGTTTCTTGGCTCACATATCAAATACGCTTTGCGGCAGTATCTGGTGCTGCCACCGCTTCGTGTTTTCAGTCATAGGTAGCAGGTGTTTTCCGGATCCCATTGTGCGTGCCTTCTTGCTTTGCTGCTTTGACGATCAAGTTTCATGTTTACTTCTGGCATAGCTCGTTATTTCGGCCATGATCTTCGATCCCGCCGATCGTGCACCATCTCCGGTCAGATTGTTGCTGCTTGTCTGGTTGACTGCACATCATCTTGTACCCTCGCTTCCTTCGGCCGCCGCGTGCTTCGATTCTGGTCATGCTGGGTTACGATTGCTGGTGGCAAATAGATTCTGACCATGCCGTGCTCGGACGTAATTCACGTATGGTTCCTCTGTCGACTTTGTGGTGTAGTCATTTGGACACGCTTCCTGCACCTCGCTGCGATGGTTATTGGGGTATTCATGAATACTCCTTGGTTCCACAGCCCTATGACCATGCACATCCCTATCTTTCCTGGATGCCTCTAACCGATCAAGAGCATTTAGGACTGCCATCTTTCATATCTTCTTTTCAATTTCGTGAAGCTCCTTCACAATCAGACGTTTACTTCGAACGTCGGTCGGAATGGCCTCATCGTGGGACTTTTGTGTCTTGGGTCAATGATCAATTCCGAGCAGAGCTATTCGAGTACCAGGCCTGCCTCCAGGCCTTGGTTTTGCTAGAGGAGGCCCATGACAAGAAACGCCGTTCCCTTAGGTATTCCCATCTCCCTCCAGCTGATAATCCTTTTCCCGACCGCTCCCATATTATCCCACCTGTGGTTGCATTGCAACGTGCTTTCTCAAGCGTGGTCTCACTAGGCTTTTGTTATCTGCTCTTCCGCGACGTTGTGGAGTATATTTCAATGTTGAAGCGATCAGTGGCTGAAATCCAGGGTTACATATTGTGGCATAAAGATCTTCCTGCCTGGTATGACACTTCTGTCAATGTACCACCTTTGCAAGCTGTGCGAGGAGCGATTGCCTCTACCGTGGATGAATTTTCTTTCTTATCCCGGTTGGGCATGCCTGCATGGTTGGTCGTCGAAGCATCTGTCAGCTCATTAGATCCTACCAAACGTGTCTCATTGGAGCAACCGCGAAGCGATTTTGTTATTTGGAATCCTTCTGGTCGGGTTGACTATTCTCCCGACCAGCTTCTTCACAACAAACCTCTTTTGTATTATCCCCCCTCTGTCAGCGCCGGCGCTTCTTTTGAACTCACTGCTAGAGGATATTCTCCCCGGGTCGATTCTTATCGATGTGATAAACTTGCTGCTCGCAACCTTCTTACTATGGCTAGCAATGACAGTGAGTTCTGTAGTTATCCGTGTTTGTATTTATTTTAATTTATCTTCGTGGGTTTTAGCGAAAGTCCATCGTGACTCTGAAACAACCGCTAAGCTATGATCAATCAGTGCCTTGGTGTGGTCTGAAATTTCAGCCATGCTTGATCGATATGGTTCGTACCTTGCTCATTGTTTTTTTCTATTTTAATCTTAGTATTGTCTGATTCACAGATGCGAACGTTCAGAAGATGCCCTATGATGATGTTTCCTCTCCTGTTGCACAGAAAAATCGTGTTTCCGACCCTCCAAAGTGGCTTCGTCAATATGACGATGCGTGTTCCGCTTTTCAGAAATGTAGCTGGTCTCCTTCTTTATGTTCCGACTGGAAGATGGTTGTGGACGGTACTCAGCATCTATCCATCGGAGCCTATAGGCTGTCTCCGAAGAGATCTGATCTGCTCTTGTTCTCTGTGCCTCCCCCTCATCTTTTTCTCAATGTGCAGAGTGCGGATAAACTTAATAACATGTTCTTTATCTGGTCATGCATCCGTTGGCTGTGGCTTGGAGCACTCTATCAACAGGGATTGCAATCATCATTTTTCTGCATCACTATACAACGATGGTGTGACATCTTGGGAGGTGTTTATTGGAAATCTCAAATTCCGATTGCAGGCTCCAAATTCAATCCGGCTGTCGACCCCGCTTATGACGTTCGTCGTTTCTGGACCTATGGCGATCCATTGTTGTTTGGTTCTTCCTCGATGATCGAACATGACATCTCCCCCTTTCTATCAGATGGGTCTACCCGTTTGTCTCCTCACAACTTCTCCAATGACAACCTAAAGCGTCTGTTATTGTGGAATTTGTCACTTGTGCAGCTGCAGGTGCAGCTTGATCAGGCAGATGAAATTCTAGTTTCACATCTTGATCCAGTCGCTCTTGAGATTCGTCGTGCCTGATGATCTGACATTTTTCATCCGCTGGGATGGGCCTTGACAGCGTGGGTGCCTCCTTGGGAGCAAGCATACGATGCTCCTCGAATGAAGTGGGTAGGACGGCTATTTGCTGTTGTTCGACTTTGGCCTTCCATCAACCGTTGTTGTTGGTATTTTGATAACATTCGTTCTGATTTTCCCACATTCGATTGGAGAGCCTTGGACAATGTCGCTGTTTCTGCATTCTTCAAAGGCCCATTCTCTCCGAATGTTGTGCGTCGGATTGAAGATGACCTTATTCCTGCATATTGTCAAGGCATTTTTGATGCGCTAGGCATTCTTCCTGGAGTTCCCATAAAGAAGCCTGATATTGGCGAATACACTGCTTCATATCTATCTATTTAGCATTGTACTAGTCTATCCGCATTTTCGACAACTTTCCACCTGTTTCTTCGATTTCGTCTTCTTCAGTATAAAGTGCCTTGCGTTTGATAGTTTTGAAGACCTTGTTGACATGAATGCCTCCTTGTATACGTGAAAGTGTCGCAGCCTAAATAGTATGTTAGCCATTGTTTCCTACTTCGTGAGCATGTTACTGACATCGCGATGACTTTGGTCGAGCAAGGTAATTGCTCGAAGTATGTTCATGAGCTTGAAAAATCCATCTTTGATCGGAATGCAGACAAAAGATATCTGAACCTCCACGATGTCACCAATTCGTATTTTGCTAGGATCAATGTTGATGTATCTGTTACAGAGTTGATTGGATTGAGAGCCGTCACCGGTAAAAGTTAGCACTTACCTAACTTTGTTGGTGTCGACATTAACTGACATTCCCATGTATTCCACCTTGTTTTCAGCGCTATGTACGAAACCTTCCCCCTGCATAGTCGCTAGCATGCCATTTGGATTGACCATAGGACCAAAGTCTACAGGTTGATCCTGGGGTGCGTTTTGTGTATCAGTGAAGTATCTATTATGGCAGTCAATCGCGTCCATTCCTTGATAGCAGGCAGGCTGCCATGCCACAAGCTTTCCTTCTAAAAAGTTGTTTGCGAACAACACATAAAGTTTGCCCATGGTACGTAGCCCTGCCTGGAAGGATCCATTATCGAAACCTGTCAATGTAACAGCTTGGCGCAGTTGACGGCGCTGCCTTTCATTTGTATATTTTTTTCTATGATTTCGTCAATCGCGGACAGAGGTTCTGATAATGAGCACACTTACTCGCCAATGGGCAATGGAGGAAGTTGCTTGTTGCATATAATTCCTTGAAATCGAACAACACTTTCCTCCATCTCCGTGATGGTATTGCTAGGCTGAGCCAAATGCCACGACTTTGGATAATTGAATTCTGTGACATGAAAGTCATCGACCTGTCTCGTATCAGTGTTAGTAGTCTTCATTTTATCGCATACAAACGCACGTTCATGTTAGACAGCTGAATAGCATGTCCTGACTTTGCCGTCATTTGAATCCGGTCGTTCGAAATGTCTTGAAGTTTCGCCGCTGGGATATTTATCAGTCGGTATGTACTTCGGAAAACATATCTTTCACACTGGCACTTTGGATGTCGTAATGGCTGTCCATCTTCAATTGTCGCAATTGTCGTAGGGTGAGATAAAGAGTTGTTCGATTCTCAGTTTTGAATTTCTTGTTTTCGGAATCTATTGCAGCCGTCTTGGTTCCTGAGTCCCTTGAATTGGGATCTGATGGCATCTGCATGCATCTTAGGCTCATCTTTAGTTCATATTGTAAATATATTTATCACTTGTTTGCCATTGTTATTTGGTTTTCGCTTGAGATTCGTATATTAGGCAGTATACATGGTTCGGTTTTATTCAGCACCTTGTCTTTTGCGCTCTTCTCTGATTCTATTGAATTTCTACTCGCTATGCCTCCTACCTCTTCCAAATCCAAATCTCGGAGCAAACCATCTCCTACACTTTCTTTCGATGATGATGGGGCATTGTCAGAATCGTAAGTGTATTTATTTCATGTTACAGTGTAGGCCTTTACAGACCTTTTTAGGTTTGAGGAACTTTCTGATTCTGAAATGTGTGTCCTTCTTTTTTTGTCGCTATAAAATCGCTCATCCCACTTCAGTCACCCCTTTTGAGGCCTTCTCTTAGAAGTATCAATTCCATGAAAAGTAGCTTCTAAGAGCCTCATGTACCGGGCATGTCTGGCAGTTCTGCCCAGCTTTGGTAGGTCATGGTAGCCAGGTATACCGACTTATTTTTGGCAGTCTGCCAATGGTTCGTCTGCCACTTAGGCACTTGTGCCAGGCATTTGGTACACCAGTTCTTGTGGTATGTCTGCCAGCAGTTTGTCACTGTCACTAGGTGTCTGGGGTCCTTTCATAAAAAAAAAATCTTCTAGCAGCATTGTATGAATAGTATCTATCTGAAATGTCCTTTGTATTCTTATTAGTTTGCAATATATTTCACAGTACACTATTATGACTATTAGGATGCATTCTGAATTTTAAGCATAGTTAGTGCCACCATTAGGCAGTATGAAGCTGAATAGATATTGAAAATGAATACAAAGGTTCAAGGTATTAGCATTGAAATAAGTGCCTCAAATATAAAATTTGAGAATTGAACTGTTTGAATATTAATTGAATGAAGAGCAAGTCAAGAATAGAGTGAGCGATGAGATTGAAAATAGTGCAAAAGTATAAAAGTATCAGATGCTAGGCTTCTCAGCACTCCTGACATTTACAAAGTCCTCTCATCACCAATGAAAAGATTTTGCATCAGATAGACCAGGTCATCAACTTGGCCATCTGACTTTGACTTAATCGGTCAAAGTCTGTTTGATATCCAGATCACAATTTACCCAGCAGTCACTCTGCTTCATCTTTACAGCCTCACCAATGTTCTCTGTCTCTGTTCTGAATTCTGGCCCACTTTACACTACTATTTTCTTCAATATATACTCTAAATCCACCTGATCTTAGTATTTGATGGGGTTTGACAGTTGAATATAGTGGGATCAAAGATTGTGAATTTCTTATAGACACCATCCTCATCTGAGAAAGTAAAGCAAAAGTCAATTTTAAGCTAGAGAATGATTCGCACAAGTCTGCAAGCATACCTTAAGGAAAATGTAGGAGAACGATGCCTCCATTATTGCTTGTCTTCCTACTAAAATCTATGCCTGGTACATGTGCCATGCAATGCTGTCACATCTGCCATGCAAGGCACATGTACCAACATGCGGTACATGTGCTATTATTATATGGTACATGTACCAATATATGTCATGTGTACCAACATATGGTACATGTACTATTATTATACGGTACATGTCCCATGCATTTATGTCACGTCTGCCGGTGCATGGTACCTGTACCATTAGAAATACAGTATATATACCATCATGCGGTAGATGTGCCATTATATGGTAGATGTGCCATGATTAAAGTTAGATCTGCCAATGCAAGGTACATGTACCATGTGTCAATTACAAAGCCATTGCTCTCAATAATCCGGCCCAAAAAAGTTTGACTACAATTTCGTGACCAAAGTTCCTGACAGAAATTCGGGCAAGCAAAATAAAAGTGCAAAGGGCAGGACTTGAACACTCAACCTTACTAAACATTATATAAGCACAACCGTAGCAGCAATCAAGACCACTAGACCACAGAGGCATTGGTATTGTTGGTGGGTTAGTAGAATATATTGCGACTTCTATGTTCCATAAAATATAAGTCATTGCCAGCGCAGCCGTCCATTTTTGGATGGCGCGCCGACACCAGCCGCCGCCCCATCCGTTTTCGGCAGTCCCGCGACACCCCGCACCCCGGCGCTCGAGCTCGCCTCCCCTCGTTCCCGCCGCCGCTCATGTCCGCTCCCGCCGCCTCTCGTGCCCATTCCCACTGCCTCTCATGCCCGTTCCCGCTAGCGCTCGTGCCAGGTCTCGCCGCTGCTGACACCGCTGGCGCTCATTCTCGTCTCCCCAGCTCCCCTCACTTAATTCCTGCTCCTGATCGAGAGGCTGCCTGCAATGGCAGACGCCTCTCGACGCAGGGGCTAGGGTGGGGGATGGTGGGTAGGCAGATGGCCGTGGCGGTAACGTCATCCGGCGGCAGTGGTCATGGTCGAGGTGACTGGTGGCGGCGCTGTCCTCTCGGCTCGGCGCCCCTTCCATCTCCTTCGCACGCAGGCAGCCACTGCAGTCCTTGAAGCCCCTGCACTTGCAGGGCCTTCAGACACAGAGGCTGAGGCGGAGGGGGTAGGGAGGTGCCGTGGCTGCGGCGGGCGGGGTGCTCGAGGGGTGGTGTCGTCGTGGGGTGGAGGCGGCGAATGTCGATACGGGGTCTTGACCCTCCGTGCTGCTGGCGTCGGGTGCGATGGTGCAGAGGCGAGGGGGTGCGGCGCGTGTGGCGAGTGGCGATGGCGATGACGTGGCCTCGCCGCCACGTCACTGGGGGGTGAGCAGAGCGTTGAGGGGTGGCGGCAGCGCAGGTTGATGGGCGGGCAGCGTTGTGGGAGCTGTGGGTGAAGGGTCGAGTCAGCGGAAGCGGTTGCACGGGCGAGAGGCATGCGGCGACGTACCTGTGGAGGTTTCCCGCCGACCGGGTCTCCCCCTCCTCCCCTCGTCCTCGGCCCACCTCCGGACACCGACTCACATCGCTCGTTGAGCGGAGGAGGGTGTATGGCGGTCACCGTCGTCGTCGTGGGGGCGGATGTCGTTGCACATGAAAAAGATCTGTAAATTGAAAAAAGACGCAGTTAGCAACAAAAAAAAAGGCATAAAACAAATGAATACATACAGAAGATGATATACACAAAAAATGGCGGCCGGATGGCACGCCTGCGTGGACTTGTGGTAGCGGGGAGAGGTGGGAGGACGACCTTGAAGCTGGTTGAACCAGCGCGAGCCGCGTCTCGGGCGATGCCGAGACTGTTCCCACGCCTCTTCAGCGCTCGAAACGACGACGACAATGGCTCTCCCTACAGGATCGAGGTATTCTGAAGCTAGGGCAGGGGCCGAAATATATATCTGGAGTACTGTGTAGTCTATTAGAGTTTTTCTTTCATAAAACTATTGAGGGATCGGAATGTTATTGACAAACTTAGTAATTTTGAAGCAGATTTGCTTCCTTTTGGACAGTATCTTGAGGACTACAAAAGATCTATCATAGTAATAAATAATCGGACACTTGTAGTATGTAAAGGAGTGCTATTAGAGTAGGAATCTAAAAAAAGATCAGAGGGTCTCAGTTGTAGTGCATCCGAGAGGGTGAAAGGTATGTTTGAAATGAACAGATACCCAAAGTAAAGGCCTTCAAACACTCCAAATGTGCCAGACTTCAAGTATTTCATGTCTTCCTCTTTCCACAACTGCTTATAACATAAATAAAATTTTGGATACATTGAGTACTACTTAGAAGAGTACACTACAGGCCTCCAAATGAAATTTGGTGAAGTCTAGGACTTTCTGGAAGCAAAATGATAAAAGTATAGCACTTCAATACAAAGTCTTACAGCCCACAGACTCAAAAATTCATTTCATATAACTGAAGTAGACTACATTATTGAGCTTTCCACCGAAGAAAAAAAATATTATACTGCAGGATGACTCCACGCGGTGCAAAGTCGTCCACCTGGACATCTCCCTTTCGGCGCTGAAGGACCGTGGGAACGGTCTCGGCATCACCCGAGACGCGGTTCAACCAGCTTCAAGGTCGTCTCAACACCTCTCCCCACTACCACAACTCCACGTAGGCGCGCCATCCAACCGCCATTTTTTGTATGTATCATCTTTGGTATGTTTTCCTTCTTTTTACAATCTTTTTACCTTACTAACAGTGGTTTCTTTCCTATTACAGGTCTTTTTTCGTTTCCCACTACATCCGGCCCCACAACAACGACAACGACCAACGCACGCCCTCCTCCGCTCAATGAGCGATGTGAGACGGCGTTTGTAGGTGGGCCGAGGATGAGGGGCGGAGGGGGAGACCCGGTCGGCGGGAAACCCCCAAAGGTACGTCGCCGCACGACTCCCCCTGCCCGCATGTACTGACTCACTCCCCCACCCAACAGCTCAGAAAACGACGCCCCACCACCGACATTCGTTGCATGCCGCAACGCCGCCATTCTCCCTTCCCAGTGACGTGGGGTTATACCCTGCGCTTCGTGGATAACGTGGCAGAGATGCCACGTCTTCTCCGCTTCGCCAGGCACCTCCCGCCGCCCTGGCTCACGCTCACGCCCACCACCTCGAACGACGAACCCTCCGATCCAGGCTCGACATCCCCCACGCTGTCGATGGCCTCGCACAACTCGGTGCTGACCCGCACCTCGCCCCGCCGCACGCCCCTGCCGCGTCACCTCCCTGTCTCCCCCACGTCAGCCTCTGTACCCCAAAGCCCGTGCGATTGCAGGGGCTTGAAGGACTGCAGTGGCTGAAGTGGTGGTAGGAATCTGGGGTACGACGATGCTGAGAGGGGAGCGAATCGAGGTAGCCCTTGATTCGTCGGAGTGCTCGTGTGGCACCGTGACGCGGCCACCCCCCCTCGCCACCACCCCTCACCATGACTACGCCTCGTCAGCGCCACGTCCCCCTTCAGGTCTCCATTCCCCCACCCTAGCCCCTGCGTCGAGAGGTGTCTGCCATTGCAGGCAGCCTCTCGATCAGGAGCAGGAACCAAGTGAGGGGAACAGAGGCGAGAATGAGCATGAGCGGCAGTGGGAGAAAGCGGGAGCGCCACAGTCGGCGAGAACGGGCACGAGCGCCAGCGGGAATGGGTACGAGCGGCGGCGGGAACGAGGGGAGGCGAGCTCGAGCGCCGGGGTGCGGGGTGTCGCGGGACTGCCGAAAACGGATGGGGCGGCGGCTGGTGTCGGCGCGCCATCCAAAAATGGACGGCTGCGCTGGCAATGACTTATATTTTATGGAACATAGAAGTCGCAATATATTCTACTAACCCACCAACAATACCAATGCCTCTGTGGTCTAGTGGTCTTGATTGCTGCTACGGTTGTGCTTATATAATGTTTAGTAAGGTTGAGTGTTCAAGTCCTGCCCTTTGCACTTTTATTTTGCTTGCCCGAATTTCTGTCAGGAACTTTGGTCACGAAATTGTAGTCAAACTTTTTTGGGCCGGATTATTGAGAGCAATGGCTTTGTAATTGACACATGGTACATGTACCTTGCATTGGCAGATCTAACTTTAATCATGGCACATCTACCATATAATGGCACATCTACCGCATGATGGTATATATACTGTATTTCTAATGGTACAGGTACCATGCACCGGCAGACGTGACATAAATGCATGGGACATGTACCGTATAATAATAGTACATGTACCATATGTTGGTACACATGACATATATTGGTACATGTACCATATAATAATAGCACATGTACCGCATGTTGGTACATGTGCCTTGCATGGCAGATGTGACAGCATTGCATGGCACATGTACCAGGCATAGATTTTAGTAGGAAGACAAGCAATAATGGAGGCATCGTTCTCCTACATTTTCCTTAAGGTATGCTTGCAGACTTGTGCGAATCATTCTCTAGCTTAAAATTGACTTTTGCTTTACTTTCTCAGATGAGGATGGTGTCTATAAGAAATTCACAATCTTTGATCCCACTATATTCAACTGTCAAACCCCATCAAATACTAAGATCAGGTGGATTTAGAGTATATATTGAAGAAAATAGTAGTGTAAAGTGGGCCAGAATTCAGAACAGAGACAGAGAACATTGGTGAGGCTGTAAAGATGAAGCAGAGTGACTGCTGGGTAAATTGTGATCTGGATATCAAACAGACTTTGACCGATTAAGTCAAAGTCAGATGGCCAAGTTGATGACCTGGTCTATCTGATGCAAAATCTTTTCATTGGTGATGAGAGGACTTTGTAAATGTCAGGAGTGCTGAGAAGCCTAGCATCTGATACTTTTATACTTTTGCACTATTTTCAATCTCATCGCTCACTCTATTCTTGACTTGCTCTTCATTCAATTAATATTCAAACAGTTCAATTCTCAAATTTTATATTTGAGGCACTTATTTCAATGCTAATACCTTGAACCTTTGTATTCATTTTCAATATCTATTCAGCTTCATACTGCCTAATGGTGGCACTAACTATGCTTAAAATTCAGAATGCATCCTAATAGTCATAATAGTGTACTGTGAAATATATTGCAAACTAATAAGAATACAAAGGACATTTCAGATAGATACTATTCATACAATGCTGCTAGAAGATTTTTTTTTTATGAAAGGACCCCAGACACCTAGTGACAGTGACAAACTGCTGGCAGACATACCACAAGAACTGGTGTACCAAATGCCTGGCACAAGTGCCTAAGTGGCAGACGAACCATTGGCAGACTGCCAAAAATAAGTCGGTATACCTGGCTACCATGACCTACCAAAGCTGGGCAGAACTGCCAGACATGCCCGGTACATGAGGCTCTTAGAAGCTACTTTTCATGGAATTGATACTTCTAAGAGAAGGCCTCAAAAGGGGTGACTGAAGTGCTCATCCTTGCATTTTACATTTTAGTCCTCCTTCTTCTTCTCCACCGAATACGCCTGCTAAATTAAAGTCCACCAAGTCGTCTACTAAGTAAGTTTATATTATGTTTTGTTCGTACTTATCTTTACTCTCTCAAAGTACTCCCCGACCTCGTCCTACTCCCAAAAAAAAGTATGCATTTTATTTGTCTTTGATGTCTATTATCGTTGAACATGTTTTATTTATCTTTTTAGACCTCCGTTTGTTCTATGTATTTTAATATTGGCCTCCGATGTTGACTTATCATTATAGTGTTGTTGAATTGACAGATAGTGATGAACCGTGAGTTCATAATATAACTTGACTTGCACTTTGATGTACTAACTTTTTGTTTTCAGTATTGTGCCACTGGATAAAGATGATAAGTTAGTTCAATCTTGCGATTTCCTTTCTGAATACTCATTTCACCATGGCAGAATGTATCCTGAGAAAAAATCTCGTATCCAGAAGTCTACCGTATCACCTCTTAAAACGCGAAGCGCTAAGTGAGTTTACCTCGTTATTATAATATTGGGTAATTTAATTCATATCTTTGAAGAAATAAACGGATTTTGGAGGACGACATTGATCCGATGGATAAGTCTGAAGAAATCTGGTTCGTTTTTTGTCTTATGCTTTTTTTAATATCAAACTTAATGATTTACAGCCTGAATGCTAGTCCTAAGAAGATTCGCAATACTAAAGGAAAAGCCATTAAGTCATCAGCTATCATAGATGATTCAGAGCCGGATGATGTTGCCCCGTATGTCCTCGTTACTTCTGGAACATTAGTTACTGATTTTTGTTTTTTTGTATTTTAGCATCACTGTTACTCCTAAGAAGAGTACCACAACTCGCCGGAAAACTGTCAAATCGTCTGTTATAGTTCATCATTCAGATACAGAAGAAGATGACTGGTAAGAAGAAAGCTTTCATATTTCTCATTGTATCTAATACACCATTATATTCAGTCTACCTATTACTCCATCGAAACAAAAGAAGCCTGTTACTCCTACAAAACAGAGGAAGCCCGTTACTCCTGTTAAGCAAAAACAGATGTTGAAGACTCAGGTTGTGTAAGTAGATATTGCTTTATTTATTACCTTGACATTAACCGTTACCGTTTATTGCATAGTTCTGAGGAAGAAGATCTCTCTGAACTGTCAGACATTGCCTCCGATATTGAAGAAAGGTATATACAACTTATTTTGATATATATATTTTTTTACTTTCTTACTCGTTTATTGTCAGCATCTCTCCTTCCAAAGCTAAAGGAAAAAGTAAAGCTATCTTGGTTTCAGACGATGAAACTATGTCGGAGACTAATGATTCTTCCGATACTCTGTCGGAGTCGGTGGCAAACGAATTCCCTAACATTGCGTATGTCATATGGCTGGCCTTTTGCTGTAGAGATTTTTTGAATTCCTTTCCATTTTATAGCTAAGCAATCAAGGAGAGTTTGAACCATGGGTATGGTGACAAGACTCCTACCAAAGCAGGAGCCTCTTCAAAGAATCGTCTGTCTAGGGAGGAAGCTTCATTGACATCTCTGCAAAGTGGTCAATTTTCCATAGACACCGTCGATGTTGAAATGTCCTTTGGCGACTTGAATCGTCTACGTAATGGCTCTTCGACAGAGTCTGATGCTGAGGCTGATGTGGATGCCTCTGCCTCTGGCACTGGGCCTAATGCCGTTGCAAAGAACGAAGTTCTGCTAGACGATATCACGGGGTATCAAGCCAAGTATGTTATTCTTTATTTATTTAGATACCTTGCCTCACTTCTTTTCACAGATCTCTTCTCAAGAATTGCGAGGTCTTCGATCCTGATTTGCAAGATCCGCTTCTCGCGTCTTCTTATGTAGGCTTGCCTAATCTGTAGTACGTTGAGATGCTGGGTTCGGGGTAGTCGTGAAGAGATGCAACGAATGAAGATGGCTCTAACCACCACACTCAATCCTATCCACTCAAATCACACTCAACACAACAACGACGAACGAATGGGTTCTTTGGGGTAGAGGACTGAGAAGCCTCACACCAAGTCAGGTTTCGTATTTGACTGGGTCGTAGGGAAGATACTTCGAAGAGGTAGTACTCGACGAGAAGGTCTAGGCGATAGTATAGCATCTCGAGGGACAACACTACTAGGGTCTGTACGGTTTTATAGTGCAGGCACTGTGGGGATTGATTTGTTGGTCTAATAAAACTCTCTGCGAGTCTTACGTCGATTCAACGGTCGGTTTTGAGTACACTGACTCGGTCTGAACTTCGAACACACTGGGACGAAGGGTGAACACACGGGTTCGAAGTACACTGACTTCCTAAACTCGAACACACTGGGACGAGGGTCGAGCACGCTAGCTCAAGCACACTGGCTTATGGGTCTTCGTTATCTCTTAGGTGCTATCCACACGGGGATCACGGTCGAGAGAGGTTTCGAGTCTTTCTTATTGCACGTTCGTCTGCACAAATGAGATGGGAACTCTAGTCTCAATTTCTACAAACGCGAACTATCTACTATATACATGTGCGGCAATCGGTCTACGCCTACTAGAGAAGCCGGGTACCCTGTACCCTAAACAGCTGCCTATTCGTCGGTGCACCGTTGTGTGTCCGTCGGAAACGCGTCCGCGATTCCTCATGCATTCGTCGTTATGTTGAATGCGCCGCCGTAGCGTTTTACCGGCGGTTCAGTCAAATCGCATCGTTTCTATTCGTGGAAGAGCTCCGGAGAGGAAGGAGGATTAGCCTAAGCTTCCCCTTCCAACGTCTGTCGGAGCGCAACCGATCGTACTGAAGTTTTCCAGTGTCTTTTCCATTCAGTGGCCCAGAGAGTAACCGCGATCGGTGGCTAATTGGTCGCGTCGCGTAAGTCACGTGTGCGCGGATCAGATTCGTTCCTGAGATATGATCGAGGAATTCGGGGTTTCCGTCTTGAGATCTGTCGGGAGCGTAAAGGTTGCTGCCCGAGCCCTCAGAGTCATCCGTGGTTATGGCGGGGTCTAGTTCAATACAATCCGGTCCATGCGCCAACTCCTTGGTTCGATGTATATTCCCACGGGATGCTTAGATCGAAGGGACTGGACAGGTCCCCGTCGATCTGATGCTTCGTGACCGAGTATGGAAAGACGATAAGATTCGTTATCAGCCTCGCCTCCTGCTGCACTGGGTGTGTCTGTCCCGCGAGGCAACAAGTCAACTAGCTGGAGTCTCGCTAATGACTGCAGTAATTCCCGTTGATTTGTGTCCAATGAAACGATAATTTCTAGTGAAAATGCGCAAATTCACGCGCAGACGCGAGTGCATCTTATCATCTCCCCCACACTGAAATACTGACTCCAGTCAGAACGGACTGTATGAGCCAGGATGGTGGGTCATTTGTGGCGCATCTCGTACCGCGGTTCGTATTCTTTGTAGAATGCCGGTCACTTCAGTTCTGGTGAATCAGGCAAAGAATCTTCCGCTTTAGGAAAGACCCTGACGTCACTGGGGAAATCTCCGCCAATCTCATTCAATTGAATGCTTCTGCGTAACGGCAACATATTTCTTCTTCCATGTTGAGCGCGATTATCAGCCACATCAAGTCGAATATTCCGTTCGACTCTCTATGTTACCTGTCTGCCAAATGGGGTAGGCGTGACGGGCGCTTGTTCAACTTTTTGAGGTCGATTCAAGTCACTTCGTTCCTTCTGGTTTCTTTCGTTTTTAACCGTTCTCATTCATTTCTAAGTCTTTGTTCTTTGTTCTTTTCCGTCATTTCCAATGTCCTCATCCGTTTCCAACGTCTCGATCGATGTTTTCGCGCCAATCCGGCTCGTTTTCGAGGAGGTGAAGAGTTATAAAGGGATCTCGACCGAAGGGGAGGTACCTGCGTTGCGGAGGCAGCTCGAGTCGTGGACCCCTGGCGTGGTACGTTAACCTTCGTTTTTCTCGGTTTTTGACGTTTCTAACGCGTCGATCTTTAGTGTGCCGTGCTTGCACACCCCACCGCTCGCGAGCATGCATCGGTGGTCAACCTGTGCCGCGCCATGGCTACACATCTCAAGTGGTTTCCTTCCCCACCGGCACAGTGGAACCCGTGGATTTTGGTAGGTGGGTCGGGCAAATACTACCCTTCAGTGCGTGTTTTCAATCGAGTCTTTTCGTCTGCTCTGACTGATCCGGTCTTCTAGTATTCCTACTTAGCAGGTGTTTCGCTCCCGGTACGTTTCGAACTTGTTCGTTTAGTTCGATTTCCCGCTTACTGCGGCAGACTTTATTCGTTTCACCCGCTGAGGCTTCGGCCGTCGACCTCTTGATGGGGCCATCCTCTGTGACACCCGCCCTGCTCGAATTCTCTTCGGTATGTTGGGCAAGTCTATTATCTTCTTTTCTTATTCACTAGATTTTTGTTTTCTAGTCCTACACCTGTTGCGCGTCCTGCTTCGCCCGCGGGAGGGCCGACGATTGTGAGTCGCGGGGGGAAGATCTCGCTTGTGGGTGTTGTTACGCGGAGAATCGTCAGGGGTGCTCGTTCGAGGTGTCGACGGAAAGGATGGTAGATCTTCGTCCTTCTGTCAACTTTCCTCAGGGTGATATTCGTGGTAAGTCTTCTCGTTCCCTTTCCTGACTTGTACTTATTTTCCTTAGAACTCGTAGGTGTCGTCG
This sequence comes from Hypsizygus marmoreus, assembly GCA_013433165.1. Taxonomy (NCBI): domain Eukaryota; kingdom Fungi; phylum Basidiomycota; class Agaricomycetes; order Agaricales; family Lyophyllaceae; genus Hypsizygus; species Hypsizygus marmoreus. Next base: position 3,057,067 of record CM024089.1, on the reverse strand, counting down.
ACGACGTCAACTTTACGTCCGATCTGATAGGTCGTTCGGTTGCTCGTCTCCGTACTTTCCCCGTTCGTCGGGATCAGGCGTTATCTCGTCTGGCAGAGCTGGCGGACCGTCTGGAGCTGCCATCTGGTGGAGGTTCTCGGTACGACGATGCTGTGGCTTTTCTTTATGGTCTCTAGGGGCTCTTCTGGTGTTCTCACTTCTGTGGTCATGGTTCCTCGCTGGTCGTTTCTCATTTTCTTCTTGAGAGTTAAGTGAATCTTTTTATCTAATTCGTCTGTTATATATCCTATATCTTTATATTTGGGTACTTGTCGTGTTTTCCCCCGTCTGTATTTGCTGTTTGTATTTTTAAGTAGTCTTTGCATAGTTATCGCACAAAATGTACTATATCATTCGCATAGTTGTCTTTTCAAAAATGTAACATACAATCTTCTGGAATCGCGTTTCGTCTTGAGATTCCAACAAAGTTTGAATCTTGGACCTCGAAGGTTATTCTCGGTCCCTGGTTCCTGCTTTCTTCGTTCCTGTTCGTTATGCTTTCGCGGTGCCGTGCAATCAAAATAAATTATTGATGGCACATCTATATCTCCCCCACACTGAAGATCTGACTCCCCCGAGTTAGGAACGAGATAAGATTAGGCGCTATTACGCGCGCTTCCCGCCCTTCGGTAGATCGGAAACCGGTGATGGTGATCAGGGTAAATGCCATGGCGCGCTCGATGATATTTCAAACACCGCGGCGACTTCTGGTTGCTCATCGTCCAGTCAATTGTCAAATTTGTGGAAAAACCACGGCAGGTTCCAGGTCTTTTCAGCCTGCCTCTTCGAGGGCATAAAAGCTGGACTGATGGGTGGTAAAGTTTCAACCCATTATCCTCTTTTTCTCCTCTCAGTCCTATGTCCTCCCGTGATATCTTCGTTCGTCTTCGTGACCAGTTCGCTGATACAGGCGAAATTCCTGTCGGTCGTCAAGTCAAATACATGGATCCTCTTGCTAGGCTATTGGTTCGTCTGCTAGCTGTTCTTTCTTGTTTCGTGCTAATTCTTCATTTTTAGATTACTGAGCAAGATGAGCGTGATATCTTGGCGAGCGTATTCGGCGACCGCGCGAAGGAGGAGCTCGTCTTCCAGCTTCATAAGGTCATTAAACTCGGCGGAGGCGCTTCGCAACTGTTGAAGCGCCTGTCGGATATGTGTACCCTTATTGTTCGTGAGCGGGACAACCGCGCTCGTAACCTTCAGGTATGTTCGTCTGACAATTTCGTCTTTGTCGTTGTTATTCATCGTTTCTTCCTTTCTGCTAGTTTAAGCGTGAGTCCATCGAGGACATCAGCTTTTCCGCTACTCAATTGTGTGAGCCAGGGTCTCGCCTTGCTCAAGAAGACACCGAAATGGGTTCCCCTGAGGACGAGACTGACATGGTAATCGTGGTTGTCTAGCTCAAATATCCGTTTTACTGAACGGCATGAAGCTTTCCGAGGAAGAATCGTCGCCAAAGGCGAAAAGGGTAATCCCTTTTCTTTTTCGTCTTATCTTTGGCGTTCTGACCCTTTTTGATTATAGCCTCGTACCCGTAGCTCCAGGAAGTCTGTTCCCGTTGCGGATTATGCGGAAGGTTCTAGTAGCAAGAGACGTCGTCTCGAGCCCGTCGTTGAAGCTAGTCTTGGTTGGTCTTTTTTTTTTAAATCTTATGTTTCGTCTGCCGATTTCATCACTGATATTTTCGTCTTATCAATTTAGATACGGCCGCTATCGAAGATGTTATCCGGCGGGGCTGCGAGATCGTTTCCGTTCCCGGGGCGTCTTCTGCTGTAGCTCACGATCAAGTCCGTCGTGACTTCGAAGTGGGCCGTGAGCGCGTTGCCGCACACATCGCCGCGCTTCTAAAGTATATGGACGAGCTCAACTCCGTCCTCGAGCCTTTGTCTGTCGTGGACGAAACTCCTGTGATCGAGACTCTTCCTGAGGAGAAGGGGAAGGCCGTTTAAAGTTATGTACCATCGCGTTCCGGGCCTGTAGAGTAGAAATCTCGTGTTCTTGAGATCTTGAACTACAGCAACCGTCTATCGTTTTTCGTCTAGATAGATAGATCCGAAATTTCAATTGCTTTGGTCTGTCATGCTTCAGTTGTCAAGCCATCGGCTTCCCATCTTTTTCTTTTCAGAAAAACAATTCTTCAGAAATTTTCAAAGCTGGATCGGCGATGCCGCGCGCAGGTTTTAGAGCATAAAAGAAACGGGTTGGGAGTGGAAGGAGGCAGGAACCATGTCCTACCGCCAACGTCGTCGCTACGCGCGTGCAGCTCGTTCTGTCAGCCCGGTGTCTGCTCCAGAAGTCGGTACGGAACCTCCGTCGTATGGTTTGCAAGTACACGAGACGTTGTTTACGCGCTCGACCAGCAACCTGCCCAGCGATGATTTTCGGCCATCGGGGAGTTCGGTGTACTGGACTGCTGTGATGTACGCCATTTTATTAGAAGACTTGGCGATAGCTCCGTTCTTAACCATTGTTCGTTTGTGGTTTACTATTTCGTTACTCAATCTGTGGCTGATTTTCGTTTACAGCCAGACACCATTCCTGCGCAGGTCATGATCGATGCCCGCAGTTTCGTTGCAGGCCCACACGCTATTCCGGCAAGCGTGGGATGTGCTCTTCAAAAGGCGGCTAAAGATATTCAGGACGCCGCGCTGCTTCGTCGGGCGGCGTTCCATAACATAGCGCAAATTTATTATACGCGGCATGAGGAGGAGATTATGCATCCAGAAGGGTATAGGATGCGCCATGCGGGGCCATTGTTCCAAATGAACTAGAGCCGCCTGCAAAGTAGAAGCGCTAGCTGCTTCGTAGAGGCAGTCGTCGGTAGTTCCAAAAATAGCTCGATCGATCAGGTACCAATGGTCTTGGCAGTTTGTGTAGCACTTCCGTTCTGAAAAACAGCCTGGAATACTGCAATACATAAGGCATCACCAAGCAGAAGCTTAGATGACACAAAATGTCGAGTACAGATATCCCTGTTTTCGGGGCCGCTTTAATCAGGGCGCAAGCGATGACATGCATGGTACGCGCTCTGGTGAGAGGCGCGCCAGCTGATTTGGATGTAGCAAGTTTCCGGGTTTTGTGGTGCATGGCACAAGTCAGGTCATCGTCTGTCATATTCGTTTATTTGGGGTTCTGATATCGTCGTAGATGGATGAGGTCGAAATGTCAGCGCGGTACGCGCATTGGTGCAGGATGGACGCGGAGAATGTTTCGCCAGACATTGTCGACGCGCTTCTCTTGGGCGTGGAGGAACAATTAAGAATCCTCTCTGTGCATTATTCTGATGCTCATGAATACATCCACCTAATGGGTGAACTGCTCAGTGCTCCAACCGAGGCATCCGGATCCTTCACGGTTAGCGAGGAAGTGACCGCTCGACAACGCGAGTTGGGAATAAACCAGGAGAGAGAAGGGGAAGAGGATTCGTCGGTCTCCCCCACACTGTGATGTAGTTCGTGGTGCTTATTTCGTTTTAGCAGGGTTGCGGAAAGTTTTACTATGCGTTTGACGGGGAGGGGCGGCGGGAGGACTGGATTCTGATTCCGAGTCATCCATGGAGGAATCATCGTCGTCATCGTCACTATTCCAGTCTCGTAGCTTTACTCCATCAAATGTAAAGTCTATGTCGTTTTCGGCGGTGTTTCGTAAAACCGTTCCCTTTAATTCGTCAAGGGACTTTTCTGAGATGTCAATAAACTGTAAAATGCTGTCGGGCAGAGTAATGGTTTTCCGTGCAAAGTACGGTATTACACGGAATGCGCCGACTTTATTTTGCCAGACTGAACCGTCCAATTCGGATAAAATGTAGGCACCGCCCTGGTCACGGGCGATGACCACCATTGGTCCCATGTATCGCGGTTTCATCTTTTTATCCAAGGAGGACTCGACCGCTGTGTTATGGACGAGTACCAAATCCTTGGGTTTGAAGACGTAGTCTTTAATCGAATATTTATGGTCTTTCTCATATTGGATTGCGCGCTCAATCTTTTCTCGATCGACGCGATCACGCATTTCGTCTACGTGTTGTCTGTGTTTTGCTAAAGCCTGGGCGCGGAATGCAATTAATTGCGAGGTGGTCAAAGGGCCGTCTGGTAATTCCACAAGCCAAGTCGCTTCAGTTATATCGAGCGGCAGGATGGGATGCGCTCCCGTGGTCAAGAAGTACGGGGAACAGCCCAATCCTTTCCTGATAGTCACACGGTCAGCCCACATAACGTGGAAGAAAAACCAATACCACTTGGAAACGTCTCCACCAGTGGCTTTGTACAATGCTTGACGGACGTCCCAGTGTGGTCGTTCAATTTTTCCATTCGCTTTCGAGTTGTACGGGAAGATCGTAATACCTCGTACACCATATTTCTGCTTCAACCACTTTAAGGCGGCGAGGAATGGTGGCCCATTGTCTGTTACGATTAGGGCCAAGGAGCCCCATTGGCAAATAATGTCTTCGAACAACCACGTTCCTATAGTTCGTCCAGTTTCTCTGACAAGCGGTCGGCCTTCCATCCAAGAGGATAGGGAGCATCGTCCGTGAACAATGTATTTGCATTTATTGGACGCGGGGGTCATGTTCATTGTATCGGCATGGAGGACTTGAAATATAGAGGGCGTGTGCGTAACCGTCGGTGGGATTGCTAAGATCGTCTTCTGTCTGGTCTGACAGATGTGACAAGTCTTCACATACCAACTGACGTCGCTCTCATATTCCGGCCACCAAAATTGTTGTCCAATTAAAGACTTCGTGGCGTAAAAGCCACGATGTCCAAGACTGTCATGGGCAGCACGCATCATGTACATGCGATGTTCCTTGTCTACTACGAGACGATGCGCGGAGTTTAAACCGCGGCGGTACAATCGTCCGTTTCGATCTAAGAAGAATTGCCGCGCGAATCGTGAGGCGTGCAAATATTCTTTGTCTGTCATTGCCTCCGGACGCACGAGAGGATCGGCTAACCAGGTTTTCACAAACGCTAGTCGGGCATCCTTCCCTTTTCCTGCGTTGGTACGGTGTCCTTCCTGATATGGTTCTCGTTTCTCAGGATCCCATTTTAATTCTAAATCTGGGATTAAAGGCTCTCCAAGGAACTGAGCGATATGTCCTGGCAAATCTTCATGTTTAACATCGTTGTCGGCCATCTTTTGTCTGAGGCCGTCTTTCTCTTCCCTTACTAGAACCCTGGCATCCATCAAGTCCTGTTCAAAGTCCGCGATCGAATGCGGCCAGGTCTGAATGTAGCCCCCTCTGGTATCGATTTCTCCTTTGAAATCTTCAAATTCTAAAGGGTCGAAAGCAGTGGTGTTCTTGTATTTCGTGTCTTTTTCAGGGAACTCAAATCCCGGAGGTCCGATCGGGATATCTCCTTCGGTGTCTGCCGGATATTCTTCGTCGTCCGGCTGTCATTCTCGTCTTGACAGTCCATCCGGTCCGAAAGTCTTTCCAGGTACATGTCGTAGTACAAAATGATACATTAGAATGTGATCAATCCAACGGTTTACGGTCGCGTTCGGCGCATAGCCTGGATTATTCAACATCCCTTTCAGGTAGGATGCATCGGTTTCTACTATTAGTTTTCGGCATCCCAACAACCAATATTTCGTGTTGTCTAGGACACGGTATAAACCGAAGAGCTCTCGTTTAGATTGCGAGAAACGGCTCTCTCTGTCGTTCAAGGTGATTGATCCGAATCTCGCGTAACGTTTCCGTGTTGCATCATCGGGATCTTCCTGATAAATATAGAATCCCACCGCTCGATACGACGTATCGACGGCTAGTACTACCAAAGTAGACCAGTCATACCGAATTGGTAGTAGAGCGGGGCAATTCGTAACGGAGTCTTTCAATAGCTGCATCGATTTTTCTTGGTCGGGTCCCCAGGTAAAGGGGACGTTTGCGCGAGTCAATCTATTTATAGGTTCCGCGATCTTAGCGAAGTCCTTGATAAACATGCGGAGTACCCCACAAGTCCCTAGGAAGGATTTTACATCCGTGAAGGTCTTGCAGGGGCCCCAACGGGTGATGACTCCAACGCGATCAGTTTCAGGCTTTCGGCCTTCGTATGTGCATCTGTGTCCTACGACAACAATTTCTTCGGCGCACAAAGTTGATTTGTACCCTGAGAAGGTTCCTCCAGCATTCCTCATGCGCTCAAGGATTCTCATTACGATGGTCATGTGTTCCCAAACAAAACGGCGGATGCCCGAGTTTTCTGGTATTGTTTCATAACCGCCACCGGGTAGTTCGTATCGGGTTAAAGGTCCTCCTACAGGTACATCGTCTATAAAAGGACTGGTCCATTCTGGTATTTCGTCTTTCAGAATATAAGTCACATCGTCGTGGAATATAGGGACTGAATTCGTCCAGCCCATTGGTAAGGTCACAAGTCGTAGAGCTCCGAAGGGAGTTTGGAAGGTTGTTAGGTCGCGGGATTTCTTGTCTAGTAGTCTCTCATCATAACCAACATAGAGATCGAACATGCCGCCACACGAACGTCCTGCAAACCTATTGGCAAGTTCGTCTGTCGCTGGTGGTATACCAGAGTGCGCAATAGTAACCTTATTCAGAGGCTCGAGATTGTGTACAAGCCTCAAGCTTTTGCCATCTTTCTTCAGCACGGTAAACCACTGTGAGCGGTATGAGGAGTTCGAAGGCTCATACACGCCAGCAGCGATTTTCGTCTTGATGATTTTGCAAACTTCGTCATATATTCCAGGGGGAACGGGGATATTTCGTAGTACCCACGGCGTATGCGGAATGACGGGAATCTCTACGGCCGGAAAGAAATCCTCTCAGAATCTTCCTCGTTCGGAGTCGTCCCACGCAAACGCCTCGTTCTCTAGTGATATAGCTTGGTGTACTAATTTCAACTCTTCAGGCCACAAGAAACCTGTGTCGTGTAATTTGTGCATAGCATCTTTCCGTTCCTGATTGTATCTTCCTGTCGGCGTAAATTCAGGCGGCCGGGGACTCAACTTGGGTAAGTTCGCCAAGGGGTCTCCGGTTATATTTCGTTCTATCCTGAATTTCTGCGGTAAATCTGCCAATACTGGTTTGACTTTCTTATCCACGGGTTTATACTTCTTCCCCGCGAATACCTGTCGAATATCTTTGACAGGATCTTCTTTTCGTTCTTCGCGTTCTCTTTTAGTTATTACTTCCTGCGACATCAGTCCAGTCATTGGACTGACGGAGGTTTGTAAATATGCCGACAAGGTGTCTGCATCTTCTAACTCAACATCTTCGTTCTTCAGGTAGTTGGTTAAGTATAGGTCCCTTATTTCGGTCTTCGTAAAGGTTCCTTCGTCTTCCGCGATCGAGTATCCATTTATCACAAGTTCTCCAGCCGAGTCATAACCAACCGTAACAGCGATTTCTCCTTGATCTTCAATCAAATCCTCGAGTGCTGAAAAACCTCCGTAGTCTTTTCTCGTTTCAAGATTTCCGGGGGTCTTCCTCGCTCGTAGGTAGGAATCGTGGATCGGTGTCCGGTATTGGGGTCTTTAATCGTAATCATTTGCCCTCCATCTCGTGTATTCTGGATGCAACTTTCGGTTAAGGCATCAAAAGGTCTCCCGAGGAGTACCTTATAAGCTGGGTCATTTATAATATGCACTTGTAGGTACAAGGCGATATCACCGAATACAAAGGGAACGTTTCTTGACAAGCCGAGAGATTTCTCAACTTGCTTGTTCGCGCTTTGCATGTGGATATGTATGTCCGGATCCCATTGCAGCTGCAAGGATAACGCCGTCGCTTTGCCATAGATACGATTTGTGATCCCCCGTCGAGGATCGTTTCTATTTCGCCGGTTTTGTTTATCAACGGGTAAACCGCTCTAAGGCCTTGGGATTCCCGGGCGACGTAAATCTCCCTTGGTTTCTCACCAGGTGCCAAAGAGTCGAAGTACTGCACAACGGGATCGTCTAGTACAACCGAACCTGGAGGAATTTCACCTCCTGCAGCCGACGTGATCATAAACGTTGCCGGCGGTAGGTTATTGACGTCGATCGGCATCCCCGTTGGGTAGTCTCTCCAAAGGTTTTCCAAATATATCATTTCTTCCTCAGTCATTTCTTCGACTAAAGCTACTTGTTCCGGTTTATCTGGCGGCACTTTCGGTTTGTCCAGCGGAACTCTCTTCTTCGTGATCAGCCTTTTAAGTGCTTCCTGTAGCTCTTTAGACGACGTCAAAAGTTCTTCAGCCGACAGGGTTATGTCCGCGTCCAGGAATTTATTAACAATCCTTTGGATGCGATCTTTATCCTCTATCGGTGCTTTGGTTCGGTAGGCAGGCCCGAGATGTCAGGGACAGGCTCTACGTGATCAGGTCGCCTATTCTTGGTGATCGCACATACGTCACAGCAGGAACTTCCTTATATGGTAAGTCTTTATGATCGTCCTTCTGATCATCCTGCTTTTCTTCTACAGGTGTGGATGGTCTACTGTAAACGAAGTGGGTTTTTAGGAGGCCTCGGTGGAGGTCCCCTCTTTGGGTCTCTCGTTCTCTCGATTTCTACCACGGGTAGCGGAGGAAGTCGTCCGCGAAACGGGCTTCGCGGAGGACGCGGAGGAGGACCAGCCTTCTCCGGTTCTGAATTGGTATCGTCGTTTCTGATTTTCTTGGGCTTGTCTTTCTTCGGTTCTCCGACTCAGTAGATGGTTGCTTCTCAGCCCTAGCATTTTCGTTACCATCCTTCGTCTTCCTCGAACCTCTCAGAAACCCTGATGGACAACCTCTAGGAGACCCTTTTGGGATACCATGAGAGATTTCCACTAGTTTTCTATGCGGTCGAATCTGTCTTCGGGGACAGGAGGGCCTTGTGGTATAGGTTGTCCTCTTTGCACCAACTGAGGAACGGGCTGTTGTTGTACCGTCGGTCGATACTGTAGATTATTCGTCGCTACAGTCTGCCTGAGCAATTACAGTCTTTAAACGTTCGATTTCTTTGTCTTGCATCGTTCGCGTGTTTCTTCTAACTGGTTAGGCCGACATTAAATGGCTGACATACAGGTTACATCGTCGGTTAAACCGGCACCATATAACTCTGGTCCTTGTCTTTGCCATAAAATCTAACATGCGTTCCCTCTATGCTCTTATTTCGAGGGAACAAGGACGGAATCGGGTCTTTGTCAATAGGTGGACTTGGTCCGTTGACCAAGGGATTACCAAACCGTCCAGTCTGTCTGGGATACCTCGGGCGGACTATCCTCTCT